>NEWO01000188.1:1096738-1108002 GCA_003013225.1 Phalaenopsis aphrodite | reverse complement strand
TTGGCATATTCCATGAGAAAGATACATTGTAAAATTTAAAATGAAGATAACGGATTCTCTTTTTGCAGGAGTTCTCCTCCTGAGGACCCGCCGCATGCGGTTCCATTGACACAAGCAAAGCAACAAGTATCTACCCCGCTATTGTCGTGGTACAATGGTGTAGCTCTCCAGCCAAATAATCTCTGGGGCGCTCAAATCTACGATAATCATAATCTTATATTGTTGGGAACGTTCAGATCCGAAATATCTGCAGCCCGAGCTTACGATAGTGCCGCCAGAAAACTCTACGGTAGTGACTTCTTCCGTAACCTTTTTTTAACAAATGTCACCATTCATGAACCCAGTTTTCAGAGCTTGCACACCAAAGAAGCCATCATTGATATGATTAGGGATGGCTCTTATGAACCTAAGTTCATTGAGTTCGTTTGGATTCACCACCCAAACTTCCGCTATAGCGGCTTTGTTGCATGGCCTACTTCTTCGGACACCCTCCAGGGGTTCCTTTTTAAGGAAATGTTTCATAAAGAGCTAATTTTGACTGATATGGAGAATAAGGAAGAATTGGTTTTACCCTATCAAGCTTTATTTTACTTTCAAACATTGATTTCCAAAACAGGCGAAGCATGGCTTGAGTTTAAAGATAAAAGGAATCGGAAATGGGATTTTAAATGCTGTTGTAGGAGTAATAATTATAGCTACATATTCACTGCAGGTTGGGACACGTTTGCAAATGAGATGGAGCTTTGTGTTAATGATACTGTTGTCTTCTATCGAACTAGGGATTGGGGAAGATGTCCTACCAAAATTTTTTATATGGTTGACATCATCCGTGGCGTCAGAAATAGTGATAAGCAATGGCGGCTCGCTTGAGGCTAGCATTCATCAAAACGATTGAATGATATACATTCAGTGTGTTATTTCTTTTCAAAGATATTGAAATCTTTTTCTAAAATTTTTTGTTTAGAAAAAAAAAAAGGTTTTATCTGAATTAATTTGAAGATTAAATTTTATAATGTAATTAGTACTCGAGAATTATAAATTTTTTTATGATGCGTGCAAAGCACAAGCACGATAGTTATGGGTTTTTTTTTTCAATTATTATTTATAAACATTTATTTATTCTGGAAATTATTTTGTGTTATTGTGAACTGCTTTGGCTAGGACTATTTTCCTTATTGTATGCCTCATATTTCCTTTTTTGTAAGGAGAAAAATTTGCATACGTAAGACGTACGTAGCGCTGCATACGTTGGAGAGGTTATTCAGAGGGTATGGAGAGGTTATATCCACGCTATACCCTCTTGTAACTTCTTTATAACCTACCTGTAACCTACAAATAAGTTCTGCGCTTCTGTTTTTATATATTTGTAGGTTACATGTAGGTTACAAGTAGGTTACAGGGAAGTTACATGAGATATAACGTGGATATAACCCCCAATACCCTCTGTATAACCTCCTGACGTACGCAACGCTGCGTACGCCTTAAATATGCAATTTTTTCTCGTTTCTAAGAGCAGATAGAATGATTAATACTATTGCAGCTCATATTTGATGATGATAATGCTTTATATTAATTTTATTTTTTCCTCAAATTAAACCCGAAAGTATAAATTCCTATATGTATTTTATATCAAACCAAATACTCCATAATACTTCAGATGCATTAAATTAGAATTATGATTCATTTCTTTTATAATATTTTTCTTTGCTCAAATATTTTGCTTTGTTAAAAAATAAAAATACTTCATATGCATTCTAAATTATAAAATATTAATATGCATTTCTCTTATAACATCCAAATTATCGTTGATGATGATAATTCTCTTTGAACAAAGTCTTATAATCTACACCCAAATTAATATGCATTCTATTATTTATTCATGGAAATTGAATTTTAATATCAATGTTCTACAATTATTTAATTCAACAATATTTCTTTCTCATAGTTTTATTTGATTTTTATATTACTAATTTTTCAAAAACAATACTAAGAAATTAGAATCACTAGTTATTTTTTTATAAATAATACAAAGAAATTGTCATCATTAACTAAGTGGCCTTTGTTCCAAAATGAAAATATTACATACAGAGTCCGGAGGTAGAATTTCATCCGAACATCACACAATTTAAGACTTATTGTACTTTGTGTCCATTTGTAATTATATATCGTGACTTTAAACTTAATATTTTTACATGAGCAACAAGAAGGACGAGCATATGAACGAAGCAACTAGACAATATGTCTGAAGTTAAATCCTATTATTGTTCTTTACTTTTTGTTTGGCAGGTGTGAACTTTCATTCCAAATTCCATCTCTTTAGGCATCCCCAAATAACAAGAGGATGTCTCGGATTGATTGAGGTTTCACGAGTTCATTCCATGATAGCTCTATGTGGTCAAGTCTGTCCTCTTTCCAATTAGACAAAGCTCAAAGCGCACAACTAACCTCAACGAAGAACAATAACATTGAATGAATAATTATGTTGTTAATAGGTTTCGAGTGTTAGAAAAATATATATAAGCTTTTGGAGGCTAGATGTGTGAGTATGTCTATAAATTACTCTTTATTTGTATATAACCAATATATATATATATACATGAACACATTTTTAAGACTTTTTATGGATGTATGAAATGATTAATTCAAATAATAAATTTAATTTAACAAATTTATTTGAAAAAAAATAAAATTAAAAATTAAAAATGTTAAAAAAAACATATAAAATTTGATCAAAGATAAGTAAACATCAATTAAAATAGGTTATGTTAGAATTAAAGTAGATTTAAAATATACATAAATCAAATATAAATCTAGACAAAAGCTATAGTTCAAAGAAATAACACAAGGATGTTTAAGAAATCATATGCCTACCTTTAGAACATATTCTAAACTTTAATATAACACATATTTAATGTTACATCATGAAATTACAACCAAAATTTTATTTCATCAGTGAACTTTATTGTTGTAATTTTAAGTTAAGGCTTGCAAGAGAATATGGTGGTGATGTATAATTATATCAGCAAGGAAATTGAGAAAATAAGGCTAAAGTAGGATGTTAGATTAGTAAATAAAAATATTTTGTGTGCTGTGTATGTAATTATAAAACATCTTTTTGCAAAAGAAAGCCTATGAAGGGAATGAATTCAAAACGGTAAGATAGAAAAACTCATTCTGCGGAACCAACTCATTGCCGCACTGCCACTTGTATCTTTCTCACCAATATTCCCTCGTAGATATTTCTTCATATTTCGAGCCCATAACTTACCTGGCTTTTCCTCTTCATTTATCTCCGAGCATTTGGATTGCCATGCACAGATACTTATCTCCATCATTTCTCCTTCAAAACCCAAACTTCAATCAATGTAAGTCCTTGCCAACATTCTAACTCACCCTCCGTAGCTTGAAAATATGCATAAAGAGAATTAATAATAATCACAATAAATTGGCATCTTCCATAAGAAAGATATATTGTAAAATTAAAAAATGAAGATAATGGACGCTCTTTTTGCAGGAGCTCTTCCCCCGAGGACCCGTCGTATGAGATTCCATTGACACCGGGAGAGCAACAAGTATCTACCCTTCTGCTATCACGGTATGATGGTGTAGTTCCTCAGCAAAATGGTCTTTGGGGCGCTCAAATCTACAATAATCACCATTTCAAATTGTTGGGAACGTTCAAGTCTGAAATATCCGCGGCCCGAGCTTACGATAGCGCGGCCAGAAAACTCTGCGGCAGTGACTTCTTCCGTAACTTGTTCTTAACGAATGTCACCATTCATGAACCCTATTTTCAGAGCATGTACACCAACGAAGCCGTCATTGATATGATTCGGGATGGCTCTTACGAACCCAAGTTCATTGAGTTCGTTTGGATTCACCACCCAAACTTCCGCTATAGCGGTTTTGTTGCATGGCCTACCGCTTTGGACACCATCCCTGGGAACCTTTTTAAGGAAATGTTTCATAAAGAGCTGATTTTGACTGACATAGAGAATAAGGAAGTATTGGTTTTACCCTATCAAGCTTTATTTTACTTTCCGCCTTTGAATTCCAAAACAGTCGAAGTATGGCTTGAGTTTAAAGATAGAATAAATCAGAAATGGGCATTTAAATATTGTTATCGGAGTAATAATCACAGCTACGTACTCACTGCGGGTTGGGACATGTTTGCGAATGAAATGCAGCTTTGTGTTAATGACATTGTTGTCTTCTATCGATGTAGGGACTGGAAAAAGTGTCCTATAAAAATTCTTGATGTGGTTGACATCATCCGGGGAGTCAGAAACGCTAATAAGCAATGGCGGCTCGCTGAGGCTTACATGCATGCGAATGATTGACTGCTATGCATTCTTTGAGTTATTTCTCTTCAAAAATTTTAGAATCTTTTTCTAGAATCTTTTATTTAGAAAAAAAAATAATGTACACGATAGTTGTGGGGTGTTTTTATTTTTGTTTCGAACAGTAATTATAAACATTTATTTATTCTGGAAACTATTTTGTGTTATTGAACTGCTATGGCTAAAACTATTTTTCTTATTGTATGCCTCGTATTGCCATGTTTAGAAGAGTGCATAGAATGATTAATACTGTTACCGGTCATCATTGTGATGAAAATGCTTTATATTAATTTTATTTTTTTTTCTCAAATCAAACACAAAAGTATAAATTCCTATATGTATTTTATATCAAACCAAATGCTCCAAAATATTTCAGATGCATTAAATTAGAATTAATCTGCATTACTTTTATTATTATTATTATTATTATTATTATTATTATTATTATTATATAAGCAAACGGGCCCTATGTAACATTCTATTATTAATTCATGGCTATTGAAGTTTAATATCAATGTTGTACAATATCTTAATTCAATAATATTTCTCTCTCATATTTGTAGTCGATTTTCATATTATTAATTTTTCATAAACAATACTAAGAAATTAGAATCACTAGCTATTTTTTTATAATTAATACAAAAAAAGTGTCATCACTAACTTACTGGCCTTTGGTCCAGGATGAAAATATTACATTCTGAGTCTGGAGATTTAATTACAGCCAAACATCACACAAATTATGTCTAAATGTAATTGAGCATTGCTACTTCACATGTAATATTTTTACATGAGTAACAAGAAGGATGAGCATGTGGACGAAGCAACTAGACAATATATCTGAAGTTAAATCCAACTATTCTTCCTAAATATTAATACATAAAAGCCTTTAATGTGAGATCTAGCAATGTTCAAGCTTAGAGCTTGCCAAAAATTGATAGATATCATTCAAATGTGTTTTTATGTTTGATTATTTGGCTCCACGGTAGAGAATAAATAGAAGATCCAAGAAGAACAATATATAAGTGAATTGGTGAGATCTTTATCTTGGTACATTTTGAATGTATGAACTTCTTATTATAATAGTGATTGAGAAAAGAAAGAAATCCTCGTTTTAACCATTTACAAGCCTCCAAAATGTAATATCAACACGTAAAGTCTAATTCAAGAATCAGCTATAGTACTCTTACATGTTTGATTATTTTCAGTATATTTATATAAAAAATGAATTCAATCAATATGATACTATAATATATAGCTATTAAAATATATGTGTACGTTGTTTTGGCTTTTTAAATTCTGTAAAATTTCAAATAGAAAAACAATGATCTAATTCTTTAGACATACTTAGTAGTTGGGCTGTTAAATACCCGATTTTGAGCCGAGCTGGATCAGATAAAAAAAACTTTGCCTTATACATAGCTTGACTCATTTATTTCAATCTGAACAAAATTTGATTTAATTTTCTAGCAAATAGCAATCTTCGAGCTAAATTCGCTAAATTTACAACCCTAACATCACTAGTGCGGCTAACAATCCGATTTTGAGTAGACTTGGTGCTGGCTCGAAAAAATTCAAATCGAAATTTTGGCTCACAGCTCGGCTCGTTTATTTTATTCTTAATTATTCATGATTTGGTTATGGTGTTATAAGTGAATTTATTCACACTTATTATATTTAAAAAAACAAAACAATCGTTAAATTTATATACACTAATTTTAAGTTCTTCTACATTAAAATTATGTTTAACAATTATTTTTTTATTTAGTCTTGCATCCAAAACGGTAAGCCCGAAAAAAAATAAATCTCGGGAAGCATCTCTCGGCCGTACCGCCACGCGCCACAGTGAGGCGGCAATACAGCCTCAGATAATTTGTTCATAGTTCCGCTGGATCCTTAGTTCTCCATCTCCCTCATTTTGGCCTGTCATGCACAAATATACAATCCCTCCCATTTCTCCATCAAATCGAAACTTCATTAGTCAAAATCCTCAACCACAACAATGTAAGCCCCTACAAACAATCTAACTCACTCCTTTGCTTGAAAGTATGCATGTAAAGATTTCCTTTTTCTTAATTTGCAATTGTATAAAACAAACAATAAAAGACGCTCTTTTTTCAGGAATCCTCCCGACGACGAGGAGGAGAACAACGAGGAGGAGGGTGATGAGGGCGAGGACCATGAGGTCGGGGACGGGGACGGGGACGAGGACAGTGACGACGAGGAAGAGGACGAGGATGAGGATGATGAGAACGAAGAGATGGAGGAGGAGGAGGAGGAGGAGGAGGAGGAGGTGATCAATCCATCAACTCCCTTCCAATCCAGATCGGCGGACTCGGGACAGCAATCCGACGAAGCCACTTCCTCAGCAAGATTAAGAGGAGTAATGCTCGACACAACGGGCTGTTACTGGGCCGCTCAAATTCATGCCCGTAACGACTGTCTATTTCTTGGTGAGTTTGGGTCTCAAATAGAAGCAGCCCGAGCCCATGACAGCGCGTCCACCAAATTCTACGGCACCGACTTTGTTCGTAATTTCCTGCTGACCAACGTTACAATTTACGAACCTCAATTTCAGGCCATGTTCACCTTCGATGCCGTCCTCGACATGCTCAGGGATGGCGTCTACGAGACAAAGTTCGTCGAGTTCGTTCGAAATTTACTCTCTATCCCCGATGACCGTGACTGGATTCGGTTGCCTGATCGCACTGACGCCCTCGACAATGTCTGGATTAGAGAAATGTTTCATAAAGTCTTGACTTCTAGTGATGTCGATGATCGAAGTATATTGACTTTGCCTAGGGAGGCGGCCATGCAGCACTTTCCGCAGCTGAAGCCAGATTCAATCGAAATACCACTAGAGTTTACAAACCTGGGTCGTGTAACATGGGTCTTTCAATATGGTTACTCGAAGAGTTGTCAGAGTTATGTGTTCACTACGGGTTGGAGCAAGTTTGTGAAGGCGATGAAGCTTCGTGCTGATGACTCTGTTGTTTTCTATCGATGCACGGAGTTGGAAAATTCGGTTAGAAAACATTTTTATTTGATTGACATGAATTATTCTGTCAAAAGTGAGCACGAGGATGTGGCTGAAGAGCCTGCGGAGGTTGGAGGAGATATTGATGGGCCGTCTGGGTCGGGTGAGAAGGAGGGGGATTCGAAGGAGTTGATGGAAGGGAGTGAGGAGAAGAAGCCGACAAAGCTTTTTGGATCGTGGATTAGGTGATGGACATGAATTTTTTTCTAATTTTTTTTTTTAAGGGAAAGATAGGTTTTATTTGAATAAAGATTAAGGTATTATTTTATAGTGCAATAATTTCCCAGTATTATTATTGATCATGCATGGTGCGTGCAGACTTTTTTTCTTCCGGATCAAAGATTTTTCATAATCAGTTCTTTTTTTTGGTTCGATGATTATTCATAAACATTTATTTATTCTGCATATTACTTTGTTGGTATTGTGAAGTGGTTCGGATATAAAGGTATTAAATGGCCTCATAAATTATATACATATTTTTTAATCAAATACTTCCAAAACAGACTTTTATATGTATTTTATAGTAAATCAAAGAACTTCAAAGTACTTGATTATTGAATCAAGTTTTGTCTGTGAAATTTGCAGCTCAATGATAGAGTTGGCTGAGAAAGAAAAATTATACTAATTCTTAGGGTAACTTGAACCCGGGTGGCATTTAATTTGGTGATTTGGAGAAGTTGTCAGATGGTTTATCAGGATGGCATTAGCCGGGAGTCCGCCAATATTTGGTTTCTCATGATCATTAAGATTTATGTCCTATGATTACTAGTCGATCATTCATACTCAACCGTTCATATCTGACTACTAATGATTCATACTCGGCTGCTCGAGCTTGATTGTCGGCACTTCATCTGCTTGGTGGCTAGGCTTCTTGGCAACATGCCCAAATACATTGAATTTCATCTATATCGTATTTCTTTTTAACAGACCAAACAACTCTTATTTAACAGTTTGTTGTGCATTCACGATCGTTGCTCAATTTTGATATCAATATGTTATTATTATTTAATTCAATAATTTTTCTATCTATAGTCTATTTACATACTAATAGTTTTTCATAAAACACTCTTAAGAATTTGCATCAGTAATTGATTTTTAAAAGTATTTTCTTCTAATTAAATTTCATATATCAAGTGAATGCATAATTTGATCAGTAATTATGTATATATTCTAAAAATACTAATTATAGTTCAACAAACTAAATAATTTATATATTAATTAATATTTAAATTATTTTAGTTGAAAAACTTGTTTCCCTAAATAAATTAATTAGAATTTAAAACTAAATATTTTATTTATGAGCGATTTACACATAGCATCCTAAACATATCAAATGGAAATATCTATCATCCAAAGTTAACATATTTATATTTCAAACACCCAAAATTTATAAACACCACCAAATATATCATCATTTCGGTTAAGTCCATTAAACTTTTTTACGATTTCAAAGATCATGAATAACGAAGTGGCTCCTTCTCAGATCACCTCTTCCTCCATCTCTGGTTGTTACTTGTCTACCACTTAAAACATATTAATTTACCTTCTGAACATTAAAATTTGCATATTTACCTAATTAACCACCAAGACTTTCTTCACATTCGAATTAGACATTCTATGTTATTTGTCCGCACCCTTTGCCTGCCTTTGTTGCTCCCCGTGCACCTTTCGTTAGTTTGCCTTTGGTACTCCCAGCTCTCCTCATGCCCTTGGAGGTGATATTACGTGTGGTGCACATATGTTCGAATAGAGGCTCGGATCAACCATGTCATCGACCCCCATCTGGCTCTCCAATCTCAACCTTAGTTGATGTGCATCGCCACCTCCATCATCTGCTTTGGGTGGGGGGTCATCAAATTTCATTGTAATAGGAAAGACTGAAGGCCTTCTCAACCCAGTCAGAAAGAAAGCAAAATGCTCCCCATTATTTTTATTACTCTATTTCTATATATCACACACATTCCTTCCCCTTTCAATCTTTCCTAAACTAGCCTCATTCACCACATTTTATAGAGGTATCCCAGAGAGAGATCGCCCTCTTGCTACAATAAAAAATGGTGGGAATCACTTGTGATATTGTGGTTGGAAAATGATGGTGGGAGCGGCTTTTCTACCACAGGTAGTGATTGCCTTGTGATTTGTGGGGACCAGATAAACAACCCCTTTTTACCCCCATTTCAAACTGAGACTTCCTCGGTCATGGAATGTCAGTTTGTTGGCTAGAAGTGATGACGAGTTGGTGAAGATATCAGCAGTCTAATCTTGGGACATGATATGGTTGAGGAAGATTTCTACATGTGGGATGTGGCCCCTTATAAAGTGGTAGTCTAGCTCGATACGTTTCGTTCTTGCATGAAATACAGGAGCGTGTGCTAGAACAATGCTGAGGTGATAGCACTAAAAAGGGGAGTGGGAGGAAGTTCTTAGTGGGTGCTAGAACGATGTTTGAGGTGAAGCATCATCTAAGCCATAAAATATTGCGGTGACTGATGTGATAGCCATGTATTCTGCTTTGGTGGAAGAACGAGCAATGGTTGGTTGTTTTTGGTTGACCAGGAGATATGGTTGGGGCTACAGAAGATGCAAAATCTTGTAGTCGATCTGTCTTCAAGATCTGCAGTCTAATCTGCATCTGAGTAGGCTCGAAGTTGCATGCACCCGTGATAATTGGTAATTCGTGATTCCTTGTGCCATTTCGATATCCTCTCTAGAACTTTTTGAAGATGTAGTTGGGAGTTGTGCATATGTTGGCTTAAATTGTTTACTGTTAATGTGATGGCGAGTTTTGCAACTATGAGATATTGAAGGGAAAAGATAGTTTATTGAAAATTGTAAGGGTCAACTGGAGTGGAGTTGGAATTGGCAGGTTTGGATGGTGTGAGAACTGGTTTAGAGTGAACCATTTTTCTGTTGTGGAGTATGTCAAGTAGATAGTGGCTTTGTTAAACAAAGTAGTCGTGACTTGTGTGTTGAATTTGAAGTCCTAGAAATTAAGAAATTGACCATAGTTTTAATGTGAAATTGGTTGCCTAATTTTGTGATAAGGAGGTTAATGAAGTTGGGTGATTTTTCGATGATGAGGATGTCATCTACGTACATGAGGAGAAATATGGTAAATGTGCTTTTGGTGTAGATGATAGGGAGTGATCTGCTATACTACGTGTGAAGTGGAGGCTACAAAGATATATTGGTAGCAAGTTGAATACCATTGTTGTGGGGCCTATTTTAGTCCATAGATGACTTTGTTGAGCTTACATAAAAAATCTGGGTGTTGGGAGTCTTTGAATCCTAGTGGTTTTTCCATATATACTGTATTTTCAATTCCCCGTGAATAAAATCATTTGATACATCTAGTTGTTGAACGCCCCATTTTTTGTGGCTACTAATGATAGGAGCATTCAGATAGTGGGGAACATTGATATTGGATTAAATGTTTGATTGTAATCATTTCCCAATTGTTGTGCACAACCCTGTGCAACCGAACTTGCTTTGTATTTGGTTGTGGTCCCGTTAGACAAGCTTTTTTTTGTAGGTCTACTTACTGCGAAGAATTATGTGATTGCATAGAGGGGGAACTAAAGTCCACGTGCCCTAATGTTGAAGGGCTAGAAATTTGAGTGATGTCGCTTAGTGCTAGTGAGGAATCTTGTTGGCCTCTGAGAAGGAGGTTAGGTCAGGAGGCAATGTGGTTTGTTGTATATTCAGTAAGTGACGATTTTGAGGGATCAGGTTTGAAGACCAGTCTGGTGGTGGGTTTTAAGATGAATGTTTGGTTGGTTGGTTGGCCTATTGGTAAGGCCATGTGAGGTTGTTTGCTTAGTATTTGGTCTGGTTGTTGGGTTCTTTGGGTTGGATTTGTGATTGTTAGGTTGTTGGTTGTATGTTGTTTT
>NEWO01000188.1:1068951-1094471 GCA_003013225.1 Phalaenopsis aphrodite | reverse complement strand
TGAATTTTATCTTGGTTAATTTTAGTTTTGGTTTTGGTTATGGTTATGGTTAACATGCAAGTTTATGTAG
This sequence comes from Phalaenopsis aphrodite, assembly GCA_003013225.1. Taxonomy (NCBI): domain Eukaryota; kingdom Viridiplantae; phylum Streptophyta; class Magnoliopsida; order Asparagales; family Orchidaceae; genus Phalaenopsis; species Phalaenopsis aphrodite. The sequence goes on along the minus strand of NEWO01000188.1, from coordinate 1,094,401 downwards.
GTAAAAGCATGAAACATGTAAGGAAAAGGCGGAAGAAAGACGGTACTATAAACTGTAAAAGCGTACCTGAAGAGCCTTCTCGTTCCAACACCTGAAACTTAAAAATGCATGTGAGGGCATTTTATATGAGAGGAAAAAAGTAAGGTTTTCCTACCCCTATGTCATATCTTGGTGAGTCCTTAAAAGTTAAATTAAGGATGATTTTGTCAAGCAAAACATATTGAGTTTAGTACATCTCCAAGGTATTCAATATATCTAGAGAAAGAAGCAGGTCCATGCTACTCCCTCACTGCCTAGTGGAAAATCCTGAGTTCCTTAAAACTTATTATGTTGCTTGATAATTTATCCTGTAAATACCCTTAATGCTCAGTGAACACTGATGTCTCAATTATCCCTAAGAATGGGGTAATTATCACTTATCATTTAATTTGAAAATTATGTGGGTGAAGACCCTTAAAGAGGCAAGCTAGTGTAATTTGAACACTTAGCCAATTTTTTAATCCTAATTGGGCTTAGTGATGTTTCAAGGATGTTTGATTTAATTATGTTTATTTCTCTAATCCTTGTTTAAATTTTTTTTTATATTCAGCCTAAGTCACCACATAAGCTCTTAAGACCTAGGTGAGTGTCTTAATTAGTTCTGAAAAGGGTTAAGCTTTAAGTGGTCGTGATTCATGATTTGGATTTTATTTGAAAATCAAGATAGTGGTATTAAATTAATTAATTATTGACTTCAAAAGTCATACCCCTAAGTCCAAGATCATTTAATTTCAACAAACTTCCAAATTTTAATAATTTAGAAATTTATTAATCTTAATTAAGAAAGTGCAATTAGTTTCTACCAATTAATGCCTTTGTGTTTCAAGCATCAAATAAATTGATTAAGATCAGAGGTTACCCATTTCCTCTCCTTGACTTAAGCTTAAATGTTAATTAAGGCTAAATTTCCAAAATTACACTTTTGCCCCTTAAGGCTATAACATTTCATAATTTGTCAAATTCAATTCAAATGACTTTAAAATATTTATCCTACCTCATTCATGGGTAAATTAAGATATCAGAGGAAAATGTGATTTTTCAAAATTTAATTTAATTTGTATAATTATTTTTATGCAAAAATAGGATTTTTCACAGAAAATTCCTAACTTGACCAAGATAAACTCTAATCTTTTAAAATTTTTACTAGAGGTAGACCTAGACCATAGAAGACTTTAGATCAAATTTCATAATTTTTTGAATTCTTTGTGATTTATTAGAAATATTATAATAAAAATAAAATATTTTAAGTGGTGAAAATTAGGTTTTGTATTTTTACAAATCTCCCTAAGGTCAGAGAAGTTAGATGAGTAAATTATATATATATATATATTTATTTTTCCTTGATTTACTGGAATTATTTTAGTGAAAACTCATTTTAGCCTTTTAAAAATTATTCTTAAGCTTTGAAATTCAATATCTTTATTTAGAGAATCATGAAAAATATTCTCATTGTACCTAAGTGACTAGGAAACAATTTAGAACATTTCCATGAGTTTTATTATTCTTGTGATTTTTATGAATTTTTTATTATTTAAATATTTAAAATAGGCTAAAAATCAAGTTTTATTTTAAATATTATTTTATTTTTGTAAAATACCCCTAATCACAGAGAACTCAACAAACTAAGCTTCATAATTTTTTGAGTTATATTTTGAATTTTAAAAATCATTTAAGTGTTAAAAGTGGTATTTATCTTTAAAAATTAACTTAGAGTGTCAAATGAACTCAAAATATTTTGAAATTTTTATTATGAGTTCTATAGATCATAAATCACAATGTAGATAAAAAATCAAGTCATTTAAATGTTTAAATTTTTCAAAATTAATTATTTTAGTGATTTAGTGTTTGTAAAATTTAAGGATATTTTAAATGAATTGACCCATGAAATTATTTGCAAAGGTTTCACTAGTCATGGTGGACCGTCCAAAATTTTCTTAGGATTTTATAATCAATATGCTTATGTCCATGATTATTTTAAAGAAATAAAGTGAAATAACTTGAAAAATATGGGTCTCTGGATAGGAACCTCCCTGACTTTGGAAAAAATCAGAGAATACTTCCCCTGACAGAGGCTAAAACATGCCAACATTCCAAGCCAAGGTGATATGCCATTGTGCATGGAGAATTAAATGATCCCAAACAGTGTTTAATTAATTAAAAATAAAATATGCATCAAATGGACTTGAAATAGATTCCACATTATTTTCCTTTGTTCACTGAGCAAGTGGGTATTTTTATTTTATTTTTGTAATTTCTCTACACAAAGTTATGAACTTTCTAAGTTAGGGGTATTTAAATAAATAAGAAAAAGCCTTATTTATCTATTTAAACAGCGCGTGCTGACTAGATCCTAGGTAGTTCCGAAGGCATGCGTGGCGCGCTATAGTTGGATGTCGTCGTCTACGTAGTTGCTGACTCGGCCCGCTGTTTATGTCCCGAAGCGCTGTCCGGCTCGATCTCCCCTGTCCATTTGATACACGCTTGATCGAACGGCTCCCCGTCATCGTCCCCGATAGAATGATCCCGTGTCCGTCCACACTAAAACCTTAAGATCTCAACCTAGACTCAACCAAATCACTTCGAGTTTGATCCTATGGACTCATTTAAGTGAGACAAACACATCCATATGGTTAAATACCATGAAATTGAGCCTAAGTAAATGGAGAATTAAAATAAGCTCGGAAGAAGGAGAAGTTTTATACCTTTGCTCTGAGAAGGGAGGCTTCAATCAGAGGTGCTTGGCACGTTCGTTGGGGTCCAAGGAGGCTAGGTATTGAGTTCCTGGTCTTGGTGTAAAGTCTAGGTATGAATTCGACCAAGCTAGATTTTAGGTGTTGGTCTAGAGCTATGGTAGAGGCTCTGTGGATGGGGAATTTGATGGGGCTTTAGCTTCTTTCACTGTTGTGAAGGGGTGGGTGAAGTTAATTTGTGTTTAATGGACTGTGGAGGTGTATTGGGTTCTATCCTGGTTTCCGGCAAGGTTTCAAGCTCAAAATTGAGCTCCGGCAGTGGGAATGGGTGAGGGAAAATGGTTGGAATGCACTGAGCGGATCTTAGTGAAGCTCTGTGTGGAGTTTGGAGAGGCCTTCTAAGAAAATTTCAACACACCTCCCATGGCCGTGGGAGGTGAGTTTTTATAAAAATGGCCATGGGGTGGCTCTCAAGGTTTAAGGTTGGGTGCATTGTGGTGCTTAGGTGGAGGGCAGAGGAGCTGTTCAATTTGATTTGGATGAGCTGCCATGGGAGTGGCTCTCAGTTTTGGGCTTTTCCAGTCACTAGGTTAGCCTGCTGGCCTTGGGGAGGTGGCTAGGAGCTCAGGGAACCCAGAGGAATCCATCACAACAATTTAATGCAAATGTGCTTTGATTTTGCAAAGATATCTTAAGCATGTGCATTTTTGGAAATAAGATCCATTAATTTGGGGGACATTTGGTCCATGGCTTGATTTAGGTGATTTCATGGTGTTTGGACTGGTCACTAAGTCCAACTAATGACTGTGGTGGAAGTTAATTTGGTGACTTTAGGGTGGTTAGGTCACATTTAGTGCATGGGTCAAAGTGGGACCAAATGACCAAAACTTGGGTTTGGGTTGGCTAGCTATGCCAATTGTCACTTTGGTTCCAGCCACTATTAATTGTTGAATTTGGTGTAGATGATCATAAGGAAGAACTTTGGTGAAGGATGGAAGTGGTTTTGAGTCCAATTGGAGGGTCAATTTGAAGGATTTTTGAAGCTTAATCGTTTTGGTTATTTTGGGCTGGGCTTGGGTCCAGCTTGGGTTAGCCTTGGTTTAAGTCTAAATTGATTGTTGTAAATGGTCAATAGAGACCTCATGAAGAGTTTACAACATGAATTGGATACCAATTTGGAGGTTAAGGCAATTAATTGGGTGAAATGTGGGGACTTAGCCAATTTGGGGCTAAATTTGGGAATTTTGGATTTAGGCCGAAATCAAATGGATTTGAGAATTCAGCAAGGACAATTAATGTTTGATTTTAATGTATAGTAATGTTATAAAGATTTTGCAACATCAATTGGGGCCAAATGACTAGGCTATGTGTTCAATTTGGTGAGATTAGGTCATATGGTCTAAATTGGAGGTTTAATCTAATTCAAAATTGAGCTCAAATCATGGATCAATTGAGCTTGGATTTGTTTTGGTTTGGTCATATCAAAAGTTAATTTGAGTTTAGGATTGGAGTTGGGGTCAATTGAGATCAAATTGATGGACATTTGAGTTGGATTTGGGGAAATTTGGGTATTTAAAGGGCAATTTGGGGATTTGATTGATATCTGGTGATGCTGTCTGCGGTATTTGTGACTGCCCTTGGATTACAGCCATAGCAGTCATAGCAGTAGTCATTTCTTCTATCTTTTTCTCCAATGAACTGACAAGCTCATCTTTTTGGAGAAGGGCTCTTTGCATTTCCTCAACGACATTTTCATCTCGCGAAGATGCAGAAGCTCTTGTCTCAACAACATGAATATCCATGAAGTCCTCCTCGAGATAGTCACTGTAATCGAAGTCTTCATCTTCTTCACTTATAGAGACTCCATGTTCTCGAGCTAACTCATAGATCTCACCCCGAAGTTTTTCAACTTTATCTTCAATTCGCGATATATCACTTGCCTTTGGAGAATTTTGTGGGATTTCCTTCTCCATTTCAGTGGCAATGACTGTAATAATATCGGACACTTCGGATTCTAATTTNTACTAAACTGTATCGGTGATACAACTTTGGGTATCCACATCTTCTTTTTCAACAATGATGATTCAGGACCAAATGTCCTAATAGAATTATCAAAATGTTGAGAAGAAGTATGTTCCTCTTTGTGTATACCATATACAGTATTCGATAAATATTTCTGCGGAGTTCTTGGACCCAATCTTGATTTTATGGTTCGATGTTTTGTGGTATCAAATCTATTTCCCAAACGGGACCAAACAAAAGTATGAGCAGATGTACTTTGTTTAGACCTAACATCTCTCAAAATTTCTTCTCTCATCCGAGGGGATATTGCATTTCTCATTCGTCTAAGTAACTCATAAACTGAACAATTTTCTTTAGCAGCCAATTGTTGAAAAATTACGCTAACTTGAGAAACAGGACGAATTTCCTTCCTTTCTTTACTCTGTTCTTGTGGAATCGGCAGAGTAGTAGCGATCTTTTGGACATTTTCATGTCCCTCGGTATTCATAAGAGGATAAAATTTACTTCTTCTTAACATCGGATAAATTTCTGGTAATTCCTCTTCCTTTTGATAAAGTCCTTCTTCGGTATGTATTTTTTCAAGGATCTGTCTTTTAGCCGCTTTCCGGGCTTTCCTATTGCGGTTTCTCTTCTGAGATCGGGTCAATGGTACAGTTTTTGAACTTGATCCGATTTCAAAAGTTGAAGGTGCAGCAGTTAATCCTTCAGTTGGATTTTCTATTATCATGATTTCTTTTCCCTTAGTGGAAGGGACAACTGTCTTTGTTGGTGTTATCGTATCGATAACAGAGGTCTTAGTTTTCTTGTGAACTGGAAAATCATCAAGAGAATTCAAGTTGAATTCAGCAGCAGGCTCTTGTATCTCTGGAGCAGCGATTTTTACAACGACAAAAGGAGCCTTCCCGAGAATGACCTCGAGATCTTCAAACCCCGTTTCAAACTTGATAGTAGTGGCAACGTTGCGGGCTTCGCGGCTTGTTGGCAGGTTGCAGGTGAAAGTTAATGTTGGGTGGGCCATTGCAATAACTTTGCAAAAGAAAGTGTCGGGATTAGTTGTATGGCCAAAGTATTGTAGTTTTAATGCAATCATTAAAATTAACAAAAAGTTTCAACAGCAAAATATTTCAAACCCTAAACCCTAAAGTTTCAATGTTGTAGGTTATTGGTTCGTGTGAGGCTCAATCTTAGAATCAGTGTGTATTGAGTGGCCCAATCTCCTCGAGTGCTCTTTGATGTTGCTCTCTACTCCTGGATGTGATGGTGGCTAGTTTAAGCATAACTTTCAACACTGAGGTTGCTTCATCATTCTTGACCAATATGATAAGCTGACACTTGGGATGGTGCACAATGAGTTTTCCCAAATAATAATAATAACAAAAAAAATGATAGTCTGCATGATAAACATGTGATGCTAGTCACACACATTTGAAAATAAAATTTTATCCTCTTAGAACAAATTATTTTCCCAAGTTTTCATACTATCATATGTAAGAGCCCATATGCACATGGATGAACATTTGTTCTTTTTAGATGATATAGTCAACATCTTCTAATGTTTTTAATTATGGCAAGTTGTATGATTTTCAAGCACAAAATCACATTTGAATTTTTACCTATAATATGAAATGTACTTATATATTGAACTTTATAAGTTTTAATGTTCACCTAATGGTCGATGCGTAATTAAGATGGTGATTAGATAAAAGGTCAAACTAATAGTATTTTATTTTTAAAAAAGAAACTTAAGTGAAATTTTATTGTCTCACTCTTAATATTTTTAAGTTTTCTAACCTTTTTTTTTCTTATGAAATTTTTTTTATAGTTTTAAAGCTTATTTATTGAATTTTGGATCTAAATTATCTATAACATAACCATATTTTAACGGCTTGATTTAAGATAAACTTTGACAAACTAATGACACTTCTAGTCGTACATGACTAGAATACCATTTGAGCAAATGCAAACAATACAAATACATGTAGTTAAACATTAGACATGTGTCTTGTAGAAAATATAGTAGTTGAGAATCGAGGGTTTAGGGTTGCAATTGAAGTATTAGAATGTGCCATTTTCATAATTAATTAATTATTAAGAGCCTGATTTCTTCTTTTTTTTCCGTCATAGGGTATTTTAATAAAAAGTAATTTAATTAAAAAAGCGACCTAAGGTGTTTTTTGAAGTGGAAAACCTATAAATAAACCCATCGCTCTAAGAAAACAAAGAGATCATAGTAGCAGTCTAAGAAAATTACCAAAAAGTTCTCTTTAATTCTCATTTATATGTTTTATGGTGGCAATTCAAATGTCAATCAACATAATTGCAGTAAAAAAAATCATTCTAAATGACCAGTGGTCATAATTGAATCCAAGATGACCAAAATTAATCCCAACACTCAAGAAGTTACAACCAGCATTTATAAACAAAATATTTTTCAAAGAAAGTGTTAATGTGTTGTTTGAGGAAAGCTAGATTGTTTCGAATTAAGAAATCAAGGTAGGATGGATCAAATCTCTTATGGTTATTTTCTAGGTTTTATTTGGCACAATTTTTTGTAAAGGATAATTACGTACAAAGCATTTGAAACATTGTTAACATGCCAAAAGTATACCATTGGAAATTTGATAAAGAAGAAAAATGAGTTTTGATTTTATCGTGAAATTTGATAATTGAGTGAGCATTCGAAAATTGGATGAAAGAGGACACAAGTTTTGCAAATAGCTATGTTCTTAGTGCAATGCATGTAATTGTCCTTTTATTATTATTATTATTGCTGTCGTGATAATAAAAGTAATGAACAAATATAAAATTTATTTGAATGACAACTTCCTCATAAACTTCGGGACTTCAAATATGTTTTTTTCCGTTGGTTTTAATGCAAGTAATCAAACGTGATAGTTCAGAAACCAAGTTGCATATACCAAATTTTGTTTGGTTTGGTGCTTAGAGACCCATTGGAAGACTTTTGAGGAGAAACTGCAACTTATTTTGAGTCAAATTGCATGTATGAAGAGGAGGTCAATCATCTATGCCAATTCCAGTTCAAATCAAACTTTATTGAACGGAAGGGTAAATTAATCATACAAAAAGTATCATTCTACAATTAATTTAGGCAAACATATCATTCTCAAAGCAAACTTACAATCCATTGTATGGCACAAAAGTTGGCTCGGAAACAAAAAAGTATCATTCTTCAATTAATTTAGGCAAACATATCATTCTCGAACCAAATTTACAAGCCATTGTATGGCACAAAAGTTGGCTGGGGAACAGCGTCTACGACATTCAATATCTCCGCCCACCTGCAGTGGATAGAAGGACCCTGATGGGTTTCTTTCCTTTCCTAGCGCTGCTATTCGAGTTCTGTGGACCTCCCTCGCATTTGGTAGATGCTAAGACATTAGCAAATGACGGAGGTATAGTGGCTGCACTTCCATCTGTACAAAGTAATTGTTATGAACCTAATTGTAGCATCTTAAGCAGTTAAAGTTTTTTTTTTTTTTCAACATTTAGGAAGCCCGACATTTTTTATAAAAGCATACAATATTAATGAATTATTTTTACACCTATTAACAAGCTGTTGCCAATACTTATAGCTTACAGACACCTGAAGAAATGTTCACCTAGGCAAATCTTTACAAGCGACCGCGTATTCAGTATAATTTTTAGTACTTAGTAATAAGCATGAGCGAACATTTATGAGGTGTACCTCGAGTAACTGAAGCTTCTTGTGTAGCGTCCATACTTCCTGATGATTTAGCCAAATCCTCAGCTCTTAGGGCTGGAGAATCATAAGCCGAAGCAAATCCAAGGCGGGTTACATTTGAGAACAGTTTCCTTGTATTGTTCAAGGACAGATTTGTTGATGGCGCAACACCGCTCCCTAGTGCTAGGGACAAGACCAATTTCAGTAAAATCAGACACCATCTATAAACTTATCATTCCTTGTAGACAAGCAACACGCAAGAAGAGAAAATTGCAAACGAAAACACAACTTAAAAATTAGGAGAAAAATACATCACACAGCTATACATTGGCAGTAGTAAATATTTAGAACAAGCATGGCATGTTTATCACGCACACTATCATTTCTTTTTTGTTATTATTATTATTTGGGAAAATTCATTGTGCACCATCCCAAGTGTCAGCTTATCATATTGGCCAAGAATGATGAAGCAAACTCAGGGTTGAAAGTTAGGCTTAAACTAGCCACCATTACATATAAGCGTAGAGAGCAACCTCAGAGATCACTCGAGGAGATTGGGCCATTCAATACACACTGATTCTAAGATTGAGGCTTACACGAACCAATAAGCTGCAACACTAAACCAAGGAGGAAGTGGAGAAGATAATAAAATTATAAGAAGCACAGGTACTGAGCAATCTTTAGCACCCTTTCTAACACTCAGTAGATATTAAAGCTACCAAAATTAACATCTCCAATGGATAACAACCTAAAGAATAATTGAAGTCGGTCACCCCACCAGGCCTCCTGGGCTTCTAACTACCTGGAACCAATGGAAGGAATGAAGCACTATAAATATTACGATGACGGAAATATCAACAAACCTAATGTGACCTAAGGCCCCCTGAGTCCTTTACAAATATTGAATGCAAGATTGTAGAGGGGTTTTTTGCCATCATAAGAGCCCCAATCACTGTAGAAGGGATGATGAACTGTAACCCCAAATATAGGAGCCGAGTAACCCCAATGATTCCTTTTTCTACTAAATGAATAGAGTAAGAGGAAGCAATGGCTTTTCCTGGAAAGCCATTATTCTCGTTCAATAAAAATAACTTTTCATGATCTACTTCGCTCAATTTATCACTTCAACCTAAAATATCAGGTGATTATCATATGTCGAGTGCTCTGATGCTAAAAGAAATCAAATGATTAATAAAAAGTAAGCAAGGACGAAAGGACATCCACCTTTAAATTCATCCAATGAGAAAATTGTATCCTTATCACTTAAATATCTCTGGTTTGATGGATTAAGCATCTCCCGTAAAGAAGCAACTTCAGCACAGTTTGCAGCTTCAGCTCGGACTTTCTCATCACGTTCCTGAATCACAATAAAAATATAAATAATTAAAGATGCAATCATTTTAGTCTGAGTAAGAACATGTAAAATGCATGTAAAGCTGGAACCAGTGCATCTGCTTTTACTTGATTTTTAGCATGCTTATATGTTATATTCATGCATCCTTTGACATAGAATTTAGATTTCCTACTTAAAAGATCACAAAAGCAACTAAAGGACAAACCACGGTGCAGAAGATTTGCTGCTTTTATAATCATTGAAAGATATGAGGATAGCATGCACTAGCTACCTCTTGTTAGAAAAGAAAATGCAGAATGAGTTCCAATATTGCTGCGAGAACAGTAAGAGAGCTTGAGAACTACCATATGTTTAACTTCTAGAGACGAACCTTGTAAAAGCCCGGGACTATCATTGAAAAGCAGGTTCTTGTTCAAGAATTGACAAACAAAAAGTGTTCACAAATTATCATGGAACGCAGTCAAAGAAAAACTAACAAGAAGATTAAGATGCAGTACCACTTCATATGTCCTTCTTAAACAATAAATAATAGATCTTGTGATTATAACTGTAAGAGGATGACTACTGTAATACAGTAGAAAGACCAAATCTTTTCACGGTCCATTACAAGTTGTGCCAGTGAATGAAAACAAATTGGAGTCAAATTGTATGAGCGTAGTTGAAAGATTTCTTCATTGAGTGCATAGCTTAGTATCTTCAGGTATTATAGTCACATAATTAATGCCAGCATGCCCAAATTATTCAAAAAAAAACAAATGTTTTCAAATCTTTCAAAAAGAAAAAAGACATGAACTGTAGCCTTTCAATGTATAATACACATATTTTATAAAGTATGCTTCTACATCATCGAGAAATTCTCCTTTATATATCTCATTTCAACATTTCAAAGATGAATTTTAATTGAAGTAAAATTAATAATTTAATTTTTTGTTAAAAATTTCATTATTCATTCTAAATTCCAAAATAAAATATATAACGTACAAATGTTCTTTACTGTACATCTCATGTAATGCAAACTAAGCTTCTCGGTCAACCAAAACAGAGCAAGAAAAAATATAAGTTAAAAAAATGCACAAGTTATTTGAGAGATATCTTTTATATTGCTTCAAACAGAGAACAAACCTTCTTTGCAAGCCATTTCCTCTGCTTTTCACGTTTCTTAATTTCACCCATAAAAGGGGCTAGTGAAGCCGGGGGCAAGATTTCGGCAAGTTCGATTTCACAGAGCTGCATTTCATTAAAATGTCAGGAGAATGATACTGCATTTGACATCATAAATTGAATAAGTAGAAGTAAACCTGAAAAGTTGTGCTTAATGACAAGTGGCTGAGGTACCGATAACGCTTCCTCATGGCTTCTGACTGAGTAATCATCTCCAACTCCAAAATTACTCCATTAATTCTGCTAATAACAGTCACTTCAAATGATGCAAACCAAGATTCCACAAGCAGGAAAGTATAATGAGCATAAATTCTCAATAAATGCTGTTCAAATATATTAATGCTCTGCCGGAGGGAGAAATTTCTTTTCAGGAACAATTCATTAATATAAAAGAATCCTTGCAGTTATGATGAAAGTAGATATTCTTCCCATTTTTTTTACAGATATTTTCTCAACAGTTCTGATATATGCAGGCCTCTTTGTTTGAATGCAATACCACCACTATATGCCAACAAATATGCTCCCATTCGTAACCTGTAAAGACGAACAGCTATGACACTATCCAGTTTTTTAGTTCACCTCTCACCAGTATTACCCGCTATCTTCTGTCCTAACTATTTTTAGTCAGTTTTATGACTCCTGCATGTGATCCTCTTGATGCTCCATACAGTGATAAACCTATCATGTGCAAACCTTTCACACAACTCCTGTTCATGTTATGATAAGTATACTCATTTTCCATCATAATCCTTTGGTAACTTAATGTGATCATATTAAGGATGTATTTCCTACTATTAATTGTACATATCATAAACAAGTCAAGTGTATTTCCGCTACTCTAGCTTCAATACATAATCTCCCACAATTCAATTAATATAATCATTTATATATTTGTATTGCTAGTTTTATCATACATCCATTTTAACATTCTCATTTCCTCCATCTCCAAGTTTAATATCAATCACTTTAGAAGCCAACATTCAAATTCATGTAACATGACCAAACAAAACCAAACACGAACACAAGCTCTGTTCGTTTATGTTCGGTTCGTTTACACCCCTAGTTTCTCAACTACTTATAATACTAGTTAATGCTCCATCATGTGTGTGTGCGTGTGTTTCTATAGACATATATACCTTTAATAACTTTAGCATACATATGAAACAATATTTTTTATTATGAATCAACTAAATTCTCGTGGTACCCGAACCATGCCTTCTCAAGATCAATAGAAACCATTCTAGGGTTCTTTCTGCGCTCTCTGTATTTTTCTTTTAAGATAACAAATATTTGTATATTGGATACTTCCAAGTATGAAACTAAATTAGTTCTGATTTTAACAATGTTTCTAAGTCTATGTTATATTCCTCTCTTACAGCTTCATCGTAATGATGCATGATTCATCAAAATTAATTTCACTATAAACACCAAAATCCCAAGGATATACTTTGTACCTTAAAAATAGTAACACAAAATTTTTATCCAATTATTGAGAATATTTATTAGTCTTTAAATTCTATTAAATATATTCGATAACAAAACTATTGTAATATCACCTATTTACATTCCTCAATAAGCATCCCACATGAAACTAAAGCTTTGTCGCATGCACCATCTTCAAATTAAACTCTATTTTTTAAAAAATCAATTTATCTCATTATTTGGTTAATTATCTACTTCCAAAGTAAGTAATTTAAAATAATATTTAATCCTTCTCTAAAATAACATCTTTAGCTTTCTTTGAATTATTCATATTTAATGAAAATCTATCATCTATACTCAATATGATCCTGATCAAAATTTCTACATCTGTTAAACCTCTTAAGTTGAACTCTTAACAGTAAGATGTCTTTTAGTTGTAACAGTTGAAACTTTATCAGAAACTCTAAAGTCATGCATGCTCATAAGGAAGCACCCTTGGGATGGGTGACCTCGTATGAAGTCATATCAATGGGACAAAACTATGATGATAACAGGTCAAAGCAACCAATATCTTAGTGTGTGAGACTTTAGATATTTAAAAATGGTATCAGAGTATTACACCTACTTGAATATGGGAACTAGGTCTCATAAAAAATAAAGTGCAATAAGACACCTCTTAAATGCTAAATGAGACAAAGTGTTACATGGTGGGAGTCATCTATTAAATCCATAGGGGCCACCTTTATAAGCATATCTACCTAGAGGATGATTATGGGTTAAAAATATTAAAGAGAATGTCATTTACTTAGGTTGGAAGATTGGAAAATCCCTTGAATAAATTTTTTGAATAAAGGTGAACCCTTAAATATCGAGACACCTTTAGATGTAATGGTTAGTGTTGATTTTCAGAATTCAACGGATTTATATTATTGATATGAAACGGGGTATAAATAACCCTAACATGAATCCTAGAATAAGAAGGACAATAAAAAAGAAATAACAGGAAATGAAAGATATAACACATATATATTTAATTAATCAATTCATATTAATTACTTGGAGATAAAGAAAACAACAAAAAACATAAAATAGTAAAGGAAATAATTTCAATCCAAGGAAATAAATTTAATCCTCATAACTTCTAACAGAAATAAATTATTTCCTAACATAACTTATAACACTCACCTCAAGTTGAAACATGGTTGTCAACTATGTTCAACTTGGATTTGAAAATATCAAATAATGGGAGAGGAAAATTCTCTGTGAGGTAGAACTTGAAGTTTTCATCCCGTACTTGATAATTAACCTAAAAAGCATTTAGAGATATTTTTTAGTTGACGGCGGTTGTCTTTACTGTAGTTTCTGCAGTGTCTGTAGGTAGGTGGAAGACGACTATAGGTGATACTGCAGGAAAGTTTGCAGAGAAGTAAACAACCTAGAGTAAAAGCTACAGGGCATTGTCTGCAAGCAAAAAAAAAACTCTAAAGGAGATTCTATTGCAGAAAAAAGCTCCAGATGGCCTGCTTCAAAGAAAAGCACCGGAGGTAGGGCTGCGGCAGAGAAAAATTCCATTGAAGGGAAAGCTCCAAAGAAGGGTTTGCTGCAGGAAAATACTCCGAAGAAGGAACGTTGATTCTGCTCCTACAAGGTGCGCCTAGGAGATCTGGAAGTGAGAGATACGAGAAGGGAGCTCTGGGATACCAAGTTCCTGGAAGGCTGTAGGAGGATGACGTCTGGTAGAACTACTTAACAAAGAATTATTTCCTGCGGACAAATGCAGGATGCAAGGTTCAGCAGAATTAATTCCTGCAGGAAGGGAGACTAAGCAGTAAGAAGAAAATTCAGAGGAATCTCCTACGGCCGCTGGAGAACCTGCAAGGCTTAACGCCTGGTGCAACAAGCAACGTGAAGGAGCAACAAACTTGAGGAGATTCTGCAGGAAGGAGATGAGGCCCGCAGGAGGAAATTCGGGTGGTAGCTGGCTGCCACTTGCAACATACCCAAGATGAGGTAGAGCGGTAGTTCGGCAGTAGATTTAGTTCATACGTCGATACACTAAAAGACGGTTGTTCTCCAAGTAATACATTTGAAATTGTGGATGACATAACTAATGCCAATATAATCATTGCAGTTGTGAAGGGTGGTGAATTTTCTGCACGTAGAGGCCCCAGCATAGTTTCAATAGCGAAGAAGCATACAGCAACAACAGCATTAAAACCTGAAGCAATCCCAGCAGTCGCGCCAGCAGCAACAAGTGCGGACCTCCTTTCTCTATCATTCTCTGTCATTTCAAAACATCCATTAGCACATGATTTACCAATGTCTACGTTAGGACACTCGGGACCCAATGAACAACATGTTCCTAGGGTCACAGTAGCTTAGATAGCCTTGATCATTGGAAAGATATCGGCCAACAATTTTATGCATGTTTTTTGTGATTTAAACTGCTTTATCTGCTCAAATATCAAGTATTCCATGCATCATCCATACAACAGCCCCTCCAATTATCGGTATTAACAATATCCTATGCCACGTATCAGCTAATCTCTGTAATCTAAGCCAAGCAACACCCTCATTTGGAGTACCAACCCAACCCCATTCATGAGTCACATGCACCCCACGATTAAAGACTGCAACACATATTCCTGTAGCAATGCCAAGTACATAGTCGATGAGCAGCAGGGCCCATTCTGGCGGTGCCACGAGTTCTTCACGTGACCGGTCATAATCCGGTGTCGCATGAGTGGTCCCTCGACCGGCCATATTCATGTTGAAGTTTTGACTGCTTATAGGAATTTTAGCTTCAACGGGAAGGAGATCCGGATGCAGCGGAAAGACTGCTGGAAGATGCGTTTCCACCAAAGAAGCTTGCAAGAAATTTTCCAAGTGGCAGAAATGATTTACGGTTGCTAAGGACTTGCGAGGACAGAATTTCGGCTGCTAGTTCCTACAAGGAGTTCCGACGGCTAGGGCCTACAGAGAGAGAATACTGATGACAGGAAAGGCTGCAAGAGGGAGTTTCAGCGACAGGAAAGGCTGTAGGAGGGAGTTCCAGCGATGGGAAAGATTGCAAGAAGAATTTCCAACGGCGGAGCCTACAGGGAGAGGAAGTTTCAGGCGAAAAATTGAAAAAAGGTAGAGGAAGGGCCTGCAACATGGCTAAAATTGCCAACTATACGAAATAGAAAATGTTCCAGTGGTAGGAGACTCCAGGATTTGTTTCAGGGCTCTGATACCATTTTGATTTTCAGAATTTAGCAGAATTATATTATTGATATGAAATGGGAGTATTAATAACCCTTACATAAATCCTAAAATAAGCAAAAGAATACAAAAGAAATAATAGTAAAGGAAAGTTATAACAAATATATCTCCAATTAATCAATTCATATTAATTACTTTGAGAAATAAGAAATAGCATAAATCATAAAATAGGAAGTGAATAACTCTAGTCCAAGGAAAAAAATTTAATCCTCAAAACTTCTAATAGGAATAAATTATTTCCTAATATAACTTCTAACAATTAGAATATCATCAAAAACTCCAATATTAAGTGTGCTAGTAAGGAATCACCATTGTCATGAGTGATCTTCTAGGAAGTTACACCATGGGACCAAACAGGGATGCCATTAGAAAATAGCTATTGCAATTATATATATATATATCAATGGATGTGAGTTCGGATAGTTACAAGATCTCTTATCTCTTACCCTTACAATTTTATACAAATCCCTCCATTTTCTTGCTACCTGCCCCATGTTATAAAGCATTAAAAATTGAAAATTGTGTTACTACACTATTTTCAAGACTCCTAGATTTATTTTACGTCTCAAAAATACTTATAAGAAAGCTAGAAATTTGCAAACTGATATTTTATTTATTTATTTTTTTTTTTTTTTGGCTAATGGATACTAAGTTATGTATGATATGGTAGACAATGGACTTGTACATTAATATCTTATTCAATGGAACAAAAAATTTAAAAATCTTCATATAAATCAACATTTTACTTCTACAAGACTGAAGCAGGGAAAAAGATTCTACATAACGGAAATACTGACACAGGAATGACAATGGACACAAAAAAAATGCCAAAACTTGAAATACAAAACATGGCACTGTTTTTACACAAAAAAAATAAATAAAATAAATAAATAAATAATCATAGTAACGAAAATTTAACAAAACATGATATACAAAAGTTCAATAATTGTCTATATATTATTGTATAGTAAGTTATCTGAGGTATCTTTAACAGATGTAATTTTAAAATTAAATGTGAAGCAACTCTATAACAGAATAAATATGCATAACAACATTTCAGTACAAATTAAACTTGGTAGGCATGTAGCTGAAATTAAACAACTGGTTGTATAGGTTATTCAAGTTGTTCTGGGTGCTAATGTAGCTTCTAAACAAGCCATACATGTGAGTACTCTTTGGTGAAATCATAAACTTCGTACACAGAACAATAATTTATTTCATAGCCCAAAAAGTTTTATTGAAATTCCAAACAAACAAAATCTTGTAATTCATGACAAAAAATGGACGTATTTAATTCTTACAATGTATTTCAAGTACGAATACTAGACTACTTTCTGTTTGTGAAGTCTCTCCACCAAACCCTACTTTTTATCAAGCTATGAGAGTATTAACAATTTCCAAAACCATTGTGTTACAAACTAAGAAAATCCCTTGTACTTGAACAATGTGACTTTAGACTGGAAAGTAGTTCAAGTTACCATAAAAAGATGCACACTACATATTTACAGCGATAGTTACTGCTGAAAGATGCACTTCGCAGATACACATCTTTGGGCATAGCAGTAACTTTCAACAAATGCCTCGCAAAAAAATAACTCCAATAACACCATCAATAAGAATTTGAGAGAATTGTTTAAATTTGTGTATCATCATTTGAGTTAAATTCATATAAACTGAGAGGAACTAATATAAAGAATAAAAACAATTTAAGAACTACCATATGATTCACAAATAATGTATGATCTCACTGATTTTATATCTCATGCTGAGCATAACCTTGACAAACTTCCCAAACCATGCCAAAAAAGATTGCTTTAACCTATATCATGCCACTTTTAGTTTTCATGCCTTTTGTTCTGAAGTTGAACCAAATCCTCGTGTACCTCCATATACACTTTCCTCTTTAGATCCAATGATCGAGAAAGCTCCACACTACATGTAGTATTCTCTCTCCTTTATGAAACATTTAAATCTAATAAAAAAAAGATATGGCATCGAGACATACATCTTAGCCATTTTTCTTTTGTTATTATTTACTTTATTATTCAAAAATAATAATATTGAAGAATTTCATTGTGATACTTATGAGTTTACGAAACATATACTTACTAGTTTTTGTAGAGGTAGCACAAAAACTCAATGTCCTCTTTTATTTGACAAATGGGGATCATCCTCTACAATTAACATCTCTAGGGCTCTATGATTTGTAATTTGTAATTATAGTTTTTTTTTATGACTACACCCATGTTGATTTTTCTTCCAAAAGCTAAAAGCAATATAATTATTATTTTTCCATATTTTTAACATGATAAAAAATCAATGTGGTGTTGAGATTAAAAAAGTTAAATATAATAACAAAAAACTTTTAAACTATTCACGAATCTCATTTTTTCATGAAAAAATGGGATAATATATAACTTCTTTTGTGTGTATACACTCTAATAAAAATGTGATAGTTAAAGAAAGAATGACCACTACATGTTATCACAAGAACTCTCGTTTTTCATAAAAGTATTTCAAAATAATATTGGGGGATGCTATTTTAATAGCTCACATCATGACTTGCTTAATTACAAGGGTCTCTGGCTTCAAACGTCTCGAAAAGATCCAAGACAATCTTTTCCAAATTTCAATGCCTCAAATAACTTTGTTTTCATGATATTTGAATGTGTTATATTGGTCTATACACGTTCTCAAAACAAAGAAAATTTTGATTCTTGTGTGATTAATTTGTCTTTATTGGTCGTACTCCTGTTAAAAAAATAGATACATGCATCCGTAATGCATGTAAAAGAAGGCAACACCAAAACATCATTAATTGAGTTTTACTAAGAAGAAATAAATATGCTGAAAAATTTTATAATATTATTTGAAAAAACTCGTATAATAGATGCATTTTCCATATTTTTAATATGATAAAAAATCAATGTCGTGTTGAGATTAAAAGAGTTAAATCTATTAACAAAAATTTTTTAAACTATTCACATATCTCATATTT
This sequence comes from Phalaenopsis aphrodite, assembly GCA_003013225.1. Classification (NCBI taxonomy): domain Eukaryota; kingdom Viridiplantae; phylum Streptophyta; class Magnoliopsida; order Asparagales; family Orchidaceae; genus Phalaenopsis; species Phalaenopsis aphrodite. The sequence goes on along the minus strand of NEWO01000188.1, from coordinate 1,075,748 downwards.
TCATGAAAAAAGGGATAATATATGACTTCTTTTGTTGATATACACTCTAATAAAAATGAGGTGGTTAACGAAAGAATGACCACTACTTGCTATCACAAGAACTCTTGCTTTTCATAAAAAAATATCTCAAAATAATATCGAGGGATGCTATTTTAATAGCTCACGTCATCACTTGGTTACTTACAAAGGTCTCAGGTTTCAAAAGTCCCAAAAAGATCCCAGACAATCTTTTCCAAATTTCAACGTCTCAAATAACTTTGTTTTCATGATATTTGAAAGTATAATATTGATCTATACACATTCTCAAAACAAAGAAAATTTTGATTCTTATGTGATTAAATTTGTTTTTATTGGTCATACTCCTGTTAAAAAGATAGATACATGCATCTGTAATGCATGTGAAAGAAGGCAACACCGAAACATCATTAATTGAGTTTCACTAAGAAGAAATAAATATGTTGAAAAATTTTATGATATCATCTGAAAAGGCTCCTATTATAGATACATTTTCTTTATATTCTTAGGCATTTCCTTCATTTATATGCTTTTAATGGCTCATAGATACTCAATTGTAGCTTATGAACTATTTATTTAGTGTTTATAAATCATATGATCAACTTCTTCTATAAGTTTATATTATATTCTTTATCTTAACTACGAGAAAATAACTATTAACAATGGGTCCTTGATAATCATTGATATCTCGATTAGCTATTATTATAAATAAATCTTCTTACTTTAAAATATCCTCACACTTAAATCATTTTTCAAATATTGTACTTCAATCACGTGCTTTACGAACAAGTCATGAGGATGAAATTTGACTTGCTAAGAAAAAGATGATCTATCATACTGAGGAATCCAATGATCAAGAAAGCTCCACACTACATGTAGTATTCTCTCTCCTTAATGAAACATTTAAGATCATTGGATTCCTCAATGTGATAGATCATCTCTTTCTTTAGCAAGTCAAATTATCATCCTCATGCCATGTTTCTAGTACACGATGTTATTACAATATTTAGTAAATGATTTAAGTGTGAGGACATTTTAAAGTTAGAAGATTTATTTATAATAATAGCTTATTGGGCTATAAATGATCGTCAAGGACTCATTGTTAATAGTTATTTTTTTGTAGCTGAGACAGTATATAATATAAAATTAGAGAAACAGTTGATCATATGATTTACAGATACTAAATAAATAATTCATAAACTATAATTTAGTATCTATGGCCATTAGAAGCATATAAGTGAAGGAAATACCTAAGAATATAAAGAAAAAGTATCTATCTAAGGAGTCTTTTCAAATGATATCATAAAATTTTTCAACATATTCATTTCTTCTCAAAGAAACTCAATTAATGTATCTATCAAAGGAGTCTTTTCAAATGATATCATAAAATTTTTCAACATATTTATTTCTTCTTAAAGAAACTCAATTAATGATTTTTTGGTGTTGCCTTCTTTCACATGCATTACGGATACATGCATCTATTTTTTTAGCAGGAGAGCAACCGATAAAGACAAATTTAATCACTCTAGAATCAAAATTTTCTTTGGTTTGAGGATGTGTATAAACCAATGTAACACTTTCAAATATCATGAAAACAAAGTTATTTAAGATGTTGAAATTTGGAAAAGATTTGACTGGGATATTTTTGGGATTTTTTAACACAAAGGCCCTTGTAAGTAACCAATTCATGATGTGAGCTATTAAAATAGTATCCCCCAATATTATTTTGCAATATTTTTATGAAAAGTGAGAGTTCTTGTGATAGCAAGTAGTGGTCATACTTTCGTTAGCCACCCCATTTTTATTAGTGTATACCCACAAAAGAAGTCATATATTATCTTTTTTTACTAAAAATATGAGATATGTGGATGGTTTAAAAAAATTTTGTTGCTATGTTCAACTCTTTTAGGGCCCGTTTGGGGCAGCTTAAAAGTGCGGGCGGTGTTTTGAAAACGCTGTTGTAATGTTTGGTTCGCACTTATTCTCAGATTATTAAAAACGACATTTAGGAATTTGTAAAAGACTCTCGTGACCCTGCCCTCATTCGCATCCGCCCTCATCTCATCTGGCATTTCTCCTTCGCATTTTGCATGCCCTAAGAGGTCCTCCTCTACGATCCGGTGCGCTTTCTCCTTCGCCATTGCTTCATTCTTCAGCATTTGTACTCGTTTCGCATTTCTCTAAACAGGTATAACTCTTCCTTCATATGTCTGGTCTTCCTTCTTCGTCCTTTTCAGTCGTTCAGGAAACGCGGTTGGACCTTTTTTTTGTGGATCTGCAACGCGGCAGATAAGAATAAAGTGGATGTGCATTGTGGCAGTCCTTCGTGAAATGTCGATGATGATGTTTTTTTTCTAATTGAACTACAAGCGCAGTTGTTCTCCTGACTGGAGATCTGGGTTTACCTCCTGTTTGCGTTGACAAAGAGTTGAATGCAAAAACTTGATATGGTGGAATTTCCCTGTTTGTGTTGAGGAATACTCTTTGATAAAAATGCAGAAACTTGGTAGATGTATATGCATTCTGCATATATTTTGTTTAAGGGTCGCAATGAATTTCCTTGTTTGTTGGAAGGGTTTGCATATAGTTTGTTTAAGGGTCGCATTCTCGAATTTCCCTATTTGTATTGATCTTTTTGTGGTTTAGGGTGTGACCATCAGATTTGGCTTGAGAAAATTTCAAGATTTTTCAGGAATGACTGTATAAATGATGATATTATTCTGGTTTATTGTTAGCTTTTTATCTTTTAGAAAAGTTAAATATAAACACAAAGGAATTGGGTGGTTCTTATGTTAAATTCTCATTTTTGGTTTATTTAAAGTATTTCCTGACGAAAATATGAAGCCAAAATGAAATTATGATATTTCCAAATGAACATATATCCATCATTAATAAGGCTTTTGAAGAAGAAATGATTTTTTGTTTTCCTATGCATTCCAAAGATTGGTCATGGTTAATGTGGCTTTGATGAGAGGAATTCTTGTTTTTTTCCTAAGAATGGAGAACATATTATTTTAATGTTTCATCAATATTATTTGTGTTCACATGTCTACCACATAAATTACTTATCTCTTAGTTGGGACATTTCTTGCAATGAAAAGAAATATTTTGTATTTATCCGTTAATTTGACAGAACTCAATGAGTAAAGGTAAAAAGGCTGGATCATCGGACATATGGGATAAAGAGGTCACTATTATATTTTGCGATATATGGCTGATGGAGATCGAGGTGGGAAATAGACCCACTACATATTTTAACAAAGTAGGGTGGCAAAATCTTATAGTTAAATTCAAGGAAGTGACTGAAAGGGATTATGATCGGATGAAACTGAAGAACAAGTGGGATCAATTAAAAAATGATTGAAAAATATGAAAAGAACTCAAAAGGGAATCAACAGGAATAGGTTGAGATCCAGTCAAGCAGACAATTGATGCACTAGATGATTGGTGGGCTGAGAAATTACATGTAAATAAACATCTAATATTACTTTATCTTGCATCAAATTTCACTTTGAATTGAAATAATTTCAATAATAAAATTTTTAATTTATCTCAGGCAGTGTCGTTAGCCAAAAAATTTAAATTTATTGGCATTGATACAGTTTTGGAGGAGAAGCTGGATGACATGTTCGCTAGGGTTGTCGCAATAGGAGCTCATGCATTCACCCCAAATGATCTCGGGTTTGGCGACTTACCACGGGACATGGAAACCGTGCAGATATATGAGTCGGAAGAAGGTTCCAGCCAAGTCCACACAAATATTCAATCCACAAGTGTGTCAAAGCGTCCCAGGGTAAACAAAAAGAATAAAGGAGTCGCATTCATCAAAGGCATCATTGACACACTCATTGAAACCTGCAAAGCAAGGTCTTTTCCCTCGCAGGACAGCTCCATTGAGGAATATTTTGAAGTCCTCAATACATATCATGATGTTAAGGCGGAAACAGATGACTATTTAAAATACGTGAAGTTGTTATGAGACCCAACCATAAGACAGTTTTTTATAAAGTTGGAACCGCAATACCGACTCAAATACTTGAGCTCTTTCATATATGAATGAATGTTTAAGATATTATGTATTTTATCTCCTATAGCTCTGTTTCATATTTATGTCATGGACACTTTTCCTTTTTCCATGGTGGTATTATGTTTTTATTTATCTTGTACTATACACTAATTGTATTTTCTACGAATGTACCTTCTATGTTTCGCCACAATTTTCTGAAGTTTTATATTTATCAAGTTTATAAATTATCGTTGTCCTTATTTTGTAGTATGAATGAAGAACAAGTTAACCACATCTGCAAAGTCGCACTAATCATTATCTTGTTGTACTATTACTATCTTACAAACGTCGACCGAACCCCCTATATGACGTCGAGTCAGATTGGGGATAGATGAATATGTGAGTTATTACGGAGTCATCCCACACGATTCTTCAATATGTTTCGTATGACGAAAGAAATATTTCTTGCCCAGTTTAATGAGCTCCGGAGCCTTTATAGATTGCACGACTCAGCAAGAACGACGTCAAGAGAAGTGTTGGCAATTACCCTACACATCTTATCTCAAAATGAATCCTTTAGAAAAGCTATGAAATGATTCTAACATTCAACAGAAACCATCAACAGGTATTTCGTAGTCAGTTTGAACTCTCAAGTGAGTTTGGCCTGCAAGGTAGTTAAGCCTGATGATCCAACATTCCAATCTATTCATTCACAAATTGCAAACGACCCTCGATACATGTCATTCTTCAAGGTATGCCTTTAACATAACATTCGTACATGAAATTGATTTACATGACATACGCTAAAGGGTCTTAACTGTAACTTCAGGATTGTATTGGAGTTATTGATGGAACACATATCGATGCACACCTATCTGGTGCAAAAAAAAGTTGCATACATCGGACAATGCGGCTCCCCCACACAAAATGTTATGACCGTGTGTGATTTTAACATGTGTTTTACCTTTTTTATAGCTGAATAGAAATGGAGTGCGCACGATAGCCGTGTTTTTCAAGTTTGCTACTAGAAACTATAGACATGGTTTGTCGTGCCCACCTCCAAGTGATCATCTACACCAATTATGTTTGGTATTTTTTTTATTTCTAATTACCGTAATTGAACAGGTAAATACTACTTGGTCGAAGTCGGATATCTCTTACAAAAGGGGTATCTGAAGCCTTATCCAGATACGAAATACCACATCCTTGATTTTGAAAGATCAAGCAGGGTAGCACGAGGCAAGAAAGAATTATTTAACAAAAGGCACGCCTCCTTGCGTGGCATAATCGAAAGAGCTTTCGGAGTGAAAAAAGAAGTGAGTTATATTACGTGATATGCCGACTTACCCATTTCCGAAGCAAGTTCATATAGTAGTTATCACTATGACACTACACAATTTCATTTGACGGCACCACTCCAGATCGGATGCAGAGTTCGCCGTCGTAAGTGATGATTCGTTACAGATCTCACCTGAAGCATTCAAATACCATGTGGGACGTACCATGACACAAGATGAAATGGATTCACACGATGCATACACTCGAGAGGGTGAAGATACATCAGAGATGGCGGCTTTACGAGAACAAATAGTAGATGATATCAGTCGATCGTGAATGAACTGTTCATTTTTTATGTTTGAAATTTTATGTATTACTAACTGTTATGTTTTCACTTTTATGTTTGTGGGATTGTGGAAATTTTTATATGTTTAAACACATTATAATCTGATGCACCTTTCAAGTGAGATGTATGGAAATATTGTTTCATATCATTAAATTGGTGACGACCTTTTTGCTCTTTTTTTTTGGGAAATAAATCTAGGAAAGCAAAGTTCTTAGATATGTAAATACATAAGAATTTGGTGTGGTAAATGCATAACAGAATGGATTGTGGGCCTATTATTTTTTAGATATTATATATGTAAATCCATAAGAATTGTGTGGTAATGTATGTAATGCTAGTATTTACTTCAGGGTTCAATTAGTTTGAGTAAAGGTGAAGGATTTGTGTGGTAATTTGTATACGAATTGTGTTGTCATGTATGCATAAGAATTGTGTGGTAATGTATGCATAAGAATTGTGAGTAATCTGTCTGAGCTGCTCCCAGTTTTTTCCTGTAGGGGGAGACGTAACAAAGGATTTGTGAAGTTATCTGTGTAAGCTGCTACTCTGTAACAATGTGAATTGAGTACTTTCATGTCAAGTACTGCTTGTTGGGTTGCTTAACAGTTTGTTGAGGGTTCGGTTAAATATATGGAATATGTAATTCATTGTTATTTATAACTCCTTTGTTTTGTAACACTGTGAATTGAGTATGATGATACCTCTCATTGCAGCTTGGATGACCCTTCTTTTAGGGCAACCGCTGCTTCGGCAACAGTAATTCACAATAAGGATAGTTTGAAAATAAGATGGTGGGGCTTATTTCATTTAAATAAATATTCTGGACATCTTTCGTGCATGCATACACATGTTTTTGCATAGATAATCATAAGTTTTTTGTTGCTTTTTTCATCTAAGTGCATTCAGTTGGGAAGTTCAGATAAATTTGGAAAGATGTGAGAAATGCATATCCTGGTGTGCTTGGTAAGAGATGAAATGTTNTTTTCATCTAAGTGCATTCAGTTGGGAAGTTCAGATAAATTTGGAAAGATGTGAGAAATGCATATCCTGGTGTGCTTGGTAAGAGATGAAATGTTCTACTTTTCATCTAAGTGCATTCAGTTGGGAAGTTCAGATAAATTTGGAAAGATGTGAGAAATGCATATCCTGGTG
>NEWO01000188.1:1045731-1065585 GCA_003013225.1 Phalaenopsis aphrodite | reverse complement strand
TTATTATATAACTATAAAATATTTAATTTATAATTATATATATAAATTAATTTAAAATTATATATAAATTAAATATATAAATTTAATATATAATATATTTTTAAAATTAAGATATAATAAGTCAGTTAGCTTATCCAGATCAGCTATTCATCAACAGATTATCAGGATAAGTTGGATAAGCTGAAGCTGCCCCAAACAGACTTCTATCTCAACGCCACATTGATTTTTTTATCATTTTAAGAATATGGAAAAATAATACTTCTATTGCTTTCAGCTTTTGAAGGAAAAATCAACCTGGGTTTAGTCATCAAAAAAATATAATTACAAATCACCGAGTCCTAGAGATATTAATTATAGAGGATGATCCCCATATCCCCATATGTCACTATAAATGAAAGAGGGCTTTGAGTTTTCATGTTACTTATTGAAAAACTAGTAAATTTATATTTCACACTCATAAATATCACAATAAAATTCTTCAATATTAATATTTTTTAATAATAAAGTAAATAATAACAAAAAGAAAAATGGCTAAGATGCATGTCTTGAAGCCATATCCTTTTTTTATCAGATTGAAAGGTTTCATTAAGAAGAGAGAATATTACATGTAGTGTGAAGCTTTCTTGAACATTAAATTCCTCACTATCCTAGATCATCACTTTCTTTAGCAAGTCAAATTATCATCCTCATGCCTTGCTTCTAAAGTATAAGATCTGAGTACAATATTTGGTAAATGATTTAAGTGTGAGGACATCTTAAAGTAAGAAGATCTATTTATAATAAAAGCTAATTGGACTATCAACTATCATCAAGGACCAATTGTTAACAGTTATTTTCTTGTAATTAAAACTATATAATATAAACTTATAGAAGAAGTTGATCATATGATTTATAGATACTAAATAAATAATTCATAAGCGATAATTGAGTATCTACGAGCCATTAAAAGCATATAAGTGAAGAAAATACCTAAGAATATAAAGAAAAAGAATCTATCATAGGAGCCTTTTCAAATGATATCATAAAATTTTTCATCATATTTATTTCTTAGTGAAACTCAATTAATGATTTTTGGTGTTGCCTTCTTTCACATGCATTACAGATTTGCCCAACTTTTGTTTGGTGGCTTGCTTTAAGACATTCAATATCTCCTTTTCTATTTCAAGTGTAAATCAGAGTTTTTGATGCCGACAATCTATGAAGTTATCAATAACTACAAATCCTCTTCTTCTATTTGAATGACAGCAATAATATTATTTAGGGAAGGTGAATCCTCATTACCAAAAATTGTACCCTAGCAACACAAACTAAATATTTAATATACAATGAAGCATGAAAATCTTTTTTTTTTCTTTTTCAACAAACTTTTAAGTCAGGCTACATCTTTCCTACATTGCAGTTGGATACATTAATAATAATTCTTCTATTGCCAAAAGCTTTTAAGTAGATTGAAGTATTTTGTGATGAATCTTCCTCCTTGCTTTGTGGTTGATATCTTCGTTATGATCTCATGAAATTAAACCTCATGATAAACTTTTGTGTATGTTTAAACTATCGTATCCCATATTTTCTTTATTGAATAAAGAAACACAAGTGTAAGTTTCCACAACTAAGATAACATCAAGTCATGTTCATCCCAAGCACTAAATGTGGGGACTACCTTGTTGAGGTTTGATGCTAAATCATTGACTCAATTTTTCTCTTTCCTTCATAAAAATGCAAACTAATTATAGCTGCTTGAGGTAACTCTTTTCATTCAAATAATACGTTGAATATATGTTTTATGATTCTCTTGTAGAACTTCAGTTTCAGGTCCTAAAGTTTCAGGTCCTAATCCCAAATGAACCCAAGACCAATGGAACAAGAGTATTGTTGTGATTTATAAGAAATAAAATTATGATAGTAATTGGTAGCAAAAAGAATAAAAGTAAGGATGTAGCAACTAAAATTGAATATGAGAAAATTAGATGGAAAGAAGAAATATAACAACAACAATGCAAGCTTCCAATTTCAAGGCAGCACGAAAAGGAAGGCTCTAGCTTATTAAAATGTTCATAGAAAAAAACCTAAATCCTTGATGTTATAACAAAAATTAAAGAAATAGTTAAGTTTTCATTTCATCGTTTGTGATGAATTTACTGAAGTACAAAACTACATAATTTACAAACTAAAATAGCTGCAAGATTAAATACAAGATAGTCCTTTAATTAGTGAGGTGGTATATGGCATGAATGATCTCATGAATCAATGAGGACGAAGAGAAAAGAGAAAGAGAGGGTTGAGATCATGGGATAATGTAGGCTGACAGGCTAGAGTTACTAGGAGGCAAAAGTCCCGTGCTTGCACTATAGTATGCGGAAGTCTCATGCATTGCAATAGGCAAAGAGGAAAGTGGGATTTCCACCATAGCTATATATGAACAACTAAAACAATTCCATCTAACCCCATGTCATAAACTTGTAAGCAGATTTAAAGCTTTAAAGAAAAAATGCAGGAGAAGAAAAAACAAATAGACAAGAAAAACATCGTGATGAAAGTATTGCCAAATTTTTTCTACCAAAGTAAAAGGAAAGCTCTAGGCTTCTATAGCATACCTTGGTGGGAGCATATCATAGCTTCCATAATGGTGAAGAAGGCACTTCATGCACAATGGATGAAGGATTAATGTTTGACCATCTAATGCCTGAAAGTTCAATGAGCAATTAGATTCAAAATGTTATGAGCAAGTAAGAATTAATACGCATGAACAAATATGAAAAAATCATTAATGTTAGAACAAGCCATTAAATTGAAGTCATTTATAGCACCAATACTGCACTAATGATAGAATATTCCAATTTGAAAAAAAAATTAAGCACCTGATAGAAAGTATACGACTCTCGTTCCTTAAAATCCTTGCAAATGCTTGAATCATTTTGTAACACTTTACACTCATCATATGGTAGTTCTGAAGAACCCACAGTTGTGTCAGGGTGTGAAGCGCCACTAACATTTTCAGAATGCTCAAGCTTCTCATGAATCCGGCCATTCTCAAGACTAGTAACCATCAATTCTTTGGAGTGGGCATTCTCTGCATCTAAATTTGAATTCAACGAACAGGGACTTAATGAATTAATGTGATGCCTCACTTTAGGACTACTTGAAAGTGCACAACGATTGAGTTGAGGGGAGCTTTCATTAAAAACCCGATCCTCCATCCATTTCCTCATCCTTTCTTCTAATTGTTCCAAAGCAACACAAACGTATGGAAGCTTTTCCAATTCATCAACTATACCTGCTTCTGCTTTACATAACCAATCAGTAAGATCTGTCTTTGCATCTCGCACCGACATTTCAACATCAGAGCTCAAAATAAATTTAGAAAACAAGTCGGTTATATTGACAGAGTTACTAGTCATGATGTGTGCCCCATCCTGACTTTTAAGCAAGGGAATCTGTGAATCTTTTGCTCGAGCCAAAAGTACAAAGTCTGCATGATCACCCACACGAAACTGCTTAACATTGTCAATCTTAATTGTATACAAATCCCCGGATGATATCATTGAAAAGCACAATGGACATTTCTTCCAGGATTCACCTTTATGTTCCTCGGCTCCCATTAATAAGTACCTCAATATGCAAGGGAAACAATATATATGGCCACATGATGTTATTTGTGGACAAAGAGGGCTTTCCAAGCAAATCGGGCACTGTACCGGAAATGGGGCAGAGTACCTCACACAGACAACATCTTCCCAAGGAAACATTTTATCAGGATCCATCGACTCAATGGAATATCTTCCAGAATCATATATAATGAATTTGTAGTTCGCTTGGAGGAAGAGATCTTTGTTATAAGACTTTACTCTTTGATGCCTTCTAGGAAGGGGAATTCTTTTCTGTTGGTGAGACCGAGGAACTGGGTCATAGTGAAAGTTCAACAAATGATTAGCATTCAATAATTCCCGTCTTCTTGAAGTAGCATGATTAGCAGTGATTTGAATGTCACTGGAGTCCAAAGGTCGGTTATCAGAGCGGCCGACACTCACAGTGGCAGCCAGTCTTCCATTCGGTTCAAGCTTATTTGATCTGAACTGAGAACTACCACTTTGACCAATTGACTGGTGCTGAGGATAAGTACTTCTGTTTTGGTCATACGAGTGTTTCCTAGCATTTGAGCCCTTCAATTCCCTCACCTGCAGGAATAATTTAATAATAACCCAAGTAGATAGTATTAGAAAACTAGCACATTAAATAACCAAGTTAAAGAACACTGCAAAAAGGAAAAATTAAGGAAACATGATTAACTTAAAGAGACGATGTCAAAGACAGTTTAAAAATAAGAAATAAAGATCTTTAACTAAACTTCATCAATAATATTATCATTTTCTACGGTCAAATAAGCCAAGTCATGAAAAAGAGATTGGCGCATAATATATTTCTATATATATTTAATAATTACATCAGTATATTTCATTAATCAAGAAACAAAAATTAGCTAGCCTATCCACCAAAATAGATTAACTAGAGTGCCTAAATGTTTGGGCTTAACCCATATTAATTAAGCTTAGTTACAAGTTTCCGAGTAGAAAATACAAAATCAGTCACGTAAAGCCTATAGTAATATCGAAATGCAAATGTGCTCACCATAGTCAAAATTATTTTGGTTTTGACCTAATAAGTAAACCTCACTCATCTCATTTAGCCTTATTATAATAAATATTACAAGTCATACCCTAGGTCTCATGGAGCTTAATCACAGCCTGGATGCTAAAGAGTTATAAGGACAAGCTTGGGTAAACATGTTCAGAATAAAGTAGTTATCAAGGTGGAGTTTTAATCAAACCTAGCACAGCTGAAGCCAGTTAACATAGCATGAAGCAACTAAAGTGATCTATCACGATCCTTAAGAAGCCCACAGTTTAGCCAGCCACCTAAGAAACTTATAGAACCACCTAATTAAGAACGTCTAGCGGAGTTGACTTATCTGCCTTCATGACTAAGATGGTTGGCCTCTAAATAAATTGGCACTTAGCACCATTGCAACATGGGTGATTGATTATTAATGATATAGCAGCAGGCCTACTAGTAGATGTCCTAATGGCAACTATTTGTGAAAACGAGTTGCCATTATTAGTTTCAAGATGGCAATGTTAGTTTTTAGCTAATTGGTGCTTCATCCATATTTGTTTTTTAAGAATGTACCTTCTTTACCAATGAGGCTATTACTAATTTGATGTTTAAAATTGATCATTTTGGGCAATATAATCGTTTAAATTGGGCTTGTCCATAAGTATCATGATTACAAATAGCAATGATGCAATCTGTTAGTGCAACATAAAAAGATATTTAAAAGATATGCAAATAGATTTATCTAATTTAGTTTCAACAAATATCATTGCAAAATGCCAAAACATGATTACTGACAAGCTCAATTTTATACCTCCTTGAAGAGATACTAAGAGAATCATTTCTAATCAAAAAACGGGTTTCAAGGCCATGCAAATAATTTCAATGAAAAGAATTTTTCTAAGTTTTTCTTAAATTGATTATCAATTTATTTAAAGTTACTAGAAAAGATTTTCTCTAAGAGCATTTTTGTCATGTATGATTTCTAGGAAAATTACATACAAAACAAAAAAGTCAAAGTAGATAATTTGCAATCTAACTAGAAAATGGTAAGGGGCTAAAAATAAAAGAATAATAGAGGTCAGTTGTAACTGGATTTGCAAAAACATAAAAATAGTGAAAGATGGTTGGCCTCTGTACAAATTCAACACAATACATGATCCATACACAAAAATGCATTACAAGTGTCAAGGTCCATTAACTCCAAGTCACAGTCATTTGAATCATCCTGAGTGCTCCTAGTCCATTTAAGCCTGAATATACTCTGAGATCTGGAATAATATTAATTCGATAATATTTAATGGTACCTTACCACACATATAGAAGTTTACTAATTAAAATTATATACATGATGAAAAGCAAAAGCACAAAGAGCAACATGTTCATAACAAATTGCCTTTGTCAAAACCAAGCAGTTTGCCTTCAATGTTGCCTCAAGTCATCACCATTGCCCATCTGATTACCTTCCATAAATCACCTCTAAAAGTGCTCAAATAACCTGACGTCGCAAGCTGACACAAAAAAATCAGATTTCTCTTCAAACAGGAAACATGACTAACTTCATTGAGCGTCCAAACTAATCCTTTTGGCAACCTGATATCAACATCACCCTTTCCAACAATATTGTGGGTCTTATTATCTCCCAAATACACCTTTTTAAGATCACATTGAGTGTAGTTTTTGAACACTTCTTTGTTGGGGCATGCATAAAAAGATGCACCTAAATCCATTATCCATGATTTGGTACTATCAAGGGACAGAGCAAGGGAGTCACCTTCATTTCATCTGTGGTGACATTAGTAGAGAGCTTTCTATCTTGACCTCAGACTCTAATGTTTGGAGTTTTGCAGTCCTTTTTAAAGTGACATTTTCTCTCTCTGACCTGGATTTTCTTCTTGAAATTGAATCTTTTCATTACTTCCTGTCCAGATTCATTACTTTATTTTCAACATTCAAAGCACAATTTGAAGTTTCACCACTCGCCTTCTAGCGAACTTCTTCATTCAGCACTAACGCCACAATGTCATCAAAATTTAACTTCATGTTGCCTAAAAAGTTACTCACCGCAGTGACTAATCCATCCCAAGTGTCTGGCAATGAAAATAAGAGTAACAATGTCCTGACCTCGTCGTCAAACTTGATACCAACATAACACAACTAATTAGTCACAGTGTTGAAGTTAATCAAGTGCTCAGTCACCAAACTAACATCTATCACCTTCATATTGAGCAATCTCTTCATTAGAAAAATTTTATTTTATGTTGAGGGCTTCTCATACATCTTTATTAATGCAAACATGAGATTCACCATAGTTTTCTCATTCGCAATATTGAAAGCAACATATTTAAAATATTTTTTGAAATTTATTTGAAATTTTTATAATTAACCCTAAAAGGTGAAAGTTACGAAAAAAAAATCAACAACAACAAAAACAAGAACAAAGCCTTAATCCCACTACATGCGATCGGCTAAATGAATCTTTTTTCTCCATTGTGTCCTATTTAGTGTCATATTTTCATTTAGTTCTAATAAATTAAGATCATTTTTTTATACAATAAGCCCAAGTCTTCCTAGGTCTACCTCTGCCTGTCTTAACATTAGTCAAATCAAATACATCTACTCTCCTAATCGGATCATCAGATGGTCGACGCTTAATGTGACCAAACCATCTAAGACGACTTTCTCTAATTTTGTCCGTCATAGGAGCTGCACCAACTCTATCACGAATATATTCATTTCGCATTTTGTCTCTAAGTGTAAAGTCACTCATCCACCTAATCATCCTCATCTCGGCAACACTTACTTAGTATTATGCTTCTCTATTAAAGGCAAACATTCAGCGCCATAGAGCATTGCAGGTCTCACCGTCGTCTTATAAAATTTTCCTTTCAATCTAAGCGGTACTTTTCTATCACACAAAAAGCTTGAAGCAATCCTCCACTTCAACTAACCAAATTGAACTCTACTATCACCATCCCAATCCATATCACCATGGTTTTGAACAACAGACCTGAGATATCTAAATCATTCACACCTTTTAATAATTTGATCACCCAAAGTTACACTTCTGTCACTAGAGCTACTACTACTAAAATTACATTTCATGCATTCAGTTTTAGTTCTACTCAAATGAAGGCCTTTAGACTCGAATGTGAACCTCCATAATTCAAGTCTTTCCTAGGCTTTTTCTCTCGCCTTATCCATGCGAAGGATATCATCAGCAAAAAACATACACCCAGGTACATCCTCGTGTAAATGTCCAGTAAGACCATCCATAACTAAAGCAAAAATATATGGGTTTAAAGTCGATCCCTAAGATAATCCAACAGAAATAGGAAAATATTTGGTCAATCCTCCTTCAGTTCGAACACAAGTAACAACTCTAGTATACATATCTTTAATGACTTGAATATAAATCATATCAACACCTCTCTTCTCAAGAACTCTCCAAAGAATTTCTCTTGGAACCTTATGGTAAGCTTTTTCTAAATTAATAAAAATCAAATATAGATTCTTCATATTATATATGAACTTCTCCATCAAACTTCTCAATAAATATATAACTTTCATAGTAGACCTGCCCGGCATAAATCCAAATTGATAATGAGAAATTTTTGTAATACGTCTTAACATATGTTCAATTACCCTCTCCCATAATTTTAAAGTATGACACATCAACTTAATTCCTCTATAGTTTGCACTCTTGAGCATCCCCTTTATTCTTAAAAATGGGGACCAAAATACTCTTCCACCACTCACGCATCCTTTTTATTTTTAAAATAATATTAAAGAGTTTAGTGCTAAGAAACTCTCAAATCTCCTAAACATTTTCATACTTCAACTGGGTATCATCAGGTCATACAGACTTTCCACCCTTGGTTTTCTTTAAAGTCTCCTCAACTTCTTTTTTACTAATGTGACGACAAAAATGAAACGTTTTATTATTATTAACTATATTAAGATCATTAAGGTCGATCGTATTTTCAGAAACTTCATTAAAAAGTTTATTAAAATAACTCACCCATCTATGTTAAATATCTTTTTTTAAGAAAAACACTTTTATTTTCATCTTTAATACACTTTACTTGAGTTAAATCTTTATTTTTCTTTTCTCTTTATTTGGCTAGTTTATAGATATATTTTTCACCCTCCTTAGTATCTAATCTATTATAAAGATCATTAAAAGCAGAATTTTAAGCGTCGCATATTGTTCTTTTAGACTCCCTGCGGAACGTTTGATATTTTTCTCAGTTTTCTAAGCTTTTACATTCTAATCAATTTTTATAACATAATTTCTTATATTTTATTTTTTCTTACACATTATTATTCCACCACTAACTATTTTTATTTAAAGATTTTTTTTTTATTCTCCAAGTACATCTTTTGTTATTTGTTTAATAGTGTTTGTTTCTTTATCCCACATATCATTTGCTTCATCATGAACATCTTAAATTTTGAAATCTTGAATTTTATTTATAAAAATAATTTTATTTATGTTTTTTAAGTTTCTCTATATAATTCTACAATGATAAGTCCTAATATTATTTATTTTACAATTTTTCATCTTCAAATCTAGAACTAATAAATGATGTTGGGTACTTAAACTCTCACTTGGAATGATCTTACAATTTTTACAATCTCGACGATCTCTCCTTCTCATAAGAAAATAATCAATTTGTGTTTTATCTAATAAATGATGTTGGGTACTTAAATTTTCATTTGGAATGACCTTATAATCTTTACAATCTCGACGATCTCTTTTTCTCATAAGAAAATAATCAATTTGTGTTTTATTAGATTCATTCTTATAAGTAATAAGATGTTCATCTCTTTTCTTGAATAAAGCATTAGTAATAGCAAAATCTATGCTGAAGTAAAATCTAAAATAGCTCTACCTTCTTCATTGGTCAACATTAGTAATAGCAAAACCTATGCTGAAGTAAAATTTTCTACCACTCAACCGACATGTCCATTTAAATCTCCTCTAATAAAAATTCTTTCTTCAATGTGTCAATTGTATTAGGTTTTCTAATTCATTCCAGAATTTATCTTTAGGCCCTATATCTAAACTTAAAAGCATAAGCACTTATAATACTAAAAATTTAGTACCAATGATAATCTTAAGGGCTATAATTTTATCTTCAACTGTATTAATTTTTACAACATTATCTTTCTAACTTTTATCTATAATTACACCTACATTATTTCTAGTGCAAATCTTACCAGAATACCAAAATTTAAAACCTAAGTTATCAATCTCCTTAGTCTTTTCTCCAACCCATTTAGTTTCTAGAATACAGAAGATATTAATATTTCTATGAATCATAATATCAACTAATTCCATTAATTTACCATTGAGAGTACTATATTTCAAAATCATATCTTAATATTAATTTCATTAGTTTTATGGACTAATTTATTTACCCGCATTCGTCTGTAATGTGGGAACCCTTGTTCATTTGACACTACACCTGGGCATCGGTGTAGCGGCCCTTGCACACTGTTCACTGTATTTAGGCTATACAGCACGTCGTTTCCAGGAGACGCCCTAGCACTTACACAAAGATCAAAAGGATTCATGTCATGATTTGAGAAATTATGCCCTTTATCCTATCAAATGGAGAGAAATATGGATTTTCTTATCATTAAAAACATCTTGATATTGAAAATTTCATAATGCAATGCGTATGACTCAAATGCATGTGAAATTCGAAACATATGCCAAAATTAAAATTAAACTTAAAAAAAATTAATTTTTTTGAAAGAAAATTATTTTTTTATAATAAAGGTATAGACCACATAAATTATGAAAATAACGAAGAAAATTTGAAAAAATCCAAATAAACATGAAGGCGTTTCAGATCAATCAACATGAGTTTAAAATAGAAAGCCATGCATGAACAGAGGAATCATGCAAAGAAATTTATTTTGTTAATTTATTATATTTTATATAAGGCGGAAAAAAAGATTTAAACTTGCAAAATTATGAAAAAGTATATTTTAATTTTGAAATTTTCCAGAAATGCATATAATCACACAAGATAATATAGATAATTAAAATCGATATAGTTTATGTGGGTATCAAGGAGTAGGAGCAATACAAAATCCTTGTCATATCTAATTTGGCTGAGAGCTATAGATGAAGTTTTGAAGTGATTGTGAACCTTACATTCTATAGTAGTTGATCATAAATATGACTGACGATGTAAAGAGAGGAGTGAGGAAAGTATAAGTTTAACGAAACCGTAATTAAGGAAAAAAAATAGATACATTATCTCACCAAAAAAATATTTGAGTCACCAAACAACAAGTGAAAAAGGAGAGAAATACTCGTCTTTTTTTTTTTTTTTCATTCAATACTCAAATAATAAAAGTGTGAGCCTACATTTAAGCTATTATAAGACTCTTATGATAAAACTTTAAAAAGAAAAAATAGAAAAAAATTGAAGAAAAATGGGTTTGGTAAGCATTAATGAAGGTGTTTTAAGTCACCATCTTTAACATTTTTTTCATGTTAAGTTCGACAAAGCACATGCTTAGATGAGAAATAAAAAGAAAAGATAATATACTATAAATTATACTCCAAACAATCTGAATTATGAACTCTAATGATGGGGCTTAATTTTTGGTTTCCTTCTAGCTTTAGCTATGATAATTGAAATTTTAACCTTTTTTATATTTTTACTCACATGATGTGCCACATCAACTTGTGATGGTGTTAGGTAGCCTTTTAACGGCAGCAAATGTTATAAATAATTAGTTTTATATGAGTTTAGGAGTTTGTGGTGGCATTAGGAGAGTTTAGTAAGGTATGTTGGTATGAATACTTAAACAAGTTCATGTTGAGTTTGAAAGATCACTTTAAGGAATAATTTTTGTTGAGGTAATAGAAGGAATTGTTTATGGATGGTTAGCTTATGATGTGTATACGTGATGGAGCAGATAATTAGGTTCAGCAGAAATTATGAGAGCATTGAGTAGAGAACAAACTTAGATCCTAGTCGTACTTAATTTAGTTTAGAGCTATAAGTAAGGTTTCAGAATAACTGTGAGGCTTAAGTTCAATGGTGGTTGATTTGGGAGGATGTTTAGGATGCAGGAAAAGCTGTTAGAAAAGTCAAGAGTAAGAGTTCCAGAGGAATAAGTAAATATACTAGGAATAAATAAATAAATAAATTTCAGCCACCAAGCACTAAGCTATAAGAAAAATAATCCCCTGTTCATATTTGATTTCATTTAATATCAAATGACATTATTTCAGCCTGTATTTATAAGTATTACAAAACTATTAGGCTAAAGACCATTTTGAGAAAAAAGTAAGGAGATAAAATATAAAGGTTAGTGGTTATTAATAAAGAACCGCCAGCCAGTCATTTTAATGCTTTCTTCATATCAAGGCCAACAATACATATCCATAGGTGAGAAATTGAAATCAATGAATAATAAAATATAAATTACAGTCCAAACATTCTAAATTATGGGCTATTGATTGGACTTTGGCTTAATTCTTTATCTTTTCATAGAGCTTTAGCCTTAGCTCTTACAATTAAATAATTAACTTAATTTTTTAATGTACATAATATGTTATATCAACATATAATGGTTTGGGAAACCTATTAGTGAGATTAAGAGATAAAAAATACAATCATTCTTTATTTAAATATACAAAGGTGAGTCCTAGAGCTTGTGCTAAAATGGTGAGGGATTTAATAGGGTATTGTTGCATGAATGCCAACACTACAGGTTTGTTTGGGGCAGCTGCAACTATGAAGCTGTCGTTCAAAACTTGTGGTGGCAGCTACAAAAATAAAAAAAATTTCGAAAAAATAAGACCACAGCTTTCTAGCAATCACCGCAGGTAGCCAGCCGTGATGGGAAAAAGCAGCTTTCAGTTGCAGCTTTTCAAAAATACAAACAAGACGAAGTTTTGCCAGATAGAAAAAACTTTGATTCGACACCGCACTGCCACCTCAAACGCGCCATAGATTCAACAAGACTAAGACTTCTAGCTAAGCTAAGTATATGTTGTATACTTAAGTAGCATTTATAGGATTTCTAATTATTAACTCAAGCTATAGACTGGAGTAGGCTTTCTAGCTAAGTCAATCCTAGGAATGAATCAAGCACTTGATATAAAAGAGATGAAAAAACCTGAATAATTTATAGAATTAGCTACAAAGTTGAAGCAAATTAGCCTAGTTAAGTTCAAATGATCTAAAGCAAGCATGGATAACTCAACCCAACGCAAAAAGCAACTTGAACTAGTAAGACCTAAGCATCAAATGGTTTTGAGGTTGTTTATATATTTTATGACATCAGGGGCATTCGATTAGGCAAAGAAGTTGGAAAGCAACACACGTGACAAATGAAAAAGCATATAAAAAGTGCATGGAAGTGTCCTAATGGCGAAAGTTAAGGATTGATAACTTCATTAAAAGTTCTGCCATATGACGGGGAGCTGATTGGGTTCAGGGTTTGATGCTTAGCTTTAGCATGGTTTAAAAAATAAGATGTGATCAAGAATATGTTATGCCAACAGCACCTTATGGGACAAAAATTAGAGCTCATTTTGATACCAAATTTGGTGTAGAGGGTGAGAGGAAGCTCCACATATATAAATCGAAGCAATCTGCATACAAAACTTGAGTCTTAAGAGAAATAAAAATAATTTATTCATACCTACCTTTAATGACAGACAATGAACTCTGTTTATTGAAATTAGATTACTTGAATGTATCTTAAAATCAAATTGATACCTATTATTACACAAAAAAATATAATTGAGCCAAATAAAATAATCAACTAAACAAATATCAACATTCATCCAAAAATGAAAATGAGAATAAGAAGGCATTAAAATGGGGGCAAGGTTCGACTCCTTGTAACAGGTCTATTACAATTCAGTTTTTGCATGTTGATTTGGATTGATTAATGGCATTTAATGCATTATAACTACACTAGCCTTCCTTTACATTAAGATGGCCAACTTTAACCAAAGCTAATCTCAGACAGCATCTAAACTTCGATCATATTGAAATTTAGGTTTAGGGGAATCATACCATAAAAAGACAATCACAGAATGAGAGGGATGGAGAAATTAAACAAATGAGAGATGACCACATGTTGATTATAGCTAGCACTCATATCAATTATAATGGAGGAAGGAAAGACATAATGGTAAAAGAACTACATCAGAAATGAACCTACATGATACCATAGAATAGGATTTGTTTAACATCTAACTAAACTAGCCAATATGAAACTTATTTAAAACTTAAGGATCTAAAAAAACATTTATTAAAGTAGGATGATTTCTGAACACTTAAGTAATTCCTCCTACACTCAAAAACTTTACAGCGGTCTGTCACCTCCCAAAAGAGCCCTTAAGAGAGGTGAGCAGCTCAAGACTTAAATACTGATTTTCGGCCCTACACCTAGCCGATATGGGACTATTTGTCCATGACATTCTCCTTCACTCAATCACGTGACGCCCTCGTCACGGATCGGCTCCACCGAGGGTCCCACTGGACCATGGAGAGTTCACACACCTGACAGACAAGTAATCTGTTTGATACCACTTGTCACCTCCCAAAAGAGTCCTTAAGAGAGGTAGGCAGCACAAGACTTAAATACTGTTTTTCAGCCCTACACCTAGCCGATGTGGGACTATTTGTCCGTGACAGACTGCTCCAAGTATATATGATATTTTCTTAGTATTTTTCAAAGAACAATGACACCTGCAAATATTACTTACAACACAAGTGTTAAACAATGTTGAATTTGTGCATAAATAGCATAGTATTCATTTGTTAAATAGCAAAATAAAATATAACAAAATTTATGTAAATATTTATGACATTTAAATAAAAAATCACAACAATTCATAAATAAAGTCCAAAATAAACTAACTCACATTTTTTGCCCCAGATGTATCTTTGAAAGTTCCATGATTTGCTCCTACAATTATAAAAAAGAAAACATATTGTTATAAAAGAGATACACAGAACAAATGACAAAATAGCAATATTCTGTCAAAAGAGAAATTATTCAAAGTGCAATTCTCATTAAAAGAAAAAGCCTCAAACTATCTTACTGTCTTTTACCTAAAATAGTAGTTCAAAAGCATTTCTATTAAAATTCTTAACAAAGACCTCCCCTACCAGTCATGTTTTTTATGATGCATAATAAAGTTTATGGAGAATTTGATAGTTAAGACTCAAGCTTGACAATATTTAACGCCAACACTAACCAAAAAGGTTCCATACCATGATTATAATAAGTTTAACAAAATTGCAATTATATGATCAAAATTATAAAATAACTTAATTGTTCCATCAATATCCATGCTTACGAAAGTAAAACTAAATTGGAAATTTGATTTAATCCGCTAAAATATTTTATTGGATAGGAAGTTAACTTCAGGAGCCTCCATGCCCTTCTTCCGCTTGATTTTTTTCCTCCACCAACAATATAGAAATCCAAATCCAATTTAAGAAATATCTTACCACCGCAAGGCATGCCTTTAACATCAAATAAAACCATATACTAGAGAACCACTTTTGGGTTCCCGGCCATATGATTGTTTGTCATCCTACAAATAACCATTCCCTTTAAAATCAGCAAACATCATGAAATCATATGTTTTCTACTTACAAAGTTATGTGAGAGTATGTATTCCTTAAGTTGCTTCCTTGGAACGTACACTTATCAATTTCCACTAAATCTTCATAGAAAATAATATGTAGACTTTAGAATATTTTAATACGAAATTCAAATTTCATTGTACACATAAAAATAGGCAATGTTTAATTTCATTCGGCAAGACATTTCAGCCTATTTCTTCCTATGAGGTGCAGACAATAATTTTCTCAATTGATAGGTTTTTCCCGTTGGACATAGGATTTCAAACTAGCAAGTCCTTTTACTAGACTTCTATGGAGATGTTTCGAAGATGTAAGGGATGAAGTTAACAAATGGAAGCCATTCAAGTGAGATATGATTGTTGACCTCATTTTTAGTGAGATCTATTTTTTTCTTAAGGTTTAGGGTCTAGCCTTAAGATTCTTCCTTTCACTATCTTAGAACCTTAGTAATGGGACCCACCTCATTTTAAAAGTCCAAACCACTTCTTTACTTTTTTTTTGGAGTTCTGCATGTGCGGTCTTGGTCTCTAGCACTTAAGCAACATAAGGAAACTCAAAAGGAGTCACTATAGGACCATTAAGCCCTAGGATTGTCTTATGCACAATTTGCATTTTCGTGCGCACAAACTTCGCAATTCGGACGGTTGACACGTTAAATATTGCAATTCACGTCACCTATGTCATTATATGTTGCATAATTAATCGAAACCAAAATTAATTTTCAAAACAATCAATAGCGACCAAAATTTCGGTGAAAATTTAAATTGATGTTTTTTTTGTCCGATTGTCGGCAAGGTTTTCTGAACGACCCCAGATGAAGAAACGGACCGCGACAGCGAGTCCATAACGTCGAAATTACCTAGAAAGGATATCCATTTTCATATGTTTTCGTGTGGGGTCGAATTATGTCCAACTTGGCGAATTTTAAATGAAATGTAAAAAAAAAAGAAAAAAGAAAACCTAAATCCCTAATTCGCTCAAGCCCCGTCCGCCCTCATTCTCCCGTTCGCGACCCAGACGCGACTCGCCGAGCCATCTCATAATGTGCTTCCAATGCATGTGCCATATGTCTTTCTTGAAGGAAATGCTCCAATTGATTGTCAGGCCATCCATGTAATCTTAACTTGAACAAACAAATCAAGAAAAACCACAAGAAACTCTCTAGAATAGTTGACAAAAGCAATCAAAGTATAGCTCTAATAATCATTTGGCAAAGAATAGTTCAGCTATAAACTCCATCAGCTTGCTCGCAATTCAGACAATAGACAGCCCCACACAAGAACTTCAAAAGCGTGAATACAACCCCACCAACCAACTATCAA
Organism: Phalaenopsis aphrodite; assembly: GCA_003013225.1. Lineage (NCBI taxonomy): Eukaryota > Viridiplantae > Streptophyta > Magnoliopsida > Asparagales > Orchidaceae > Phalaenopsis > Phalaenopsis aphrodite. Next base: position 1,049,012 of record NEWO01000188.1, on the reverse strand, counting down.
CAATAGAAATAAATTCGCATAGAAAAGTCGCCAACTTTTTCCCTTCGCTATCCTAATTACTCAGCTCGAACTCTTTGGTTTTCAGAATATACGAAATCGATTCCCCGGCAGTTTACAAACTTGTTAATTTTAGGGGATGTAACAAGAACTCACCAGACATCTCGAATGGGCGTCCATGTGGTTGCCTTGTGGCAGAGTCCTGAGCCGATCCAGCTGAGATCGACGAGGACCCGTTGGTCCCAGGCCCAAAAGGGCAACCGTCTTGCTGAGAAGGGAGTATGCCATATCCAGTTCTAGGGTTTTGTTCGGTGTCACGAGAAGAAGGATTTGAAACGTATCTTTGGGCTGCAGTTGGGGAGATGGACATGAACGGAAGGACGGAAGCCGGTTGGAGAGTCGCGGTCGCAGCCGAAGCTACGGCCAGAGCAAACAGGCCTTATTTATATTCAACCGGGAAGGAAGCTGTGGGTTGCGGTGGCGCACGTTGTCGAGAGAGCAGCGGAAAAGACGCTGATGCCATTAAAATATGGAAAATTTACATACATACCACTTACGTAACTCATTCCAAAATTTCAATTTTTTAAAAAAATTAGACTGATGTATTTTTTATGTAATATCAAAGATTTTGATGGTATAAATGTATAAAAATAAAGTTTTTTAGTTAAATAGAAAAATACAAAGCAAATGGGTGGTATTGATGTAAATGCCCTTAAAATATTACCTTCGGTAGTTTATCACTATTTTTTAAAGGTTTTGCTCAATTTTGTCCAAGAATCACCTTAATACAAGCATGTGACAGAAAAAGATTCTTGGAGGTTTGATCAAGATTCTGTAATTGAGTTAAAAGAGAAATCTTCTCTCTGTTATAGAGTATCCCCTACTTATATGAGTCAGCACTGTATGAGGGAACCATTATGTTATTTCAAAAAAAAAAAGAAAATCCTGCCAAAAGAATTACAGGCTAGGATCATGTACAACTATTACTAAATGATTTCCAACTTACATGAAATTATTATTCACATTGAGATGGCAAGCGCAACTTCCAATCTGTCTGATCTGTCCGACACCAACCTTGAATCGCTCGATCACGTACCTTAATTTTGTCAATGTGGTATTGGGCGCTCATTTTTTGTTGGCCTACTTTTTGGGAGGCATTGGTCTATCGACTAGTCGAGCACGTGAGGTCTAAGTTAATCGCCTACGACTGGGGCGTGGCTGCCCGACTTCGGGGTTCACTTACCTCATGTTTGGTCGTACATTCTCTATGGATTTCTCGGATCGCAAGGCTCGTACTACTTTTTCCAGCTTCTGATGGAAATTTGATAGATCCAATTTGGTCGATTGATTCTATCTTTCGGTTTTTGAGGCCTTTCGTTAGTCAAATCACTTTTTTCCTCGCTTCAGTCGGCTCAATAGGCTGTTTTTTGTTGTGCATATTTAGTTCCCTGACTTTTTTATCTTTTCAAACTAAAACTGTGAAAAGAATAATGGAATAAGAATTCTTTAAATTTATGTCTTCAAAAACTCATGTTTTATTGTGATTCACATCCTGGCAAGAGAATTTAGAAAGCATGAAAGAGAATTAATAGTTTGTGCTATAAATAGGTGTGTGTGTGTGTGTGTTGACTTATTCTTTATATGTAAATTATTTCTTTTTCGCTGGTCTTGTTTTTGCCCAAATTTTGGCTTCTCAATCTTAATGTACTGAGCGAGTTAATTCAAGTGGATTCGACAGAAATGGAGGCTAGAGCTCTAAAGGCCCTTGAAGTGTATGGTCTGATTGTCCTACCTACATATGGATCTATGGTTTATGGATCTTCTCTCATAAGTAGCATAACTAGTCTTATGAATGTTTGGATGGTATTAGGTGTGATCCTATCTTTGCTTTTGATAGGGAGTCAACCGACGCCAAGTTCTATACATATGCTTTCCGACTTGGAGGACAAGGGGATTGCTGGGGAGACTTTTGGTACTACCAATGTGGCCCCTAAAAATAAAACACCAATCAACAAACATCAATAGAACCATTGTTTGATAACCATGTGACCCTCTTAAAGGGTGTAGTCAAGTTACTATTTGAACTTGCTATTGCTCGCCATGATCTTGTGAGAACTAAAGTTCTATCCTCACTCGACAAAAAGCTGGAATCTATGGTTCCTTGGAGCAGGTGGAAACCAGCATGTCATACCTGACTGACCTGGAGGTGGCTCTAAAGTTGAAGGATAATGATTTTTTGTTGAATCTAATTAATTATCTAGTATTTTTTTTATTAGTTATGGTAGCATCTTTTAAAGTTAATACAACTAGATTTTCAATTGGAATGCGAAGTTTGAATCATCATTTCTTCCCTATATCAGTGCACCTAATTTTGCATTCTGCACCTTATAATTTCAAAGGCAAATGCATCCCCAAATGAATATGCTTCACCCACAAAATATAGCATTTCAGCAGCAGCAACAGCAGCAGCTACAACAACAACAATGGAATAGGTTGAGGCGTCGACAGGTATCGACGCGTGGTTCTGTGATGATTATAGACAAGGATCAGCCTATGAAGGATGTCAAAATCGAGAATATAATGGAAGGACCTATCGATATAAACAGTTTCAATGCCCTCAATAAACAGCAGATGCAATTGAAGCAACAACAGATGGCTATGGCAAAACTTCCGACACAATTTGGACAGCATTTTAAACAACTTCAGTCCATTCAGATTCCTCAAATTCAAGCACAGCTGGCTCGGTATGTCTTATACCATGACTAAACACTAAAAGAGGAGGAAACATGAATTTATTCATATTTCTCTCCGTGAAGTCTTTCATGTCATATGAAATCCAAATTTTTTAATGTTTTTTTTAATGAGTTTGGCCCTTGAAAGCTAATTTCTCATGTCATATGAAATCCAAATTTTTTAATGTTTTTTTTAATGAGTTTGGCCCTTGAAAGCTAATTTCTTGGGTGCAGGAATGCATTTAATATGAGAAATGTTCTGGTTAAAGTAGAAGCTTTCCAGGAACTGATGAGTGGGGATTCAACACTGAAGCATGAACCTAACCCAAACAAACTGAACCCACAAAGTAAGCAGGTGTTATTTTAGGATTTCAATGAAGTGGATTGATCTATCAAAATGGCGTATATTTTTATCGATTGTTTTGTAATACGAGTGTATATGTTTACTGGTGGTAGGCTGATCATCTTCTAATAGTTGACGAATATAGCTTAATTATTTCATTCTTGCCTAAACTCGGGCAGTAAACTATGATTGTGGATCATATCAAAAAC
>NEWO01000188.1:1009354-1043425 GCA_003013225.1 Phalaenopsis aphrodite | reverse complement strand
AATTAACTGCTGTGTAACTTTGGTATTTTTCTGAAGTTACGGCTGTAACTTTGGAGAAGGTTTATTTGACTGCTGTTTATTTGGAATGTTTCATTGTTGTTTGACTGCTGTTTATTTGGAAGGTTTATCAAAGTATTGCTGTAACTTTGGAGAAGGCTGTTTATCCAAGTAAGTGAGTAATTGATTGCTATATATTTGTTATTTTTCTCAAGTTACGGCTGTACATTTGGAGAAGGCTGTAGCATGTAGGTGGAAATAAGTCAACATGGCTTTGGAATGTTTCATTCTTGTTTCACTGCTGTTTATTTGAAATGTTTATTAAGGTATGGTTGTAACTTTGTTCTCCTAAAAGAAGTTTGAACGATGATGTCGAAGAATTTGTCTTGAAGGCTCAGTTTTCCTGATGATGAAAATGGTAACAATTTTCTTTCTATGGAATTAGGTTGGACATTTTTCAGACTCAATCTCTATCTTAACCTTCCTGGCATACTTTGTTCTTCTCTGTTTTCCATTTTGATTACAATTAGAGATTGAACTATGTTATGAAACACTAGCATGAACCCTTTTAAATTGGAATAAAAATTAGTAAGGACGCGGCAATATTTAAATTGGTTTTGGAATGTTTCATTTGGAAGGTTTATCAAAGTATGGCTGTAACTTTGGAGAAGGCTGTTTATCCAAGTAAGTGAGTAATTGATTGCTATATATTTGGTATTTTTCTCAAGTTACGGCTGTACCTTTGGAGAAGGCTGTAGCCTGTAGGTGGAAATAAGTCAACATGGCTTTGGAATGTTTCATTGTTGTTTAACTGCTGTTTATTTGGAATGTTTATTAAGTTGCCGTAAGTTTGGATTTTTTTCTAAAGTTACTATTTAGTGCTTGAATTACAGGACTCATTTTTCTCATTGAGCACTTGGAACAATCTTGCTGTCTTTTAGAAGGTGAAGCATGAAGAACAGCTTGCCAGAAAGAAGAAGCAGCAAACTGTGTGTACCACCGTGAGCTCTTCAAAGTAAATTGAGAAACCTGTAATCAAGATGGATCCCAATTTGAAGAGAAATTGACAGCCCAATCTAGTGGAGGAAAATGTGAACTTAAATGATTATTCGCGAACAACGAGCCAAATTGACAGCCCTATGTGATGAAAGAAAATGTGAAGAAAAAGCGATAATGTTTTTGTAAATTCGTAAAGTTTGGAAATACGTTGTTTTTTGGGTGAAATTTTGTAAAGAATGAATTAATATTCTTTGTGTAAAGGTTCAAAAATTTGTATTGAAATTTTTTGTAAAAGATTGTATTTTGTAAATTTTCATCTTTTTTTGTTTAATTTGTAAATTTTAAAATTTGTAATAAAATTTGTATTTTGTAAAATTTGGTGAAAAAGTATTACTGTTTTTTTTGTAAAATTTGGTTTGCAAATTTTTTCTAGTAATTTATTCTTCAAATATGTTTTGAATTGAGTTGGTAGTTCAAACAGTTTTAATAAAAAAATATTTTTACTATTTTTTTTTTAAAATAAATTATTATAATAATTTAATATTATAACGAGCTAATTTCGAGCCGAACACGAGCCGAACACGAACACGATTATCATTTTCGAGCCGAACACGAACACACTGTTCACGAGCCATTTCGAACACGAGCCAATTTCGAACACGAGCTAATTTCGAACGAGCCGAACACGAGCCGAGACTGAGCTCGCTCAGGCTCGGCTCGTTTACACCCCTAGCTGTGGGTTGCGGTGGCGCACGTTGTCGAGAGAGCAGCGGAAAAGACGCTGATGCCATTAAAATATGGAAAATTTACATACATACCACTTACGTAACTCATTCCAAAATTTCAATTTTTTAAAAAAATTAGACTGATGTATTTTTTATGTAATATCAAAGATTTTGATGGTATAAATGTATAAAAATAAAGTTTTTTAGTTAAATAGAAAAATACAAAGCAAATGGGTGGTATTGATGTAAATGCCCTTAAAATATTACCTTCGGTAGTTTATCACTATTTTTTAAAGGTTTTGCTCAATTTTGTCCAAGAATCACCTTAATACAAGCATGTGATAGAAAAAGATTCTTGGAGGTTTGATCAAGATTCTGTAATCGAGTTAAAAGAGAAATCTTCTCTCTGTTATAGAGTATCCCCTACTTATATGAGTCAGCACTGTATGAGGGAACCATTATGTTATTTCAAAAAAAAAGAAAATCCTGCCAAAAGAATTCCAGGCTAGGATCATGTACAACTATTACTAAATGATTTCCAACTTACATGAAATTATTATTCACATTGAGATGGCAAGCGCAACTTCCAATCTGTCTGATCTGTCCGACACCAACCTTGAATCGCTCGATCACGTACCTTAATTTTGTCAATGTGGTATTGGGCGCTCATTTTTTGTTGGCCTACTTTTTGGGAGGCATTGGTCTATCGACTAGTCGAGCACGTGAGGTCTAAGTTAATCGCCTACGACTGGGGCGTGGCTGCCCGACTTCGGGGTTCACTTACCTCATGTTTGGTCGTACATTCTCTATGGATTTCTCGGATCGCAAGGCTCGTACTACTTTTTCCAGCTTCTGATGGAAATTTGATAGATCCAATTTGGTCGATTGATTCTATCTTTCGGTTTTTGAGGCCTTTCGTTAGTCAAATCACTTTTTTCCTCGCTTCAGTCGGCTCAATCGGCTGTTTTTTGTTGTGCATATTTAGTTCCCTGACTTTTTTATCTTTTCAAACTAAAACTGTGAAAAGAATAATGGAATAAGAATTCTTTAAATTTATGTCTTCAAAAACTCATGTTTTATTGTGATTCACATCCTGGCAAGAGAATTTAGAAAGCATGAAAGAGAATTAATAGTTTGTGCTATAAATAGGTGTGTGTGTGTGTGTGTTGACTTATTCTTTATATGTAAATTATTTCTTTTTCGCTGGTCTTGTTTTTGCCCAAATTTTGGCTTCTCAATCTTAATGTACTGAGCGAGTTAATTCAAGTGGATTCGACAGAAATGGAGGCTAGAGCTCTAAAGGCCCTTGAAGTGTATGGTCTGATTGTCCTACCTACATATGGATCTATGGTTTATGGATCTTCTCTCATAAGTAGCATAACTAGTCTTATGAATGTTTGGATGGTATTAGGTGTGATCCTATCTTTGCTTTTGATAGGGAGTCAACCGACGCCAAGTTCTATACATATGCTTTCCGACTTGGAGGACAAGGGGATTGCTGGGGAGACTTTTGGTACTACCAATGTGGCCCCTAAAAATAAAACACCAATCAACAAACATCAATAGAACCATTGTTTGATAACCATGTGACCCTCTTAAAGGGTGTAGTCAAGTTACTATTTGAACTTGCTATTGCTCGCCATGATCTTGTGAGAACTAAAGTTCTATCCTCACTCGACAAAAAGCTGGAATCTATGGTTCCTTGGAGCAGGTGGAAACCAGCATGTCATACCTGACTGACCTGGAGGTGGCTCTAAAGTTGAAGGATAATGATTTTATCTTGGAAGAGAAATCAAAGGCCAACTCAGAGGCATTTCTCAAAATGCATGAAGACCTTCAAGAAGTGAAGAATATGTTACTTCTCCTTCAACAACAATCGGAGTATCCTTGTGAAGAGCCATTTATCTCTAGTGGGAGATTTGCTCTGAGGAGGCCTCTCCAGGTTAGTTGTATTTTTACAGACAATTTTCTCAATTGCTTTGATGATGATTCTTGATTATGCATGCATCAAAACATCTTTGGTATGACAATTTAGTTTTCCCTACATTTTGGAAAAATAATTTCATTTGTAATGATTAATATTGATTTTGTATCGGATGGGGATGTTCAAATTTTATATCGAATACTGTGTTGATTGTTGCAATATGGGGATATATTATCAGTGGTGATCATGTCACAAGTGTTTTTCTTTGAAACTTAGAGATACATGATCTAATGTCAGTTAAAGTATTAACAGGATTAATAATTACTTCTGAATCTATCATGTGTTTGAATATTAAAAGTTTTAAATACTCCCTTGAGTTATGAGCCTTGCACTCCCACAAATAGTTAAATAAGACTTTCCCATAAATTTATTGAGCTCTAGTTCATTCGTCTAACTTCGTTCTCCTTGCTAGAAACTTTGACCGATAAGGAAGTTTATCGTGGTTCAAGCTAATGTCCTGGAAAAAAAATTTCTACAAGGTTTATTTGGCAAGCAAGTGTGGGTTAGCAAAACCAAGTAAAAATGAGACGCTCCATCAATGGATCAGTAGAGAACCTGTTGGTTGGTCCCAGAGGGTGTTGAAGATCCATATGATTGCGATGATCCCCTTTTGGCCTGATATAGCGTCGTTGACTACTGTTCTTATTGGAGAGGGTATTATGAGTCATGAGTCAAGTCAAGCAGCTGCAGCTCATAGGACAGAAGAGTCGTCGAATGCACATGTCTCTGACGGGACGTCACAAAGGCGTCTTCAGTCTGCTCGAGCAGTTCAATGTGATGATTTATTTGATCCTTCTTTCTCAAACTTATTTGAGTGTTGATAGGTGATGTGTAAGGAAAATATCCGCACATGACGGTTAATCACAACCTAGTGATAGCTGAAACGCCTAAAAATTACCTACTTTTTTATATATTTTTTATGCTCAATTTTAATGATTTTTAATGATATCACACTTTAAAGGAATGTATTTTGAATATTTTTTGATTCAGGTACAAGAAATGAACTTTTGGAAAAAAAATGAAGCAAAATGGTGCAATTTGGAGTAAAAACGAGCAAGAAAAAATTTTGAATTGACACATTTCAATATGTCTTTCTATGTTTAATCTACTTTACATTTCTACATGTTTTTAATGAAATTACACTTTAAAAAAATGTTATTTTCATTCTTATTTTGTAGGAATATCTGTTAGAAGTGAAACCCAACTGAAACGGGGTAAAACTAAGCTGAAATGAAGTTAAACGAAGCAAAATTGTGGAGTTACTGTAGAGTTGTGCATGATGCGCCAAACAAGCGCATGATCAGCCAAACCGGCGCATGATGCGTCAGAGACGACTTTTTACAAATTAAAGCTGCTCGGGACGAATTTTGGGCAAATTTTCAAAGGGATACTTGTTCTAAACGCCTTGGAGTGATTCAATGCATCTAGACACTTTGGAAGGTGATGGGTCGAATTTAGTGCAAGCATTTTGCAAATATTTTTTAATATTACAAAATTACACACAACAGATATAAAATAAATATACAATATAATCCTAACAAAAAAATTATGAAAATAATTTATCTTTTAAAACTCTTTTTAAACTGTTAAATCCCCTTTAAAATCAACGTAAGTATACATATCACTCAAGTAATAAAGGGCTCTAATGGAGTCCTAGATATCAATCCCACTAGGAAGTTGGAAAATCCTAAAAGTAAATTATGAAAATTATTTTATAATCTAAAAATACAAAAAAAAAGTAAGTAAAGTGCAAAGTTTGAAAATTAACCACTCAAGTGAATGCTAATTAAAATGCAGATGTAAGTGTACAAAAGTTAAACTAAACTAAATACTAAACTTTCAAAAGTAAAATTACGAAAATTAAACAAAGTTTTTTTTGTGACGAAAAGTTCAAATTCAAGAAAGCATCATTCCTCTTTGTAATGAGTATATGGATTGTGAAGAAATTGAAATCATTTGAATATATATATATATATATATATATATATATATATATATATATATATATATATATATATATATATATATATAGTGCTAAATAAGAGTAATCCTATTCTTTGCCCTCTTTCGCGTACTATAAAGAACATTGACTAATCCAGAGTTTGGTCCCTAATTTCGTGGTTAGGTTAGGAGGATACCGGCTGCCACTCCAGAGCTCTCACTACTCCCTCTAATCTCACATTAGTTTCCAATCAATTGAACCAAATTGGGAATTTTAATATGTCACCTTAAAATCTTTAATTCTGCATCCAACAAAGTATATTTCTCTATTTATTTGTACCCAATCCCATAGATAACATACTCTCCCATGAAACCAAATACAATTCTCCTTAAGTTGTAGAAATCATATCTCATTTAAAAACATATATTACTCAACAAGTTTTAACATTTCAATTAGCCATATCAAAAAGTAAATGAAGATCAGAGTTCAATCATCACAAATTATTTACATTTAAAACCGTATAAAAAAATCTATTCTTCACAAAACCATATCTCAAAGTATGGAGAAAGATAAAGAAGACTACTAAAAATTCATGAGAAGGATACGACAAAACACGGATTTCATATATAAAAACAATTTTATGAAACAAAAGAAATAAAAATGCTACTTATCTCACAATCCTTCCCAAGCAAATCCCTAGAAGTTCTGTCCAAGTATTTCTCTTTTTACAATCACTCCCAATTCTTTCTTAGAAGTGTAATGAAGAAGAAATTTCTCACATTCCCTCTCCTAACTCTAGAAGAAAATCTCTTCTTCTCTCTCTATCTCTAACTCACACCAACTTTCTCTCTCCCTCACGCCACATACTTGACAAATGAGAAGTCTTCTTTTATTTTGGGCTGCCTCCTTTGGAAAAAAATTCAAATTTCCCTCCAAAAGTTAACTCTTTTAAATTCAAAAGATATGTCATTTGATCCAAGAGACATATCCCTTCATAAAAGAACATTCCAAAGTATATAGATACATTGAATTACTCCAAAAGATGTGTAGAACAGGTGTCCTTTTGAATTTCGCGCAAAAAATTCATCTCGAACCACCTTAATTTGAAAAATTTGTCCTAGGCACATCATGCATCGATCTGGCACATCATGTGCCAGTTCTCTAGATTTTGGCGCATCATGCGTCAGAATCCCAAAATTCGTTGTTTTTGCATTAAATTTCATTTTTTGTCATTTTTGCTCCAAATATCTAAAATTGATATACATGCAATAAAAACATGAAAATACCCTTCTTTAAAGTGAAATATCACAAAAAATAAGCATAAAATATGTACTTAATACAATATATTATTTTGGTGCATCAGAAGATTCTTTTATGAAAGGATATGTCTCTCAGATCAAAGGACATGTCTTTTGAATTCAAAAGAGTTGACTTTTGGATAAAATTTTGAAAGGAATTTTGAATTCTTTTTGAAGGGAGTTAGCCTTTTATAAAAGAGAGAGAAGTTTATAACTTGAAAAGGAGTTTTTTGTGTGTGTGTGTGTGTGTGTGTGTGTGTGTGTGTGTGTGTGTGTGTGTGAGTGAGTGGGTGAGTGGCGTGGGAGTGAGAAGAAGGAAAGGAAGACAAAGAGAGAGAAAGTCGAGGGCTTTAAGATTTTCTTTAAGGATTGTAAGAGGAGAGAGAATGTGATAGATTTCTTATTCATTACACTTCTAAGAGAGAATTGAGCGTGCTTGTAAAGAGAGAAAGACTTGAAGAGAACTTCTAGAGACTTGCTTGGGAAGGATTGTGAGGTAAGTTGTATTTTTTTGTTTCTTTTATTTTATAAACTTGTTTTTATTAATGAAATTTGTGTTTTGTCGTATCCTTCTCATGAATTCTGATTAGTCCTCTTTATCCTTCTCCTTACTTTGAGATATGATTTTGTGAAGGATTGAGTTTGTTTTATACGGTTTTAAATGTTAATAATTTGTGATAATTCAAACTTTGATCTTCATTTACTTTTCAATTTGGTCAATTGAAATGTTAAAATGTGTTGAGAAATAAATGTTCCGAAGGGGCTATGATTTTTACAACATGGGGAGAATCACATTTGATTCCATGGGAGAGGATTTCATCCATGGAGTTGAGTGTAAATAAATAAGAAAATATACTTTGTTGGATGCAGAATTGGAGATTTTAAGGTGACAGATTAAAATCCTCAATTTGATTCAGTTGATTGGAAACTGATGTAAGATTGTTAGTCCTCAGGTGAGGGAGTAGTGAGAGCTATGGAGTGTCAGTCAGTATCCTCCCAGCCTAACCACCGAATTAGAGACCAAACTCTGTATTAGTCAAAGTTCCTTATGCACTCAGAAGAGGGTAAAGAATATGATTACTCTTATTTGGCACAAAACAATATATATATATATATATATATACTCATTGTAAAGGGGAAATATTTTTTCTTAAATTTGAACTTTTTACCACAAAATTTTGTTTAGTCTTAATAAATTTAATTTTGAAGTTTAGAAATTAGTTTAGTAAACTTAGTTCTTTTAGTTACATTTCTTTTAGCATTCATTAAAACCATTTTAAATTTTCTTTTTTACTTTAATTTTTATAGTTTGAATATTGTAATTTATGTTATTATTATAAGAATTTTCATCTTCCAAACTAAGACTTGATATTAGTATACTAGAATTAGCCTAAGGGATTTCTTACTGCGCTTCTCTGTGGGATCGATACTGGGGTTTTTAAAGAAAGTCATATATTACTTGAAATGATAAGTAAACTTGCGTAGAACCACTAGTGTGTGAACTATTTTATATATTTTATAACATTTTGATTTTGCACATTGACTACTTAATATAAATTGGGTCAAGTTTTTTGCCATAATTTTGAAAACAAAATTACTGTGTAAATTTTGGAACGGGTCAAGTTTTAAGCACTGTTATCGGGGATTTAAATTTACATAAAACACACAGAAAAATAACACACTAGGGGCGCATCAAGTTTTTTGCGCCGGCCAGAGAAGCTTCAGTAAGAACTTTAGGATAATTTTAGTTATACCTATAAGACTTAAATTTGAAATTTATAGTATTATTATATAGTGTGTCAATTATTGTGTGTTTATTTTAAAGAAAATCCAAAATACAAAAAAAAATTTTTGAAATCAATGATGCAGAAATTGCAGATCAATGATGTAATGAATATTTAGATTTGGATTATAATGTTAATAGCTTTGAAAGAGTAAACCCCAATAGAGTTGCAAATTTCCAAGAAGATATGCTTACAATTTTAATTTCTCAAGTTGCTGATATTGAGAGGAAGCTAGATCATTACATAGAAATATATCCTCAAGGAAACCCAATTATTAAGGAAAATTCATTTGGACAATGGATTGAAACTGGCCATGAGATACATGATCCTTATTCCGATTATTACAATCCAGGTTGGGAAAATCATTTGAATTATAACATGAATAATAATTTTGGAGGAGAAAACCAATTTTGGGAAGATAATCAATTTAATCGGACATGTAGTCAGAATAATCATGGCTATTATAATGATGAACTTTCTTTTTCTCATAATTTTGACTGCAATCCCCAGAATGATGAGAAGGATTTATTAGAAGAGGTTGTTATTCAAATGTTGAGTGAGCTGGAGTGTCAATGGACCGCAATAAGAAATATGGAAAACTAATTGGGGCATATTAGTAACTTAATTAATAATGCTCCTCAATTTAACTCCAACCCATAGGATGAGGAGAAGGAATTAACGTTAGAAGAGGTTGTGATTCAAATGAAGAGTGAGCTAGAAAATTAAGAGGTTGCAATAAGAAATATAGAAAACCAACTGGGCAGATTATTAATGTAATTGACAGTTACCTCCAGAAATTTTACCTAATGACCCTGAGATAAACCCTAAGGAGATGAATGATGAGCAATTTAAAATTATCGAATAAATATTTAGAAGAGAATTTGAGGATATGTTTCAAATGAACTTTGAGTTGAGAAATGAGGATAAGGAGATTGAAAGACCAATAAAAAAATTCCTAAGGAATTAAAAAAACATATTTCCTTAACTAAGATAAATATAGAAAAACCACCTTTACTATTTACTCAATACCAAGGAGAATAATTGAAAGACAACCATGAATAAAAGAGTAACATAGAAGAATTTGAACTAGAATTTGAACTAGAATTTGAATTATCTAGAGAGAATCCAATCCAAAATTTGGAAGATCATGAAGTACCTTATAAAGATCCATTTCTTAAAAAATTTAAGGATGATATTAATATGAAAATTGAGAAAATCATTAGAATAATATTGGATCTAGAAAGAAATATGAGGAACAAGGATATGAATCATCTGAAAAGGAAGAGCTGAAAGAAAATATTAAATTTGAGGACTTTGTAGGAACTCCTGGATCTAGAAAAGATTGGGTGATTGATAAAGGTTTACTTAAATGGAATTTTGATCCAGGTGGAATCATTTGTCGGGCTGACAACGTTAAACAAAGCTTTTTATGGGAGGCAACACATTGTTATCAGTGTGGTTTGATTTAGTGTGCTTGAGAGTTATGATTGTTAGTATTTTATTGTGTTTGCTTTAGTTTGAATTGATCTGTTTGATTGATGATTGGTAGATTTTTAGATTGATGGTGGCTTGATTTGATTTTTATGTGTCTTGAGGGAGGTGATTCCTTAACTTCTAATTATGGCTAGACTTATATATTCTCTTGAAGTAGTTGATTGACGAGTCCACTACGACTCGAGTCTCACCCTGACTTAAGTTTTACAAGAGACATCATTAATTTTAACAATGACAGTTCCATATAAATTTTGTTACTTCTTTTCTCTTACTTTGTTTTCATTTGATAGGAGTAACTAACCTATTTGATGAGTAACATGTGGATGAATTTACACTATCCTTATAACTATTAAAGGTGCTTAATTATTAAGATGTGGTGATGTCTGGGGTTGGTGCTTGAGAACCAATAAATCAGAGATAATCTTATCTTTGGGATTGAAATCTATAAAATCATTTAAAAGTACCTAATATATATGTGTAATGATTTCGTTAAAAATTGTAAGTAAGTTAGTGAGATGCAACGAGTTAAATGAAGAATTGACCTCATTTATCATGTGTGTTTATGTTTGTGTTACAATAATATAAAGAATTGGAGAACACATAAATATATATATTCTTATGTCGATACCTGTTCTTCTTGTTAGACCTTTCTTTCCATTTTATCGAGCATGTTTTAGTTTAGACTTACTTTCTATTGCATATTGTTATGTCCTGATGAATACTTGTAGATGTTTGTGATAGATAGAATTTTTGAAATGTTTTTCCTCCTACTTATATTTTTGTATTGAATGTTATACATGTTTAATCAAGTTTGAGGGTAGGAAGAATAATAAATTTTAAAGTTAGTATACTTTCTTTTAGTTTAATATTATTGCAAGCATGTTTTAGGCTTGATTTACTTTCTCCTGCAGTCATTTTATCCTGATTATGCACGTATATGAATTTAATAGGATGTTGTAGCAGTTAGTAGATTCAACTTTTACTTTTTCTTCGTGCTACATTTTATGGAATTAAGTGTAAAATATTTAAAAATTCAAGTTTGGGGGGAAGAAAATTTCTTTTAAAAAAAGAAGTAAACTAAATTTTATTTGTCCTCAATTAACTATATTTTAAAATCAATTTAACATGACTTTGGATATTAAAGTTTAACATTAAATGATTATATTTATGTTTGTAAATATTATGGTAAATTTAGGTAAAAGTTTTTAATAACGAAGGTCAATTTAAAAGTTAAAGATATTTGGTATGAAAGAATAAGACTATGTTTTTCTATTAAAGTAAAGGAAATTGTATTTTTGAAGTATTAAGAATTTTAGAGTTTCATATAAGCAGACAAAAATGAAACTTTATGAAAAATAATAAAACTAATATGAATTTATAAAGTAAAGAAAGGTAAAGAGTTTTAACTTTATGAGGAGGATATTGAAGTTCAAAATTATTAAAGGCTATCTAGATATAATAATCTTTACTTGAAAGAGAAAAGGAAAAGAAATGATTGAAAAGACCCTAAAAGAAAAAAAAAGAAGAAAAAAATGAAGAAGAAACGAAAAAAGGAAGGAATAAGAAAAGAAAAGAAGAATAATAATTTGTGTGAGGAGAAGCTTGAGGAGATGCCTAATCAAAAATTGGATTCACTTGAATCAACTTAAAGAAAAAACTTTATTACATTTTCTAAACTTCTATTTTAAAATTAGCACCTTTACTAGTAAAATTTTCATGAAGTTCATTTTCATATGGAAATTCTAAGTATCCTTGATATAACAAATTGCAGTGTTTCTTGAAATAAATGGAGATTCAGAAATCTTAGATTTGATTACTAAGTATTCTTATACTTATAGTTTTAATATAAGTTATTAAAAGTTTTTCTTAATTTATACTATTTTATTTTTTAAACTAAACTGTAGAAGTTTATAAGTTAATCTCTATCCTAAGTCATATTTTTTGTAGTAAAAGAGTTACTTAAGGAGAAGTAACATTTAAGTTTGGGAGATTTTGATACGCCTAAAAATTACCTCCTTTTTCATATATATTTTATGCTCAATTTTAACGATTTTTAATGATATCACATTTTAAAGGAATGTATTTTGCATATTTTTGGTTTCAGGTAAAAAAATAAACTTTTGGAGAAATTAAAGCAAAAATGGTGCAATTTAGAGTAAAAACGAGCAAGAAAGAAAATTTTGACTTGGCACATTTCGATATGTCTTTCTATGCTTAATATACTTTACATTTCTCACATATTTTGAATGAAATTACACTTTAAAGAAATGTTGTTTTCATGCTTATTTTGTAGGAATATCTGTTAGGAGTGAAATGCAACTAAAACATGGCAAAACAAAGCTAAAACGGAGCTAAACGAAGTAAAATGGTAGAGCTACTGCAGAGCGGCACATGATGCTCCAAACCGGCGCAGGATGCGCTAGAGACGACTTTTTGCTAATTAAAGAAGTTCAGGATGAATTTTGGGTGAGTTTTTAAAGAGACACTTGTTCTAAACACCCCTTGGAGTGACTCGATGCATCTAGACACTTTAGAAGGTTTTTTATGAACGGATATGTCTCTTAGATGAATGGACATGTCTTTTAAATTCAAAAGGGTTGACTTTTGGATAAAATTTTGGAGAGAATTCTGAATTCTTTTTGGAGGGAGGCAGCCTTTTATAAAAGAGAGGGAATTTTATGGCTTGAAGAAGAGTTTTGGGGGCATGAGTGTGTGAGTGTGTGTGTGTGAGTGGCATGAGAGTGAGAAGAAGGAAAGGGGGAGAGAGAGAGAGAGAGAAAGAAAGTCAAGAGCTTTGAGATTTTCTTCAAGGATTGTAAGAGGAGAGGGAATGTGACATATTTCTTTTTCATTGCACTTTTAAAAGAGAATTGAGAGTGCTTGTAAAGAGAGAAATGCTTGAAGAGAACTTCTAGAGATTTGTTTGGGAATGATTGTGAGATAAGTTGTGTTTTTTATTTCTTTTGTTTTGTAAACTTGTTTTTATTAATGAAATTTGTGTTTTGTCTTATCCTTCTTATAAATTCTGAGTAGTCTTTTTTATCCTTCTCTATAATTTGAGATATGATTTTGTGAAAAATTGAGTTTGATTTATACGGTTTTAAATGTAAATAATTTGTGATGATTTGAACTTCGATCTTCATATACTTTTCGATTTGGTCAATTGAAATGTTAAAATGTTTTGAGAAACATATGTTCCAAATGAGCTATGATTTCTACAACATGGGAAGAATCACATTTGATTCCATGGGAGAGGATTTCATCCATGGAGTTGAGTGCAAATAAATAAAGAAATATACTTTGTTGGATGCAGAATTAGAGATTTTAAGGTGACAGATTAAAATTCCTAATTTTGTTTAGCTGATTGAAAACTGATGCGAGATTGTTAGTTTTTAGGTGAGGGAGTAGTGGCAGCCAATGTCCTCCTAGCCTAACCACAGAATTAGGGACCAAACTCTAAATTAGTCAATGTTCTTTATGCACTTGGAGAGGGTAAATAATAAGATTGCTCCTATTTGGAACAAAAAAATTATATATATATTTTTTTCAAATGATTTTAACTTTTTCATAACTCATATAATCATTGTAAAGGGGAATGATTCTTTCTTAAATTTGAACTCTTCGCCACAAAACTTTGTTTTGTCTTAATAAATTTAATTTTGAAGTTTAGAAATTAGTTTAGTAAACTTAGTTCTTTTAGTTACATTTATGTTAGCATTCATAAAACCCATTTTAAATTGCTTTTCTGACTTTAAATTTTATAGTTTGAATATTGTAATTTATGTTATTATTATAAGAATTTTCATCTTCTAAACTAAGACTTGATAGTAGTAGACTAGAATTAGCCTAAGGGATTTCCTACTGCATTTCTCTGTAGGATCGATATTGGGGTTTTTAAAGAATGTCTTATATTACTTGAAGCGATATGTGCATTTTCATAGAATCACTAGTGTGTGAACGATTTTATATATTTTTTGACATTTTGATTTTGCAAACTAACTACTTAATATAAATTGGGTCAAGTTTTTTGCCACATTTTTCAAAGAAAAATTACTGCGTAAATTTTGGGATGGGTCAAGTTTTTGACACTATTACCGAGGATTTAAATTTACATAAAATACGCAGAAAAACAACACACAATAGGGGCACATTAGTAGTCATTCTCTTTTATTTTTTTCAAGTTATGGACTGGATAGCTCATCTTTCCTAAACTTGAATGAGCTTTCTAGTCTTCTCATGAGTAAAGAGTTGGTGAGTGGAGACATTGGAGCTTTTAAGAGAGGAGTTAGGGGCGACCGGAGGTGGCGCCTAGAAGAAGGACAGACAAGATGATCGGCTTGTTTCATATTGTGAGGTGACGAGTTTTTTCAGGTGACAATGCTCTCGTGTGTGGGGGTGTTACGATCCCTATGGGATTGCTCGATTGTTTGACTAGGTTTTCCAATCTGGAATGTGAGGCTAACTAGCAAAGATAAGCAGAGGCCCTCTTGCAGCAGTATTTTATGAGCACACAGGACAAATTTCTATTTCTTTAAACCTAGGTCGATTCGGGCCAATTGGAATAATTTAGGTTCAAAGAATAGTTTATACTGAAAAGGCTCGTTCATCTAGGCTACTTCTCGTCCGAGATCATGTCAAATCTTTTAATAATTTATTTTCTTTCCGTTGATGTACAAAATTATTATAACAATGAGTTCTCAAATAGATAAATAAAAAAATATCATATGTTTAAACTTATGTGTCTTTTTTGAGTGATGTAACGTCGATTATACTCTCAATCTTCATATATTATATTTTTTTTCTTGTAGTTATCGCTTCTTTACACTTTATAAAAGCAAATGTCTTTGACCGTGAGGGTTTTACTCTTGTCATTTTTATCATTTTTATTATTTGTTTTCAATCTTTCATGGCTTCCTCCGCTTGAGTTTTTTCTTCTCCTGCTTCCTTTAGTTGTGCCTCTTCAGTTTAACACAACCCCATGTATTTTGTTAAGAGAGATCTATTAGAGTTGTCCAAGTGGATGTCATTTAGGTTCAACTGCACCTGGTGTCCAATGAATACGCTTCATTCATCCACCTGCGAGTTGCCAAGAAAGACGAGCAATCAAACACTTTTCATACAAGGGAGTTAGTTTTTTATAAGGACCGATTCTGGCTAGGGCTCAGGCTTCTGTTGTGTGACAAATTTGTGTTCTTTTTCAATTTCTTTGGCATAGTACTGACATAGGTGATGCCTAACTCAATCATCATCATTATGACGGTAGTATTCTGGATGCATCAGATGGGTATCGCCTAGTTGATTGAGTTGTTTAACGTCATATTATCCTTGCACATAAATATCAGTGGCTTAACCAGTTTGTGTTTAGAAAGAAAGGTGTTTGTTTCTTAGGACTGGAGAGTAAGGTGAAGCCTTTCACAAATAGTGAGGTGATGCCCTTCACGGAGGATAAGGTGAAGGACTGGAAGTGTAAGGCTGGTTGATCTATTGGGATAGCCCCCACCAACAGATCATAGAATGCTAGCTCCAAACCTTCCCACGAGATCTTTTAGTTGGCATATCTAGTAATGAGTGTGTGGCTTAGCATTCTCAAGTATCTGGGCAACATCGTTATTGGAAATTTTTTTTCTCCGAATGTCTTCAATGTCATGATGAAAGCACAGTGCACATTTGTGGACTCTCTACAAGAAGAGATGGATGATATCCTGGTCTGGTGGGATAAGGAAGAAGTTCCTAGCCTAGCTTCAATAGGTTTGGATGAATATTTATATTTGATTCTCTAATATGATTTTCAAAAAGTTGGGGCTGATGAATTTATCATGATCCGACAAAGGAAAAACTTGTGTACGTTGTCTAGATGCTTACACAAGTTTTTTTTTTCAATAAAGGGGGTTTGTTAAAGAATCCCTAATTAATTTTGTTCAAGTGCAAGTTCTTACGTCAAAATTTAGGGTGGTCAACATCTAGTGACGATGGAAATGAGGCTGATAGGATGGTTGCTAAAAATGGTTGTCTACTTTGGGGCCTCAAGTTTGAATTGGTCTTATGGATCTAGGAAGTTCTTCATCTTGGTTTTCTGTCAGTGAGGGTGAATCCCTTGATGATGTCATTGTGGTGTGCTTTTCAAGCAAAGAATGCCCCACGAGGAGAATGTTGCTTTGATCAAAAGGGTCATATTGACTAAAAAGCTCATTTTGAACAAGAGATTCACCTTAGAAGCACAAGGGTTGGCTTATTTTGAGTCCTAGAGTAAGCAAAAAAGGGGTTCATATGGAGTATTTCAACCCTAAAGTAGATGCAGTAGATTGACCATAGAAGGTCCTCCATTCAATGGACCCCGCTACAAAGGGGTTGTATGGTGTGCTGGAGCACTTACGGGTGCTACGCCTTGAGGGACTTAGCCAAGGAATGGAATTTCATGGACTAGCACACACACTTGGGAGAAGTCATCTACTCTTCTTCAATAGATGCTTCGTTCAAGGGGATTGAGATCAGTTGCCTTGCACTGGAGGATGGTCATCTTTAGATGGTCAGGTAGAAAGATTCTCTCACCTTGATAACCATCATCTATTGTCCGCTAAGAAGACCAGACAAGGACAGGTTGAAGATAGAGGGACTAGAGCTGGGCATAGTAATTTTTGAGTGGAAGTTAGTGTTGGTGGCATCAAAGTGGAAGGCTGCTATGGAGAAAGAGTGCACACTTTTAGAGTTGTAGATAGAAATTATTATTTGAGAGTGTTATCGCAAGGGTTTGGAGGAAGACCATAAGTGACTGGTCGATTGGATGGCTATGATAAGAACACTCGAAGAATTCCTTAAGGACCTATCGTTGAACACAGCTATCGTTGAACACAGTGTATATCATCATCCTCTAAGCCAATTTCTTGAGGTGATCTATAATTATCTCAACCACTTGTTGAATCATTGAGTGGTATCATTGGTATGGTCCTCTATGTCACAATTTGAGCATATCGTTACCAAGTCTGAGTTAGAGGCAGAGGGAGACAGAAGTAATGTGTCTTAATGATATATTATGGCGCACCCTACATGTATTTTTTTAATGAAAATATCTCTTATTTCATACACATTATTACATTATTATTCATCATCTTTTTATTTTGTTTTTTATTTTGTTTTTATTTTGTTTATTTTTTGCACTCGGCTTTGTGTCATGATTGAGTTAATTAAAATGTTGTGACTGATCTGTTGTGTTTAACTCATTATGTATTACTTGAGTCTTATGCTACCCATAATCTCTTACTCTCAATTTTTTCATCATCTTAGACAAGCTGCTTCTTTCACCAGACTAATTAAGTGGATCTTAATTGTTGTCTTCTTTGGGATAACCATCTAGACTTATCAGTGAGATGATTCATGCACTGCTCATCATGAAGCTCATCATAAGTGAGGAAGGGGCCTGATCACCAAAGCTTGGCCTATATTCTGAGTAGGAGGGGCCTTAATTTGCTTTAGTGTTTAGATTTATGAGTATTTGGATGAAAATATGGTTAGTTTCATGGACTCACTGAAGGCTTATTTTTTTTGGATTATTGGTGGGACGTATTCCTTACAAGAGGATGGTCCCTTTATCGAGTTCCTCGATTCCATGTAGATGATTAAAACCTTTGAGTGAAATATATTTTCCACTTTTAAGGGGGTTCCTAACAACCCTTGACACCTGAAAAAAAAAATAGATAATTCTAACACCAATAAGCATTCATACATATTCTTGTCTTGGTTGTAAATACCTTTTCATAAACAAAATTAACATTCGATCAAGTTATGGATTGTATTGTCTTATAAGAGAAAATAAAAGTAAAAGTGTTTAGGATAAAAGATTCTTAGGTCGTCTTTGCTCCAAGTGTGAGATACTCCCTACTCAGTGGAGGTTCTCAGCTTGTATGCTCTCTGGGCCACACACTTGCTGACGATGAATGGTTCGACCAACATTTGGTCAAGCCTTCGTAGGGTTTGGATGGGAGTTGTCAGGTCAGCTTTCTTTAGGACCAAATCTCCTTTTGTGAATGACTTCTCCCTGACATGTAGATTATAATACAAAATTATTCTCCGCTCGATTTTCTCACGTATGAGAGCCGACTGAGTGCACTCTTCTTCTATCAAATTGATTAAAAGCTATATTACTTCATGGTTTTTATTCTGCCATTCATCTAACTCTTATCCCTTAAATTTGGAGGCAGTAATCGCCCCTTGTTTATCTAGTCATTATTCAACTAATAGCACAAATTCAACCCCTTGTGAGTGTAATGAAGTGGTTCGCCTGGTTGGCGTTGAGGGAGTAATTTTGAGTTTCCATGGGATGGTGTCGACACAATTTTAGGTGGGGTCATCCTATGAAAGTTGTCGGTCACCGAAATCAGAATCTCGTCGCCCGCTTCGGAGGGAAATTTAATTTACATATATATTTAAGCTTAGAAAAATATGAAATCAAACTGATCCCATATCTCTCAAAGTTTAGATGAAAGAGCATTATACCTCAAGTTATGTCTCTATCCTAAAAGATAAACACAAGACTTGAGGGTGGGACTCGATCAAATAAACTACGAAATATATGACATCCGTTTGGCTTGTGAAACTGATCCTGATTTGATATAGTTGTGCAAAATATATAAAGTTGACTCCGCTATGTGATATTGCCAAAAACTTGATGCTCTAAATGCAATTAAGAAATTTAAGCAATTAATGTTGGGATTCTATGCAAGTGTATTGTTGACCTCACTTTTGGTTGAGGTCTAGAAACTTCTTTAGTAGCCTATGTCTAGCCATAGGACTTTCCTATTGACTAGTCTTATAAAACTAGAAAATGTACCCTCACCATTAGAAACTCAAAACCCTTCTCTTTGCTCAACTTGAAGTTCCACATATTGATCCTAACCTCTTACAATTAGTAGGTAAGATCATTATGAGAAAACTCAAGAAGAGTTCCTATAGGACTACTTGGCCTTAGGATTGACCCTGGGTGTTGGTTTGAAGTTAAGGTACACAATATCCTCACAATACCCTGGCTAAGACCAATATATGGGGACCCAAAATGGGGATTTCATTGATCCATGGTTCATTTAGAATGGATATCTATCCAATTCTACTTGAAAT
Organism: Phalaenopsis aphrodite; assembly: GCA_003013225.1. NCBI lineage: Eukaryota > Viridiplantae > Streptophyta > Magnoliopsida > Asparagales > Orchidaceae > Phalaenopsis > Phalaenopsis aphrodite. The sequence goes on along the minus strand of NEWO01000188.1, from coordinate 1,024,094 downwards.
GCTAATCTTGGGTCTTTTGCCCCAAACACTCTCAAATTACCTAACTGCCCTTGGGACCCTCCTTTAACCCAAAATCCTAAAAATTCTAAAATTCTCAGAAAATTCCAATAAATCCCAAATATTCTCAATTTTATTCCTTTCAACTACCACATGACCCAATTTGGCCAATTTGACCATCTTTAACCAAAATCCCCAAATTGTCCTTTAAAGACCCAAAATTCCTCAAATTCATCCCAAGTGTCTATCAATTGATCTTAATTGACCACAATTCCCATCCTAAACTCAAATTCACTTTTTATATGACCAAACTCAACCAAATCCAGGCTCAATTGGCCCATGATTTGAGCCCAATTTTGATTTGGGTCAAAACCCCAATATTGACCATAAGACTTAATCTCACTCAATTGAACCCATAGCTTAGTTAAATTGACCTCAATTAATATTGAAAAATCTTTACAACATTATTACACATCAAAATCAACCATCAATTGGCCTTGATAAAACCTCAAATCCATTTTATTTTGGTCTAAATCCAAAATTCCCAAAAGTAGCCCCAATATTGGCTAACACCCCAAATCTCAACAATTGAATGCCTTAGACCTCAAATTGACATCCAATTTTTGTTCAAAATACTTTATAAGGTCATTTGTGACCAAAAAAAACAATAAATTTGAGCTTAATCCAAAGATAGCTCAAGTTTGACCCAAATTAGATCTATATCCTTAATTTGGGTCTAAAACCAAAACTCATCAAAATCCATCCAAATTGACCATCAAATCAACTTCAACACAATTTTCATCCTTCGTGAAAATTGTTCATTATGATGTTCTACACTAAACACAACAATCAATTTGGACTTAGCCCATGGCTAGCCCAAGTTTGACCCAAACTTAGCCCAACATGCCTAAAATGGGTCAAAAAATCAAAAATTCATCAAATTGATTAATCAATTGACCTCAAAATGAGTTTCACCCTTAATGAAAGTTGTTCCTCATAGTCTCTTACACCAAATGACATATTTGAGTGTGCCAATTGATATGCCTAACCTAGTTCAAACACAAGATTTGGTCATATGGACTTATGGCCAAATCCAAACCAATTGAGCTTGGTATGGTCAAATGAGTGTTACCTTAACTCATCCTAGACTCTAGGGTTGAGTTTAAAGCCAGCCACCAACCCATGGTTAAGCTTGATATTTATCTCATGGGTAAATTTTTTTTAAAAATTCTTAAAGGGATAATAAGAAGGTTAAATCAAGGTACTTGTCATACCACATGTCCATACCCTATGATGTCATTTTTACTGATCATTATAAGCTTTAACCCTGATCCTACCCTTGGTTAGCCACTTTAACCCAAGCTAAAGCCCAAAACCGTGAGCCCCCACATGGCCAATACCCAAATTCAGGCCAAAAGGCCACCTCAACCCAATTTGAGCTAAGAGCTCCTCTGCTTGACACCTAAGCAGTGGGGCTAACCCCTCAATTGGCCAGCCAAGCATCCCCTTGGCCAATTTCTATAAAATCTACCCCCCACGGCCATGAATAGGGTGGGGTAAAAAATTTTCACCAAGGCCTTCCAAACTCTTTAGAGAGCTTCCCTAAGAGACCCTTAGTACATTGCAATCTATTTTCCTCTCTCAAATCCACCATGGCAATCCAATTTTGAGCTTGAATTCCTGCCCGAAACCAGGACAAACCTCAATCCCAACCTACACAGCACCAAACTCCAAATAAATTGGCCCTACACCTTCACAAAAGTGAAAGAAGCCAAACCCCCATCAATTCCCCCTCTGAAATAGCCTCCACCATAGCTCTCAACCAACACCCAAAATCGGTTGTGGTCAAATCATACATAGGCTTTACACCAGAGCCAGAGGCTTCATCCTTAAGCTCTTTGGGACCTAACGACTGTGTGAAAAATCTCTGATTGAGGCTAAACCTCTCGGAGCAAAGGTATAACCTCACTTACTTTCCCGAGCCTTCGCGAGCTCTCCATTTACAATGACTTAATTTCATACTGTGTTTACCATATGGATATGTTCGTCTCTTCAAGACGAGTAATTTAAAAAATAATCATCAAAATCCATTAAGAAATGAGAGAGATATTAAGGTTTTAAAATGGATGGTTCTCGGTTAAGCCTATCGGGGACGATGAACGGATGTCGTCCATTCTTGCGTGTATTGAATGGACAGCGGAGATCAAGCCGGATGATCCTCTGAAGCGATACAGCGGGTCGCGTGCCAGCTGAGTCAAAAGGCGGCGTCGAATAGGAGCGCGCTGCGTGGCTTTTCGACGGATCTGCAATCAACCCGCGGTTTGAATAAATAAATAGGATATTTAATAAATTCAGAAAATAGCCCCTAAACTTCAAAAATCCATATTTTTGCATAGAAAATTCATAAAAATAAAATAAAAATACCCTCTTGCTCAGTGAACAGAGGAGAATCATGTGGAAATATTTTCACATTAATTTCATGCATAAATTATTTTTAAAAAATGAATTAGGGTTAGGGTTTTTCAATTCTCCATTCATGTTGGATTATCACCTTGACCACAAATTTTTATATATTGTAGCCTCTGTCTAGATGCATAATTTGAGCATTTTTTCAAAGACATAGGAGATCTCTAGACAGAGATCTTAATTTTCCAAGTTTTTATGCATTTTCTATTCAAATAATTATAGAAAATTGTATGTGGCTTAGAAAATTCTACAAAAATTTATGTAAGTTTCTTATGGCCAGGGTAGTCTTAGAAAATAATTTCATGATTTTTAAGAATAAAAACATCATTGTTTGGAGTAAACCCCAATTTGCTTAAAACATTTAATTTGGAGAATATAAAGATCAAAATCATTTGATTTTTGTTCTCCACTGTGGCTCATGAGTCAAAAAACTCACCATAAAAATTTCAAAGGATTTTGAGATCATTTGATATTTTTAATTGATTTTTAAAGATCATCATCAAATTTAACATTTAAATAATTTTTAAAAATCAAAATATAACTCCAAAAATTATCAAACCTAGTTTTTTGAGTTCTTTGACATCAGGGAGATTTAATAAAAATAAAAATATATTTAAAATAAAAACTTAATTTTTAGGTTATTTTTAATTATTTTTAATAATTAAAAATATTCATAGAAAAAATATAAAATATTAAACTCATGAAAATGTTCCAAATTACTTCCTAAACACTTAGGAATCATTGAAATTTTTTTCCAAGGTCTAAAAATAAAGATATCTATTTTTAAACCTTAAAAATGATTTTTAAGGCTTAAAAATAGAATCTTTATTAAAAATAATTCTAAAAAATCAAATAAAAATAAAAAAAATATAAAATAAACTTCTCTGGGTTCCCTGACCTCAGAAAAAATTTCCAAAAATATAAAACATATTTTTCAACATATAAAATATTTCATTTTTATTAAAGTCCTCAAAACTTTAATTAATTTTAATAAATCACTGAAAATTCAAAAAATCATGAAATTTTGGCCAAATGATTTTCTGGTCTAATTCTAGCTTAAATAAAAATTTCAAGTGATTATGAGGTATCTTAATCATCTTTTGGAATTTTTCTTGAAAATGCACATTTTTGCATGAAAATAATTATATGAATTAAATTAAATTGTGAAAATTCACATTGTCTCCTCTGATGTCTTAATTTACTTATCATTAGGGTTACATAAAAATCTCAAAGTCATTTTAACTTAAATTTGACAAATTATGAAAGTTTAGACCCTTAGGGGCAAAATTGTAATTTTGGATATTTTAGCCTTAATGAATATTTAGGCTTAATCAAAATGGGAAATGGGTAATTTCTGATATTAATTAAATCATTTGATAATTTGCAATAAAAAATGGGCTTAATTGGTAGAAAACCACTTCACTTTGCCAAATTATAAGATAAAAAAAAGAAAATAAATAAATAAATAATTTCCATAATTATCAAAATGATTTCACACCTTTATTTGATAATCAAAATGATGTTTAAATGATCTTAATAATGATCACTTAAAGTTTCAAATCTTTTCAAAATCAATACACACACTTAATACATTCACTTAGGTCTTAAGGACTTAGTGGTGAACTTCAGTTGAAATCCACTTGTTAAAAGATGATTAGAAAAATCAACATAATCAAACTCTTTTAAAACACCACAAGTCCAATTAGGACTAAAAATTTGGTTAAGTGTCCTTAAATACACTAATTTGTCTCCTAAAGGGTCTTCACCCACATAATTTTTAAATTGAAAGGTAAATGACATTTACCTGATTCTTAAGGATAATCAAAGACATCAAGGCTCACTGAGCATCAGGTTATTCCTAGGATGAATTATTAAGCAACATAATAAAGTTTAAATGGACCCAAAGCCTTTTACCAGACATTAAGAATGTTGCATGGACCTGCTCCCTACTCTTAACCTGGTGAATACCTTAGGGATCTATTAAACTTAATATGTTTTACTTAATAATATTATCCTTAAAATTTAAGGACTCCCAATACACAACATAGAGTTAGGAAAGTTTCCAAAACTTTACTTTTCCAGCTCTATATACATAAATGCTCTGACATGCATTTTGAGTTTCAGGTGGTGGAACGAGAAGACTCGTCAGGTACACTTTTACAGTCTACAGTGTTTTACGGTCTTTCTTGTACTTTTCTACTGCTTTTCTTTTATGCTTATACCATATTTACTGCATAAAAAACACTTGCATGTTAAAAACAAATCAAAACCAAAACCAAAAACAAAATTTCAAATAAAAATACCTCACAACATTTCAAAATATAAGACAACTCAAAACTTAATCACAAACATCACAAAAAAAATACAACTTCAACTAAATTAAAACGTTTCTATTGGAAGATCGGGAACCTTCAGAGGAGGTAACCTACGGTTGCTAACGAGGTTTCTCATGGTCTAAATGAAATTATGGAACTCATTAAGTTGAATTTAATAAATTCATTTGGACTAAGTGATTCCAATAGAAAATAGTGGTGTCGGGACGATGTAACAGTGAGATCTTGACCGGTGTCGCTTTAATCAACTTTAATATGCCCATAATAAAATTTAAAGAACTTTAACCATAGGGTCACTTGATTTGACATTATAACCAAATGACCTAAAAAAAAACTTGAACTCTGCTACAACGAGGAGCTTGGAGCTTACATGGTGGGCAGCCCAACCATCTTCAACAGTAAGAGGATCTACACTAATACATTCCTTCCTTAGCTTTAAAACAACAAAGCCATAGGAATTCGAGGTTGTTTGCCTAGTGCAACATAAATCCTCAAACATATTTTTAGGCTTTTGTACAACCATATTGTATAATATAAGCCCTAAACTCTTCTTAGGACTCCGAGGTAGTCGTTTGTCACGGCTTAAATCCTCATATCTTCTAGGCAATTTGTGTTGATTGTTTCACACAAATGTAAGTCCTAAATAAATAAAAATTAGCAGGATAAAACATCTAAATGATTTCTCCTAAACTAAAATCAAACAATAGGATAGCTTGGGAAGTCACCGAAGTAATCCTTCGGATCTGACATCCTTTAGTGTTTCCTCCTTTGGACTCCAAAACAAAATGCTCCAAATTTGAACCAATCCCTTTTGCACATCTTAATCCGATATCTTTGAAATGTCCTTACCATTTGAACTCCTTGAAGGTAATTTTTCTTCATTTTTATTAGGAGTATTTTTAGGTAATTTTAGTTATCTAAGATGTAATTAACTATAGGGGCTTGCCCTTATAGGAAGCTTTTCCTGAACCCAGCATAATATAAACCCTATTTAATTCCTTATATTAAATAGGGGAACTTGTCGGCCAATATGTTGGTTTCGCAGACCAAAACGGATGTCATAACTTTCTTTAGTTTATTTGATCAAGCCTCACCCTCAATACTTGTGTTCATCCTTCGGAATAGATACATGATTTGAGGTAAAGCTCTTTTTCATCTAAACTATGAAAATTATGGGGTCAGTTTGACTTCATCTTTTTCAAAACTAAAAATTTTTAAAACGTCCTTCCGAAGCGGGCAGCGGGATTTCAATTCTGATGACTGACAGCTTCTTACGAGCAAACCCCACACCAAAAATAGTGCCGACATGTACGTATCATTATCAAGTAATAAAAGATTTTCTATTTAAGCCTCGAATGTCAATCCCACGAGGAAGGTTTAAATTTGAGATGATAAATTTACTAGGAAATTCACATAAAATAAAACGAAATTACTGTCACTAATTTTGAATGCTGAGATATTATTAAAACTAAATTATTTAAATATTAGCAAAACTAAAATGCAAAGTTTAAATAGTAACTATAAAACTAGTCAACTATGTTTATGTGATGAAGATTTCTTATGTGAAAAAGTATCTTTCCCACTACAATGAGATTTTGGTAAAATGAGATGAGATAAATGATTTTAATATGTATTGTGTCAAATTGAAGCAGTTTTAATTCTCTACTTTGATACAATGCTATAAAAAATCATTGATTAACCCCAAGTTTAATTCCTAAATCCGTAGCTAGGCTAGGAGGATATTGGCTCCCACTCCAGAGCTCCAACCCTTCACCCGAAGGCTAACTCTCACTTTAGTTTTTAAACATTAAGACCGAATTGGGGATTTTAGTTTGTCACCCTAAAATCTCCAATTCTACACCCAAGAATGTATATTTACCTATTTATTTGCACTTAATTCCATGAACGAAATACTCCTTCATGAAATCAAATGTGATCCTCACTCTGTTGTAGAACTCATACTCCATTTCTCAGATCATATGTATCACAACATATTTTAACAATTCAATTGGTCAAATGTGATTCTCACTCTGTCTAATTAAGAAACTTAGCACTTTGATTTTAAAGATGGGCTTGTAGTGTTTTAGAAGGTTTTAAATTAATCATAGTTCATTCTCTAAATTTCATTGGACCAAACTTGATTATACCTAATTCAATACTAAGGCCTTAAAACTTAATGGGAAGATTTGTAATTTTCAAAAAATGTTTTAAATGTTTTATATTCTTAATCATTATCATGAATTATAAATCATTTCAAAATCATTAATTGGGGTTTAAATCAGTGAGTTATCATCTTCCAAAATCAAACTCCTCACATTAATATCTTCTGTTTTATTTAAAATATCTTCCAAATTTCATCAATTTTAAGAAAATTATAAATTGATCATACAAGACCAAAGTGAGGTTAGTTACTACCATTTATCCCTTTCATATTTCAATCATCAAAATATATCAATTAAAATTTTTTGTTGCCCATTTAGCCATTGGGTTAAGCCTAAATATTAATTAAAATTTCAAAATTACTCTTTTGCCCCTAAGGCCTTAATACTCTATAATTCATTAAATTAGACTCAAATGACTTGAAAATTTTATGTTACCTCACTCATGGGTTAATTAAAACATCAAAGGAGAAAATGTTTTTTTTTTCTAAATTTATTTAATTTTATAATTATTTTAAATGCAAAAATAAGGATTTTCAATGAAAATTTAATAAGTCAACAAAAACAAAACCTCTGTCCTTAAGAAAGTTATTGGAGGTTCACCTAGGTCAAAGGACCATTTAGACCAATTTTTATGATTTTTAGAGGTTTAATTTAATTATTAGAATTATTTGTTTGTTTTGAGAATTAATTAAATATAAAATTTTATTTATGTGAAAAATTAAGTTTTATATTTTTTATTAAATTTCTATAAGTCCGGGGGACCCAAAGAAACAAATTTTTATTTATTTATTTATATCTTAATTATTGAAATTATTTTAGTGAGAAATTAAAGAAAATTCATTTTAAGCCTTTAAAAATTAATATCTTGACTTAGAAAATTAGGAAAATTATTTTAATTTGTCCTAAGTGATCAGGAAGCTAAATGTGATATTTTAGTGTGTTTTTATAATTCTATAATTTTTTTATGATTTTTAATTAATTTTTAATTATTTAAATGCTAAAAAATAGCTAAAAAATGAAGTATTTATTTTAATTATAATTTTATTTTTTTAGGTTCCTCTCGTCATTAGGAGCTCCCCAAACTAGTTTGGTGATTTTTTGAATTTTATTTTAATTATTATAATTATTTTAGTGTCAAAAATGTCATTTCACTTAATTAATCCATTTTAATGGTCAAATTAACTCCAATTGACTTGAAATTTTTATGGGAAATTCCTCTGTCATTAAATTATAGTGGAGAATAATTTTTATTCCATTTACCTTTATATTTAATCCAATTTAATTTTATTTAGTTTTAGGGGTTGGTGAGATTAAGATTATTTTTAATGAGTTAAACTGAGTTTATATTTTTCCTAGGGTCCTCCGACCACAGTGAACCTACCAAAACAAGTTTTTTTATTTTTCTGATGAGTATTTTAATTATAATAATTTTTATACCAAAATAAGGACTATTAAGTTGAAAATTAGATATGTCTAGTTAAAGATGCCCCCTGACCTTGAAAAAATTAAGGGCGATGCCCAACAACAGAGACATCAAAAGCCCCATGGTTCCATGATATGGTGAAATGTCTATGCAAATTGAGAATCCAAATAAGAAAACACCATTTAATTAATTAAGAATCATACATGCATCAAACAGACATGAAACCATTTCCACATTATTCCCCTCTGTTCATTGAGCAAGAACGTTTTTTTTATTTTTTTATTTTTCTACACAAAGATATGTAATTTTGAAGTTATGGCGATTTAAATTAAAAAGAAATTCCTTATTTTCCTATATAATTGACGCGACGCCACCTCAACGTAGGCAGATCGGAACTTTCCACACTGTGTCTTCCAGTTCGACGTTGTCAGACACCTCAGCGCTGACTAGGTCCGCGGTTCATGTTCCATTCCTTCATCCGGTGCAATATCGCCCGTCCATCCAATACACTCGGAAACGGGTGGCATCTGTTCATCGTCCCTGAATCCCTAGCCCGAGAACCATCCAACTTCAGCCCTTAATATCTCTCTCGATTCTTAACCAAATTAAGTGTGATTTGTTCCTATAGACTCGTCTTGACTAGGAGAACATATCCATACAGTTGATCAAGTCTTAAATCAATCCCATAAGCATGGAGAATTAAATGAATCTCAGTTCAATGGGAGATTTCAATACCTTTGCCCAAGAGGTGTGGACTCAATTGAGTGCTTCTAAAAGCTTGCCTTGAGTTCAAAGAGCTCCTAGATGAAGCCTCAAGCCGTGGTGACATGCCTTGGTATGAAATCAACCAAGGCCAATTTAAAGGCTCAATCAAAGTCCACCCTAGGGTGGTCTGGTGATGGGGATTCTATGGGGGATCTTCTTCTCTCGCTCAGAGGATGGTGTGGGTACAATTAATTTGACTTTGTTAGAGTCTAGAGGGATGTCATGTTTCGGGCTTGATTTTGAGCTCCAAAATTGAGCTCAAACAGTGGATTAGAGGGCCTGAGGATGGTTGGATTGGACTAAGTGGGTCTTGAAGAAGCTCTGTGGTCAATTTGGCAGAGTCTCCCCAAGGAATGTCAACCTCTCCCCTCTTGGCCATGGAGGGTGGGTTTAAATAGCGGGGGAAGGAGAGGCTATCAGGGGCAATTGGTTGGTGCCATAATTTGCTTATGTGGAGGGCAGAAATGTGCAACAATTCAATTGGAATGAGGCGGCTTGGATGGGTTTAATTTTGAGTTTTGATCATATGAGATCCCTTGGCCATGGTGTTTTCTGGCAGCCAAGGTGGCTGGCCAGCCATGGTCAGAGGGATCAGAGCTTGGGTTTGGTGCAATCAATTGAGGCTGACCATGTGTAAAGGTGTTGGATTAAAGTGTAATGAGGGAAGAGCCATTTTGGGTCAATTTGGGTCAAGACATAGTTTGGGGCTAAGTTCACCCACCAAGGAAGGTTTGGGTGCTGAGGGAAATTAGGTGGTTCAGTTGGGTTAACATGGTGAAGTCCCCATCCAAGTGGATTAAGAATAATGGTGTGCTTAAGTGAGTCATGGGAATGGTTAATCATGTGTGAGGGGACTACTAAAGAGGCTCCTTCTTTTGCCTAAGATAGCATGGTGACATGAGCATGAATCATATGGCTTGCATGTGGCTTGAAGATGGCTTCATGGCTTGTCCATGGCTTGGCTAATTTTCATGAGAAGGGATTTTGGATTTATTTGGTATTTTTGGCGAAGTTTTTCATGAGGCTTAATATGAAATGATTTGATCATGGACTTGAGACTTAGGGAATGATTTTAATGAAATGGATGATGAAGAGAAAAAATTATCATGTGGGTTTTAGATTTGGGCTTTGGGAACTAAACATGGTGGGCTTGGGATTTTAAAATTGAGATTGATTTTGGGCTAAAATTTGGGCCAATTGAATGTTGAATTTGATGTAGGAATATGTCATGAAGGCTTTGGAAGCATTTCAAGTGGTTTTGAATTGAATTGAAAGGCCAATTTGGTGGAGTTAGACATATGGGCAAGATTGGGGCTTTTTGATTTGGGTAAAATTGAGCTTGCAATTGGGTCAAATTGAGCTTGTATTTTGTTGATATTAGGATTGGGGATACTGAATTTTAGTTTGGAATTAAAATTGGGCAAGATTGGGGTCAACTGGGCCAAGATTGAGGCTAATTTGAGAAAATTGGGCCTTTAAGGGCAAATTCGGTCTTTTGGTCAAATTGGGTAAAATTGGTGAAATTAGGTCAATATGATGGTTTAAAATTGAAATTGGAAATATTTGGGAGGATTTTGAAATTTTTCAGAATTTTTTGTATTTTTTATTTTTTTAGTCATGAAGGGCATTTTGGTAATTTTTGGCAATTTTGAGGGTATTTTGGGAATTTGGTGATTTTGGACTAGAATGGGTAAGTAAGCCAAGAAGCCATGCCAAACCAATAGGATCTATGTGGGGACTCATTTTGGATGCTCAATATGCTGGTTTTAACCCTCTTAGCCAAAAACTAGGGGTATAGGTTCATTCATATGAGCTTCCAAAAGGAATCAAGGGAACTTAGGGTTTGAGGTATGCAAGAAAGTTTAGTGTGTGCAATCCATTTCAACTATCACTAGACCACCCAGGGTTAGTCCTAAGTTCTGACCATCCTATGGGAGAGTCCCTTTGAGTTCCCCCATACTGACCCTACCTACTAAGTGCTAGAGGTTAGGATCAATATGTGGCGCTTCAAGTTGAGCAAAGAAAAATTTGGAATTTCTAACGGTGAGGGTTCCCTTTCTAGTCCTATAGGAATAGTCAACAGTAAAATCCTATGGCTAGACCCTAGACTACTAAAGAGGAAAAAACTAGACCTCAACAAAAAATGAGGCCAACAGATGGATGCGAGGATGTTGGCCCATTTGCCTTTTTCCTTCGACATTCTTTCTTAAGAGATTGAGTATCAGTTTATTAACTATTTAAACTTGCCCATCACTCTGTGTGTGATGGAACAAGATGAATTTCAGGTTTATTCTTTGATTCTAGCAAAAATTCCTTATTCTTTTGATAGCTAAATTGCATTCCATTATTGGTTTACTTCATCCTTAGAAGCCGATAACAACAAATTAATTCATCCAAATGAAGTTTCAGACAACTTGAGTGTTGAAACTGTTGACCTCACTTTTGGTTGAGGTCTAGAAATTTCTTTAGTATCCTAGGTCTAGCCATAGGACTTTCCTATTGACTAGTCTTAGAAAACTAGAAAAGGTACCCCCACCATTAGAAATTCAAAAAACTCTTCTTTTTTACTCAACTTGAACTTCCACATATTAATCTTAACCTCTAGCATATAGTAGGTAAGATCATTATGAGAGAATTCAAGAAGAGTTCCTATAGGACTACTTGGCCTTAGGATTGACCTTAGATATTAGTTTGGAGTTAGGATACACGATATCCTCACAATATCCTGGCTAAAACCAATACATAAGATCTCAAAATGAGGGTTTTATTGATCCATGATTCATTTAGAATGGATAGCTATCCAATTCTATTTGAAATACTAATCTTGGGTCTTTTGCCCCAGACACCCCCAAATTACCTAACTGCCCTTAAGATCTTCCTTTAACCCAAAATCCAAAAATCCCATAAAATTCCCATAAAATCCCAATAAATTCCAAATATTCTTAATTTTATTTCTTTCAACTACCACATGGCCCAATTTGCTCAATTTGGCCATCTTTAACCAAAATACCCTCAAAACTACCAAAATTACAAAAATACCTTTGGTATCTCAAACTTTCCCAAAACCTCCAAAATCACTACAAATGTCCTCAAAACCCATTTGGACCCATCAATTGGATTCAATTTGACCAATTTGACCATTTTGACTAAAACCCCCAAATTGCCTTTAAAGGCCCAATTTCCCCAAATTTACTTCAAATGTCCATCAATTTGGTCCCAATCTTCTTCAATTTCAATCCTAAACTCAAATTCACCTTACATGTGACCAATTTAAACCAAATCCAAGTTCAATTGGTCCATAATTTGAGCTCAATTTTGATTTGGGTCAAAACCCCCAATTTTGACCATATGACTTAATCTCACCCAAGTGAACCCATAGCCTAGTCAATTAGCCTCAATTAATATTGAAAAATCCTTACAACATTCTTACACATCAAAATCAACTATCAATTGGCCTTGATGAAGCCTCAAACCCATTTGATTTTGGCCTAAATCCAAAAAACCCCAAATTAGCCCCAATATTGGCTAACACCCCAAAGTTCAACATTTGAATGCCTTAGACTTCAAATTGGCATCCAATTTTTGTTGAAAATCCTTTATAAGGTCATTTGTGACCAAATACAACAATCAATTTGAGCTTAGTCCAAAGCTAGCTCAAGTTTGACCCAAGCTAGATCCATATGTCTAATTTGGGTCTAAAATTAAAACCCACCAAATCCATCCAAATTGACCACCAAATCAACTTCAAAAAAATTTTCATCCTTCATGAAAATTGTTCATTATGATGTTTTACACCAAACACAATAATCAATTTGGACTTAGCCCATAACTAGCCCAACTTTGACCCAAACTTAGTCCAACATGCTTAAAATGGGTCCAAAACCAAAAATCCACCAAATTGATTAACTAATTGACCTCAAAATGACTTTCACCCTTCATGAAAGTTATTCCTCATGGTCTCCTACACCAAATGCCATAGTTAATTGGGCTAATTGGCATGCCTAACCTAGTCCAAACACAAGATTTGGTCATATGCACCTTTTTGGACTTATGACCAAACCCAAACCAATTAAGCTTGGTATGATCAAATGAGCATTGTCATGACTTACATTAGACCCTAAGGTTGAGTTCCAAGCAAGCCATTAACCCATGGTTAACCTTGATATTTATCTCTATGGTAAAAACTTTAATTTTAATCCTTGGAAGAGATAATAAAGAGGTTAAATCAAAGGCACATGTCCATACCCTATGGTGCCATTTTGCTGCCCATCATAAGCTTTAACCATGGTCCAAGCCTTGGTTAGCCACCCTAACCCAAGCTAAAGCCCAAAACCGTGAGCCCCCACATGGTTAAAACCCAAACTCATGCCAAGAAGCCACCTCAGCTCAAATTGAGCTGAGAGCTCCTCTGCTTGACACCTAAGCAGTGGGGTTAAGCTCTCCATTGGCCAGCTAAGCTCCCCATTGGCCAATTTCTATAAAATCCACTCCCACGGCCATGAATAGTGGTGTGGTAAAAAAATTTCACCAAGGCCTTCCAAACCTCTCTGAGAGCTTCTCTAAGAGCCCCTCAGTGCATTTCAATCCATTTCCCCCTCTCAATTCCACCACAGAAAGCTAATTTTGAGCTCAAATCCTTACCCGAAACCAGGACAAAATCCAATCTCAACCTATACATCACCAAACCTTCAATAGATTGTCTCTACACCTTCACAAGAGTGAAAGAAGCCAAAGCCCCATCAAATCCCCCTTCCACAGAGCCTCTACCATAGCTCTAGACCAACACCCAAAATCGGTTGTGGTCAAAATCATACATAGACCTTACACCAGAGCCAGAGGCTTCATCCCTAAGCTCTTTGGAGTATAACGAAGGTGTGAAGAATCTTTGATTGAGGCTACACCTCTCGGAGCAAAGGTATAACTCACTTACTCTTCCGAGCCTTCGCGAGCTTTACGTTTACAATGGCTTGATTTCATAGCATCTTAATCGTATGGATATGTTCGTCTCACTTAGACGAGTCGATAGGATCAAACCCGAAGCGATTTGGTTGAGTCTAGGCCGAAATCTTAAGGTTTTAGTGTGGACGGTCACGGGATCATTCCTTTGGGGAAGATGAACGGATGCCGTTCATTCTCGCGTGTATTGGATGGACGGCGGAGATCAAGCTGAATGCTCATTTGAGACGATACAGCGCGACACGTGGCAGCTGACTCAGAAGGCGGCGTCGAATGGGAGTGCACCGCGTGGCTTTTCGACGGATCCGAGGATCCAGTCAGCTCGCGGTTTGAATAAGTAAATAGGGTATTTAAAAAATTCAAAAAATAGCTATTAAACTTCAAAAATCCATATCTTTGTGTAGGAAATTCATAAAAATAAAATAAAAATACCTTCTTGCTCAGTGAACATAGGAGATTCATGTGGAATTATTTTCACATTAATTTGATGCATAAATTATTTTAAAAAAATAAATTAGGGTTAGGGGTTTTTCAATTCTCCATTCATATTGGGATATTACCTTAACTCCAATTTTTTATATGTTATAGTCTCTGTCTAGATGAACAATTTGAACATTTTTCCAAAGATATAGGAGATC
>NEWO01000188.1:981241-1008447 GCA_003013225.1 Phalaenopsis aphrodite | reverse complement strand
AAATTATGAAAGTTTGGACCCTTAGGGGTAAAATTGTAATTTTGAATATTTTGGTCTCAATGAACATTTAGGCTTAATTAAAATGGAAAATAGGTAAGTACTGATATTAATTAACTCATTTGATGATTTACAATAAAAAATGGGCTTAATTGGTAGAAACATATTTCATAAGATAATTCCCATAATTTTCAAAACTTTGGAAATTTCATGACTTTTGAATTTGGGGGTATAATTTTGGAAATCAATGATTTCACACCCTTGTTTGATAATTTTAATCATGATCACTTACAGTTTTTTTAAATCTTTTAAAAATTACACTTAATACATTCACCTAGGTCTTAAGGACTTAGTAGTGAACTTAAATTGTTAAAAGAGGATTAGAAAAATCAACATAATCAAACTCTTTTAAAACACCACAAGTCCAATTAGGACTAAAATTTGGCTAAGTATTCTTAATAACACTAATTTGTCTCATAAAGGGTCTTCACCCACATAATTTTCAAATTAAAAGGTAAAATGACATTTACCTTATTCTTGGGAATAATCAAGACATCAATATTCACTGAGCATCAGGATATTCAGGATGAATTATTAAGCAACATAATAAAGTTTAAATAGACTCAAGGCTTTTACCAGACATTAAGAAGGTTGCATGGACCTGCTCCCTACTCTTAAACTGGTGAATACCTTAGGGATCTATTAAACTTAATATGTTTTACTTAATAATATTATCCTTAAAATTTAAGGACCCCCAATACACAACATAGAGTTAGGAAGGTTTCCAAAAATTTTGCTTTTCCAGCTCTATATACATAAATGCTCTGACATGCTCTAGTATCTCCTCCTTTGAGTTTAGTAAGTTCATTTGGACTAAGTGATTCCAATAGAAAAATAGTGGTGTCGGGACGATGGAACCGTGGGATCTTGACCGGTGTCGCTTTAATCAACTTTAATATGCCCACAATAAAATTTAAAGAACTCTAACCATAGGGTCACCTGATTTGATATTATAACTGAATGACCTAGAAAACTTGAACTCTGCTACAATGAGGAGCTTGGAGCTTACATGGTGGGCAGCCCGGCCATCTTCAACAATAAGAGGATCTACATCAATACATCCTTTCCTTAGTTTTAAAATAACAAAGCCATAGGAATTCGAGGTCTTTTGCCTAGTGCAACATAAACCCTCAAATATATTTTTAGGCATTTGTACAACCATATTGTACAATATAAGCCCTAACCTGTTTTAGGACTCCGAGGTAGTCATTCGTCATGACTTAAATCCTCACATCTTCAAGGTTATTTGTGCTGATTGCTTCACACAAATGTAAATCCTAATAAAAAATTGCAGGATGAAATATCTCAATAATTTCTCCTAAATTGAAGCCAAATAATAGGATAGCTTGGAAGTCATCGAAGTTTTCCTTTGAATCTGTGACATCCTCTAGTATCTCCTCCTTTGGACTCCAAAACAAAATGTTCCAAATTTGAACCAATCCCTTTTATATTTCTCCATCCAATATCTTTGAAATATCCTTACCATTTGAATTCCTTGAAGGTATTTTTTTTATTCTATTGAGAGTGTTCTTAAGTAACTTCTGTTACTTAAGATGTAATTAACTATAGGGGATTGCCCTTATAGGAAGTTTTTCCCGAACCCAGCATAATGTAAACCCTGTTTAATTTCTTATATTAAATAGGGAAACTTGTCGGCCAATACATTGGTTTCGTAGATCAAACGGATGTCATAACTTTCTCTAGTTTATTTGATCGAGTCTGATCCTCAATTCTTGTGTTCATCCTTCGGGATAGATACATGATTTGAGGTAAAGTGCTCTTTCATTTAAACTATGAAAATTATGGGGTCACTTTGACTTCATCTTTTTCAAAACTAAATTTTTTTAACGTCCTTCCGAAGCGGGCAACGGGATTTCAATTCTGATGACCGACAGCTTCTTACGGGCAAACCCCATACCAAAAATAGTGCCGACAGAAACAAACAAGACATTTTGCTTCTATTTACTTTGGGAAGTAGTCAATCGCTACTAGTATGAATTTTTACTACCCTTCGGAAAGTGGAAAAAAACCTAGAATGTGAGAGTCCTAAGGGTGTGAGAGTTATATTGGGGTGAATTTTTTATGTTTTTCACATTTTTTCAAATGTTTCTCTACACCCTTTGTGAGAGTCAGTCAAAATTACCCCAGATTGAGTACATGATTTAATAATGTTCATCTTTCATAATGGCTACCACATTTGACTAAGTGTATCTCTTTGAGGACATTAGTGTTGGAATCAATTTTTTATGTCCCGTGAGTGGGGTTTCCACCTGAATGATTTGGTGTGATTTACTATTAATTCATAGTGTCTCGTAGCTCAAGACGCTTATCTGAGATCTTCTGGTACGTGTTTAGGGCACAAATTTTGGGTTTACGGTGATTCGACCTTACCCGAAGAATTCATCGTTGGACGGGCTTACTCAGGACATGACACATATTTTTCATCTGTTCTAAGGTTTAGAGGCCATATCATATCCATATGAAGCCTCTCGTGGCCAAAGGAACCCATCAAAGCTTCTTGTAGACGTTTTCAGGAAGATTAGGGCTTGGAACGCCCTACCCGTGTTGTGCTTTGGAGAGACAGTAGGCAATGAATCTCCTGATAAAAGACCAATAAAAAATGTCATTTTTGGAGTTATGGGACCATAATTTAGTCATACACACTCCCCCAATAACCTTCAGATCAAAACAATTCTTTGTCGGATAATTCTGATGCAAAATCGGAGTTTTCGGGCCAGACTGATGCCTTGGCGCCAGCCTCGGGGTGTCAACCCTTAGCTCCCCAACACTATTACTAGACTCCTAGGTGCTTAGAACAGCCCCCAAGCTCTCCAAATCGAGAGCCTAGAAAGTAGGTTCAAAGATCCATCGGGAGAAGCATAGTATGGTTCCAAAGTTGGAAATTTGAATTGCTCAGGCACTTCCGCTTCAGAGATCCGTTAGAAGAAGCATTGTTAGTGGTTGTTCATCACACATTTGTGCACATGTCTGTCCCATCCTTGAGGTGAAAATTTGGTACTTTTCGGATGGTCCGTCTCATCATTCATGCTTGACGTCGGGCAGTGTGGCCTTGTTCTATTTGGATTGGGTCTCTGATCTGCGTGAATTTTCGGTTAGGGTGCAAAATTTGCCTTTTACTGAAACACCTCCCTAATCATCTCTCTCATATGATCCTTAAATTCTTGTATAAGTTTGGTCGCAAATTCTTTGGCGTGCTTCAAGTAACATGTGTTCACCTGAATATTTTCTTCATCTTATGTTGCTCCTCTTATTGTTTGTGGCATTAGTCTAGACTCACTGCACCTTTCAAATGTGTTGAACCCATATTTGTCCAAGAACACACCCAAATGATAGAACATAGGACAAAAAAATATTCTATGAGAGAAAAGGATTCTCAAAGATTTGACCAAGATGATTTAATAGAGTCAAAAGAGAGAGGTATCCTTTCCGTTGTATAATACCTCTAATTTACATGAGTCCAACCCATCCCTCACTGATAGTTATAATACTTTGAATAAAAAAATCTCTCTAAAAGAATTCTCTAGTGGGATCCTTTACTATTATTAATATTTTATGATTTCCAACGAAAATGAGATTCTTATTCATCGTGAGATGGCAAGTGTTGCTCCCATTCTCAAGGACCTTGGTTTTGTTAGCTTCATATGGAGCGCTTGTTTTGGGTCGGTTAACTTTTTGGAGTGGCTTGGTCTGCCGGCTAGTCGTTCTCTAGAGGTCTTAGTTAGTCACCTAAGTCTGGGGCATGCGCCCGACTTCGGGGTTCACTTGCCTTCTATTTGGTCGAACATTCTCTATTAATTCTTGGATCATGTGGCTCGCACTATTTTTCCAGCTCCATATGGAAATTTGATTGACCCGATGTGGTTAACAAATTTTGTTTTTCTGTTGTTGAGGCTCATGGCCACTCGGATCACCTTTTTCCTCACTTTAGTTGTCTCGATCAGCCGCTTTTGATTATACATGTTTAATGATATTTATTAGCTGATTATGATAATGCTCGAGTAATATGAATAAAATTTCTTAGTTATGTTTTATGAAAGCTATTAATTATGCATGATAATTATAATTTTTATACCACTCATAATGAGATGGAAACCAATGATTCTTTGTCTCAACATTGTTCTTCTCAAATTACAGTTTCTTTTATCAAATTGACACGGAGAATAATTTCATTTGAGTTGATATCCTAAAAACAGATAATTTAAACATTTAGATAAACAATCAAATGCAATGATTAAAAGATAAAGGGACAGTAGATCACCTTGTTTAATGCCTCTAAATGCCTTAAAGAAACCACTAGTCATACTATTAATCAAAATAGAATAAAAATTATTATTTAGAATTCTACTAATGATATTACAAAAATCATCCTGAAAGTCAATAGCATGAAGCACATCCAGGATAAATTCTCATCTGATAGTATCAAAAGCCTTTTTTTATATCCATTTTGAAAATCACATTACCGCCATTACCTTTTTTATCTAAGTACAAAAGCATCTCCTGAACAGTTAAAGCATTGTCACAAATATTTCTACCACTAATAAAAGCAGTTTGGTTTAGAGTAATAAAATCATTGAGAATTGGTTGAATTCTTTTAGCTAGAATTTTAGAAATAATTTTAGAAATCATAGTATTTAAACTAATATGTCTAAATTTATCCCAAGAAGTAGCATTACTTTCTTTAGGAATCAAGACAATATTAGAAGTTTCAAAGTATTTAGGCAAATCATTTGCCCTGAGAAAATCTTAGATAGCATCAACCAATTCAGGATTAATAATGTCCCAATTGTTTTTATAGAATTCAACTGTGAAACTATTAGGACCAACGACCTTACCATCTTCCATATTATCAATGATATTTTTTATTTCCTCCTTAGTAGGAATATGAGTAAGATTCCTGTTATTTATCACAGCATTATCAGAATAGATGCTAGTATTAATATTAGAAAGAATATTACCATTACCATTAAAAAGATCAGTAAATTTAATTCCCTCTTCTTCAATATCAAGAGGATTGGAGAGTAAATTCCCATCTGAATTAATGATTTTGGTAATCAAATTAATTTTTCTTCTTCTTTAAATACAAGCATCATAGTAAAGCAAAATTTTTATCTCCATCCATGAAATTTTGCTTGGCAGCTTTTTTAGCATAATTTTTTTCCTCCATATCAATAGCTTTATTCAAATCATACTGGCCCTGTAGAAGAACATCCAACACATAATATCATTATTATAATCTTGTTCCAAAGATTTCACTCTCTCTTCAGCATCAACCACCTTTAGATGAATATTACCAAAAATATTCTAGTTCCAGCCCTTCAGCTTATGAGCCAGGTTTTTATGTAAAAGACCAAGCTTAAGACCAGAATTCTCATTAACATTACACCTCCAATTCTCTTTAACAAACTGTAAGTAAGAAGGGTGCATAACTCACTTGATAAAAAATCTAAATCTGTAATTAGTATAGATATTGTTATCATTAACTTTCAAAAGAAGAGGAGCATGGTCAGAAGCACTTATAGCAAGATGAAGAACCTCTTCCACATGGAATTTATTAACCAAAGTAGCATTGGCAAGAAATCTATCTAATCTATCAAAAACCTACCCTCTACTCCAAGTAAAAGGCTTACCTTTAAAACCCAAGTCAAATAGACTAGCATCAAAGAGAGCAATGTTGAACTCAAAAATGAGATTCATATTAGGAAAAGCACCACCCAAAGGGAGAAGTAATAAGATTGAAGTCACCACCCACTAACCAAGGCTGGGAAATAGGATTGATAGAATTTATAAGATTCCACAACTCCAATCTCTTCTGCTTAGTATAGCCAACATAAATAATAGATAAGAAAAAATAATCATTATATAAATGATCTTTAATATGAAGGAGCTGATCATGATTGATAATTATATCAACCATCACCAAGTCCTTCCAAAAGAACCAAATCTTATTATTAGTATTAGCAAAAAGATTAAATTGACCAATTCTTCTAAGATATTTATCATTATTCTTAGAAACTATAAGTGGTTCAAGAATACTAATGAAATTCAGCTTATGAAAACGAATCAAATTTCTTAGTTTGTTAGAGGCATCCAATTTTGCAATGTCCCTAATGTTCCAAATTAAAAATTTTAACATCATCACTATCTATCATTCCTCTAGTAATTCTAGAGGAAGAAACCAAATTAACACTTTCCAATTCTTCTCCCACATGATATTAAATAACAGCATCTGGGTTAACATAACTTAGCTCTCTTTGGTCTTTGTTTTTTTCTTTTCCTAGCAGCTTTTTGAATCATCCAAACTTCCTCTAATTATAATCTAGTAACCAAACATTCTTCCATAATGAAATCAGTAATAGTGACCAAATTATTAGCATCCACAATGGGATCAATAGTGGTAATCAAAGAATAGCACTTGATAGGTTGATCATTATCTATCTAATAATAACTTCCATCTCATTGTTATTAAAAATAATAATTTCATTCATGCTATTACTGAAAATCTCTTTTTCCAGAGAACTAATATGATTACTTTTATCATTATCTTGCTTAGATAAGATAATGTCATTATTCATCAAATCAACATTGGTAACCAAGGAAATACCTTATTTATTTGCATAAGCCAAGTCATGAATTTCTTTGTTCCCTTGATGTAAAATTGGATGAGTCCCATTGAGCTCTAAATTTTCAAAATCTTTCTTGTGAAGGTCTTCATTTGTTCACTTTGATTTTTAGGCCTAACAACCTTTCTATTTTATATATTAGATTTTAAATTAGGATGAGCAATAAAGCAGTTTGATAAACAATTTCCAAACATACAACAATGATTGTAGTAGGGTGGAAAATATTCCATTTCCACACTCTGCCAATAGCTAGAATTTGAGTCTTCAATTCAGACTGAATCACAGAAAGGAAGAGTAACATCTCTTTCTATCAATACTCTAGCCACAGATGGTCTCAAACTAATTAAAGTAGCCGAATCAATTTGCATCGGGGGACCATATATAGCACCCTGAGAATAAAGAACTTGTTTATTAAATAAATAAAATTTTAAACCTGGGAATTGGAACCATATAGGAAAAATTGGTGGTTCCTCCTTCGGGTTGAAATCGGTAGACCACTTCAAAATCTTCATGTTAACCTTTTCAATTTGCAACACTTTTCTTACAACAATTAAGGTATAATCCTCTTCCTTCTCTAAGTGTGTCATTAGATTCCTTCTATTCATCAGCCCAACATTCCATCGCCCTAGAAATGTCAATTCTACAAAAAATTTCTATATTATCTCCACCTTAGGGTGTGCAAACATGAACTTACCAATTAGGGTGACCTTTAATGGCTCTGATAATGCCATCATTTCTTCCTCCGAATATAGTAAAGCAGGTTTCCCATTTTTTTTCTTGAAGCTTTTTTAATCAATCCACTCGCATTGGTATCAACCAGTATTTCCTTGTAATCAATAACTTTTCGATGAGTTTGAGTAGAATAATTATTGCTTTAACAACCTCCAAGAAAGGTGGTTGATTAATTAAATCTGCTATAGCAAGAAAGTAAGGAAACAGATCAACCAAAGCAATAAACCAAAAAAAGAAAAAGTATAGCAAAATATAGTGGATCACCTTAAGACGCTTCCAAAACCCTAGAAAGGAAATCAAAGTCATAGAAACTCAAAATCAATAAGGTAAACAGAGAATAGGCAGATCTCAGAGATAAGATGAGAAAAAACTAGTGAAAATTAGAGGAAAAACATATCAAATCACAGATCAAAGCTAATCAGGAATACCAAAAACCCCCTTCCGCTCAAACCCGCATTCATTCATTCATGAAAACTTATATGTAAACCTCATAACCAAAAGAAAACTACAAAAGAATTCAAGTTCCAGTGTAAAATGTAAGAAAATAGGTTCAGACCTCACCAAACAGCTGATACTCAAACCTTAGAAGAAGAGATCGACATAATCACCAGAGCTCTTTTTTGTTCTGTGATATAACTAGTGCTCAAAGTTTTCCAATGCAAAAAGTGAAGAAAAATGGTTCAAATATCACCAAACAGCTTGTGCTCAAACACTAGAAGAAGAGATTGGCGGAATTGCCACAGTTCTCTCTCTGTTTCTCGATCCGTCGATCATTGAATTTCGTCCAGTTTATGTTTTTCTAAATACCCTAGCATGTTTTTATCTGGGCCTCCCTTTTGTTTGTTAAGTATTGCAATAATACTAATCCTATTGGTGCTACTTTTTCCAATTTTGACTCTTATATTTGAAAAGGGATGCTTAATGTCTCTAAAGGTACTGAAAAGCTTATCAATTGGGACATTGAAAATGGGAATGTTTCCTTTTGGTATGATAATTGGTTGGGAAATGGTGCTCTTGTGGACTGCTATTGTGGTCCACAGAATATTAATATTAAAGTTAAAGATTTTTGAATGGACAATACTTGGAATTTGGTGAATTGAGGCAAATACTTATGATTGATGATGCTAAATTTATTTCTAAAACTCCCATCAGCAATGGGAGTAATGATATTGCTAAAATTAAAGGTAAAATTGGGGATACAATTGCTAAATCCCTTGTTAACTCTTTTCAAACTTTTCAGGGTATGGATCTCAAATGGATTTGGAACCCTTGGGTGAAACCTTCTCTATCTTTTTTCATATGGAGGATATTTCATAAGAACCTTTCTATAGATGATATCTTAAAATTGAAAGGGCTTAAGATACCTTCTTGTTGTTACTTTGTAGAGCAGAGGAAGAATCTATTAATCATTTGTTTATTACTTGTAGGTTTGCTGAGAGGATTTGGAGTAAAATATTTGTCTTCTTTAAGAGAAGCTGGACTGAGGGTAACTATAAGGAGTTGGATGACATCTTTAAGGATTGGAGAACTCTTGGCAATGCTTTTTTTCTCTAACATACCTTCTGTTATTCTTTGGTTCACTTGGTTTACTCATAATAATACTAAATTTAAGGATGATGTCCCAAATGTCAATAAAACATTTGGTATGATTGTCAGTTACTTGGTTAATAACCTTACTTTTAATGGTTATAAGAGCAGAAATAAAGATAGACTTAAAGAAGTTTTCCTAAATTTGAATGTTTTGGACATTCCTACAGTTAATTCAAATTATGTTGTGACTTGGTTGAAATCGGCTGCCCCTTACAATAAAATTAATGTTGATGGCTGTTGAAAAGCTAATAAAGCAGATGTTGAAGGAGTAGGCAGTGATTTTTTTAGAATCGGTCATTTGTTGAATCGGTCATTTTACAATAAAATTACTGTTGTTGTTGTTTTAGTTTCTCCTTTAGTGGTTGAAGCTGATGCTGTGGTGTTTTGGGCTTTAGATTGCTAGGAAGTATGGATGGAATTACATTATCTTAGAAACTGATTCTTTATTATTTTGGCATCATTGCAGGGCCACGAAAGTTCTTCATTAGAGCATCAACATTCAGATGAAAAGAATTGTTGAGCTGTCCAAGAATATGTGCATGAACTGGACCCATTCTAAAAGAGAAGGCAATAAGGTTGCTTATTGGGCTGCAAAACTAGGGAGTTCTTAATTTTGTTGTTACTTCTAAACAAATCTCTAGGAATCTTTATCAAATTATTCAGTTGAACTTACTATAATCTTTGCATTTGTTTTTGGTTTCTTGTGTTCATTGGTGGGGTGAGTTGTTTTTTCTTTTTTCGGGGAGATGAACCTTAGGTTTCCTTTCTTGTGTGAGTTGTTTGGGGTATGTAGCAGGTTCCTCTTGCCTTTTATTGTAATCTTTTTGGATGGAATAAAATTCCCTACGGGATTTATTGAAAAAAAAAATTGAGTGGATATCCAAATATGAAGATAGTTTATAAAACTTTGAAAATTGCATTGTATCAAAATATATTTCAACTAGTTCATCTGATATAAAAATATTAATATTGACCAGTAAATAGAATGGAGCGACTAAATAATTAGTATGATTATCACATAAAAAAAACTTTACTTTGATAATCATCATAATAGATTCATCATAAGCATCAAATATAATTTTAAATCATAAAAAATGTACTATATATTATTTAAAAATCTTCCTAAAATAATTATACATGTTAGAAGTCATCATTCATTTACATCATAATGTTATTCATTTTAGTAAACATCCAAAACTCTTCTATGATAAATGACAAAACAGAATCAGCGGACAATGGCCTTACCTGCTCCTATTTATTACCTAGAATAAATAATTATTGTAATATCTGATAAGCTAAACATTCTGAGAGAGCAACACTTTCGATACATGATTCAAAAAATAAGAAAAATAAATAATATTATGCATGCAAATTCTTAAAACTCATTTAAATAGATTTAATTATAGACGTGACTATTTGAGAGCATAAATTTTAAATCAAAACAAACATTTATAACTTTATGAGTAAACAACAATTATAAGCAATACATGTACCGGCCTGCAATAAAATGAAACACATCATTTAAAATCCAATCATTTAATGCATTATGATAGTCAAGTATTGATATAAAATAAGTACTTTCTCTTTTCATATTTTTATTTATTTTTATCATGTAATCTTAAAATGCATACAATGTTTGTATAAGGTTTAACACACATTATTTGATTGTATCAGGCTCATTGACTATAATAATCACTGATAAAGCACTCTTTGATTCAAAGCAGAATTGTAACGTATAAAATTTCTAGAGTTTAGAGCATCATCATTATCACAAGCTTGTAAATATGTTATGCATTGATATGCCTCTGTTATCAATCAAACTATGTCATCATGTCTCAAAAAATAATATGATATATAATATTCTCAAACATATATTTCAATATGCATTATAATACATGATAATCTTACTTGATTGATAGGACTACTATGAAATTAGTTTAAATAGATTGTTATATAAAAATACAATAACATTTCTGGCAATAGCAGAAGCTAAAGATGTACTAATACGATCCAAGAAATTCTATCTACAAATTATGTATTGAAATTGATAATCAAAATGAAATTCTAATATTTTTTGGGATTATTTTTGTTATTTATATATCCTTGAGATTATATTCTTTCATAAACAATCTCCCAAACATCTCTAATCATTTAAATTTTTAGTCCTACAATTAAAAATTTTAAAAATAAAGCCGTTTGGTATAATAGCAATCAGTTTACACATGAAAAATATTATGTATATCAAACAGATCTATAGGAAATCCCAGATTGATAGTTTAGAAGTGACTTTTAAGTTGAATAGTTCTTTCACATTGGTCGTCAATTTGTGAATGAAATGTTGTATAAGCGATAATTTTATGCATAACTTTTCGTGAATACTTTTCCAAAATCAAGATGTAAATATGCCATCTCCTCATAATACAATCATTCTTAGAATATCACGTAATCATATAAATAGTTTCTTTCAACCTTGTTATTAGAACAAAAATGAGTGGACTTTATTAATCTGTTAATAATCTCCCAAATCCAATCACATCACTATCTGGACTTGATTATATTCTTTCATAAACAATCTCTTCTAATACCGAATGTTCTACCCTTCGTAGCACAAGCGCATACCAACCAATACCAAATTTCAATTACCTTAGATGTCACAGAAATCTACATTTTCATTCCCTAATGTGTCATTCTTAGTTTGTCACATCCATTTTAACATTTCCATTTATGTCACTCCACTTTGATAACAATATTTTTCTTACAACCCAAAATTTAAAACATAAAATATCGTCAATCTAATTACAATTTTATAAAACTTACCTTTAAACTTTCATAATATCATCTTATTACAGAAAATTCACGGGACGCCTCTTCATTTTGAAAACCTAATCTTAACTCTAAAAGTTATATGTTCATCGATATCTTCATTCTGCTATATAGTAGACTCGAAATACTTAAACCTACCATACCTACATAACAATCCATACCCATAGGGGTGCAATTAAAAAGGACCCAATTTAGTTTATCCTAGTGTCAAAAAACTCGTTGCTATAGTGTCTTATATAGGCGCTCACATGATTATTGTGCTCGTCTGATACCCAATTTAATAAATTCTGAACAAAATTGGATAGTGCTTAGACTTCTTTAATGCTTCAAGATGCATCCCGTGATAAAAATTGTGCAAATCAAACATGAATTTTATGATCCCAACAAATAAACAGTGAATTATCCTTAATATAATAAAATAGCTTTCCACACAATATGAATATTCAAAAAGGCGAACACTGGCTTTAAAAAAACACAAATTGCTCAAGGTTCAGACACTTATATAGACTAAGTTGCCTTAAATGTTGTATGCATAGAAATGTCAATGCAGCGTGATTACACCAAAATAAAACATAACATATCTACAATTAATTCACCAACATTACAAAAAAGAAAACATAAATCTGACCCTCTAATAGAGCTTTAATGGAAAAATACAGAAATGAGTTTCCAAGTGGTTACAGCTACAGAGCATATAAGAATTTCATGCATTACTTCACATCTCAATAGATAAAGAGTTCAACTCGTTAAGTGCTTTAGAGAAGCTAAGAACGACAAACATACCATCAATTTTAATCATCAGAGGTGGCTCTAGAACGATACTTCCGCGCACTCCTTGGAAGTTCTACTCTTTCGCCTGAAATGGGCGTCTCTAAATCGTCTTCATCCATCTTACAAATACCAGATTCATAAGATTCACCTGCTGCAATTCCAACAGATCGGGTCACCCATAAATCACTTTCAAGAAATTCTTCTCTAATGTGGCTTTCTTGAACATCTCCCAATTCATTATCAACTGGCATGTCATCATTTGATTTCCTACGAGGGTTGAATGTAATGGACTTCGGAAGCTCCGTGATGACCTGTTGATAGGGTTGTTCGGGATTCAATTTCTTGTATGAATTGTGAAAGTCTTCAAATGCACTTATATTTGCCAAATCGTCATCATCATAAGAGTCAAAGGTGTAATGGGTATACTTAGAAGGATTCCTCATATAATCAGGAAGCCCTGGAGATTCTTCTAAAATTACAGGGGTTGGATCAGCAACTGTAGGGGCCTCCATGACACGTGAGAACAAGGCAGAATCCTGAGCTTCCCTCAGTATCTCATTATTATCAGGTTTGCAACCGGGGTCAAATCTAACTCGTTTCTTTGGCTTTAAATCTTCTTGCACCGTTTTTCTCTTTAGAATAGACTTCAACTTGATGTCCTCCACAGTGAAATCTACCAAACCAGAGGTTGAAGGGTGCTCATCTTTGCTATGATCTGGAACAGAAAAATTTTCAGCTGCTTTCTTGTCCTCTTCAAGCCGAATACCTGCAGCACAATGATCAGCACGGGGATCCTTATAGAAATGGCGGGATCCAGTATATGACTCCTCTTCCACATCTGCAAATATACTATGATAATTTAAGTGAGGCCCATGATTTTTTACATCTCTCATGTATAATCGTTCACCAGTATCATCTTCGCCCAGAGCAGCTCTATCAAATTCATCCTCTTCATCCTGCAAAGCATTCAAGGGGTTATATTAGTACCTAATTGCACCATGCTACCTCAAAGAAGAGGCTAATGTTCATTACATTCAAAGAAATATTTATCAAAGTTTATAGTAGCAAATCGTACATGTATCACATAAAATTAGTTGGTTAGAATGATGGATAAGAAAAGCCACATGTTTATGGATTCATATAGTTTTGTATCATGATAGTTTATCCTTAAACTAGCTGATTTACTCCATACAACCTTAATGTGGAAGTTAGGAAAGAAAATTGAAAAGCAAAAATATCCTACCACATCTGTTTCTTAATGCAGGTTGCACATTTTCCACGGCTATTTTACAGCATGGAAAAACTTTGTCGAACTAAATATAAGAGTAACCATGTATTGGGAAGCCAACCTTTAGAAGTATATTTTATTTGTTCCTTGATCATGACTTTAGAAGTTTTATACCACGCATGCATAAGCTCTTTCTGATAATCGTCCACATGTTGATCAAATTAAATCTCAATTTTTTTCCTCATATATATCATGTAGGCGTTCAAAATCTTAGAATATGTAGACGAGCACAGTAAAGTGCATAATTCATATTCAAAAGCACAACAAAATGAGACATCCGCATGTATAACACAACCAAGTGCAAATAAATTCATCCAGAACCATCTACCTCATATGAACTTCTCAGGATAAATCTTAGTTCATTATTATATTATTGCTGAGGAAAAGTTGAAGTTCATACACTGCAGTTTCATCATAATCAGGAAATGTCGAAGGTTTTCTCTAATTCATCCAGACTTTATGGATCAATACTATATTAAAAGAACAAATTTGTCATTCTTCCATAGTTCTAATCAAAATCATAATAGATGTGGTTGTACTCCACCATTTGCATGGCAATCACCAAGCCCGTAGAAGAAAAGATAATAGCCAACTAATTTGTGAATTTACTTTGGAATTATTTTTTAAATTTTAAGTTGCATGGAGGTGATGTGTCATATATTTCTCCAAGTAGCGCTTAAAACAGGAAGTTCAATAACCTTGTAATGCAATGTCTCCAAGCAAATGGAAACTTCTTTAGTTCTCTTCAAATAATCAATAAAAAGCCTATTTTAGATTTCTGTCGAATCTCTCTGGGATTTTCTCCTTTTTTTTCATAGAATAGCATGGTTTTTTTTAGAAGTCCCATTTCCTGCTAATGGCATTAAATCTCATTAGTTTTTGTATGCAGCAATGGAACGCCCAACTGCTCCTCTCAACATTAAGCTCTTAATAGTTTTCCTTATACCGTACAATGAGATCCTTCTAGTTCTCAGTGCTCAAAATCCAAATGCATAGAAGTCACAAATAGATTCTTTGCTAAGTTTTAAGCTCCTTGTGGCCATTTCAAGACCTTTCAAAGACTTCCTATAGCAGCTTCTCACAAAGTTTTTCCTATATGTACTCTCATCGAAGGCTTCTATGTAGCAAGTACATATTTATCAACAATGTTTCCTATGTTTCAACAACAATTCTATTTTCTCAAATGCATATTAAATCCTTTGAACCCTCATTTGACGCCAATAGAATATCTAAAAATTTCCATCCTTATGCTCCTCTCGATTTGAAGATATTCAAAGTGCTTCAAAGACGAATTTAATCATTATTATCCACGGATAGCTTGACATCAGGTAATATTCTTTTAATACATTATATAACTAATTCAATTACAAGTTTCATCATTGTGTAGGGGAGTAAACAAGCCGAACACAAGCCCAGGCTCAACTCGTGTTCGGCTCATTAATATTTCGAGTTCAAAAAGTGTGTTCGTGTTCGGCTTGTTTGCTTAACGAGTCGAACACGAGCTGTTCACGAACAAAGAGTCATTTTGACCACATAATCATAAGATGTTAAGGGTTGGCACAAGATTTAAAAATTATTGTTTATATTAAAAAATCATTTGAATCTAATTTAATAATTTTTATTCTATTTTCTTAATTAATAGTTTTAATTGATTATAAATCTTTGTAGCCTTGTAGTCAATTAAATTTATTAGAAATACTACACATTCATATATATATATATATATATATGAATACAGAGAGAGAGAGAGAGAATTAATGAGTAGTAGTTCGAGCCAAAACGAGCCGAACACGAACGAACAAATTTTTATTCGTGTTCGGCTCGTTAACTTAGCGCACAAGCCAAACACGAGCTTCTTAACGAGCCGAACACGAGTTGTTCACGAACAAAGAGCTGTTTTGGCAGCCCTATCATTGTGTCATCAACTCAAAATGCAACTCAACCTACTATCATAGCAATATTCAAGTTGTGAGGCCATCTTGAGATTATTTGATTGGATCTCTAACATCCTCCAACAACACGATATACATACTACATCAAATTTCAAATAAAATGATTGAATTATTATGCCCTAAAGGTCAAATATAAATTATATAATCATGAACTATGTTGAGTTTTGATTCTCTTCCAAGAGGTATGTATGAACGTAATAGCGGTGCAAATGGATGCTCAACTCCACAAGCCTTTGAAGGCTATTTAGGCTATTTCGTTTCATAATCATTGCAGTATTACCACTTTTACATTCCTAAAGGTTCCTTACTCAATTTATACTTTATGAACCCTTCAGAGAAATATTTTTCAATGTAAACAAGAGAAAAAGAGAAGGTGAAAAAATTCTAACCAAAATTGGGTCTCGATGGAATTAAAAATTCTTGGATTTATTTTGACATGAGTGTAATATCAAATTTGATTAATTTTTAATGCATTGCACTCATCTTAAAGAATATAAAAGAATTTAAAAACACATCCTAATACAAATTTTCTCCAAGAAAATTTTGCAATGATCCCTCTACATGGGAAGAGAAAATAAGATTCATTTGTTCACACCCAGGCCTCAAGATAAAGGAGAGCCATGGGCTAGTTCTTACAAAGCAACTAACCAATGATACAACATGACTCCCAAATTTCTAAGAGTGTGACGAAAATAAAAATCATGCCACATACTTATATCATAATACTAAGTTAAGTGTTGCCGAGATGAGAATGATTAGGTGGATGAGTTGTTTTACACTTAGAGACAATGTGAAATGAATATATCCATGATAGGGTTGGTGTAGCTCCAGTGCGGACAAAATTAGAGAAAGTCGTCTTAGATGGTTTGATGACATTAAATGTCGACCATCTGATGATTCAATTAGGAAAGTAGATGTTTTAGATTCGACTTATGTTAAGAAAGACAGAGGTATACCTATGAAGACTTGGGCTTTTATATAAAAAATGATCTTGATTTATTAGAACTAAATGAAAATATGACACTAAATAGGATGCAATGGAGAAAAAGGATTCATGCAGCCGACCCCACGTAGTGGGATTATGGCTTTGTTGTTGTATACTTATATCAAAACTTTCACCTATCATGTCCCTCTAAGAAGAGAATATAATGAGCGTGGAATGCTAATCGAGAATATAATGAGCGTGGAATGCTTATCGAGAAAATAAAAGGGAAACAAACAGGTTATTCAACAACTAAATCGGAAAGTGATAACTTAAAAAGACATGATAACAATAATGGTCCCTCAATACTTATCACTATCCCTATAGAGTCTCATCAAAAGATAAGTCCCCATAAGCAAACAGATGAACAAGCTTGCCACTTAAAGAAAAAATTTCTAAAAAGGGGAACACATCAAAAAACTTTCAGAGCACAAGAAATTCACCGTATGGGATCCTAGATATGCCAAAAACTCTACGTCTTCCATAAAGTATGTGTTGGTTATTACATTAGATGAAATTGCTTAGTTTGTATCTATGGATATTTATGGAGATTTGATTATTGAATTAAAATATGAACCTCAAGTCCTTAAATATGGCGGCCAAGCTACATTAAATGAACTCCAAGAAATCAATTAGACACAGAAGATTATCCCATATCTACTTTTGTTATTGCTTTTCTCTCACTTTCTCGTAAAAAAAAATTGAAAGCATCACTCTTGAGTATAAGAACGCTTGTCTTTTAGCCAGATGTGGCATTTTACAAGCTTTCTATCAATCAAATAGTACCACCAACCAAATAAAAAATAAGGTGAATGTGACTTGAAATTAAAGAACAATAAATCATTGAGACCAAAAAACTCAGTACCATTATCCATGAGAAAAAAATGTTGGTAAGATTAGAAATTTATCTTGATTAAAAAAAATAAAAATTGTGTGTTTTAATTGACATTTAGGATCTTCATTAAGCCTACCCAAAACAAGACTTCCCATAGCCTATGGGAGAACTCATGGTTGATAATACACCAAAGCAACATATGTAATTATTCACAAATAGTCTTCAAGCTATAAACAAATCATAATGATGGACACCCTCTTTGTACGACAATGCCTGTAAAGAAGATTTTGATAGCATAAAACAACACTTATTACATCTCTACCATTGGGTTACTTGTTCAAAATAATGAAAATGAAAAAAAATCAATCTCTATTATATTAGTTGACAATTGACACCAATCGAATCAAAGTAATATCCATCAAAATAGAACTAAATTTTGACGCAAAAAAGTTGTATTATCATATACTAGCCAACAGAATAACTAGAATATATAAAGTAGACCCTCTCAAATGTTTAATGATTAAGCCTACCCTAACTGATCGTCTGGCTAAAAGACAAGCGTTGTTGCATCAATTTGAAATCATGTAGATCCCACAAAAGGCTATAAAAGGATAATTTTTTGTTTATTTTGTAATTGTGCATCCTCACCTAATTGAGTCTCCACTTAATAGTAAATTACAAGATAAGTGTATCCTCATAATGGAAGAACACTATCAATCTTAACAATGGGAGCACTAATTTGATAAATATTCACCACTGTAACCACCTAAGCCACTACACCCTCAAAAATATAGGTTAAGGTTGGTCTTAAATGGTTAGAACAATGAGGAGATTTACTTCAATATCATTATGGTCTATCAAAATCTAAAAAAAAAATTATAAGGTTAGACACAAAGCACTAATAATAGCCTAGAATATAGCATGATTGATTAAGCCTACCCAAAGAACTTAAAATAACTCAAAAAATACAACTGTGAGATGAAAATAACATAAATATCCAATGACATGATAACAGAATATATCACATAGCTGATACAAATGCAAATTTAAAGCATCTTGTAGAAGCTTTGCCATCTTGGAAGTCCAACCTAATGATAGAAGCCATGTAAAATCCATTGCTACTTCCTACTATTGCACCCTAGCCCTTCTTCCTACAGTCAATCACACCAACCCTCAAGCCTCCCCCACATTCAAAGTTGAATTCCCGGAATCATTGAGGCTTAATTTCCCAATTTCAGAACAAGTAGGCTAAATATTGTGGCAACTGAACTAGTAAATAAGCTGAAAACATTACACTACAAACAGGAAAGATGTCAATTATACACAACAATCTACCACCAGAAAACAGCTCTGGTCCATGGAAAAAATGAGCAAATTATGTTCCATCCACGAACAAGAGATCTTAAAACTAGTCCTATGTATATAAAATAATAAAGTAAAATAAATGTGAAAGAAAAAAATCGAAAATAATACAACAAGCAGCCGTTGTTCTGCCAGCATACTATTTTCAATTTCAATTCTTTCGTATCAACTTAAGAAAGGTGAAAGTGGAACGCTTAAAACAAGGCAACCGCAGGAAGCAATAAAGAAGAACCTCCTTGTCTAGGGTTGGATCGAGCCCGACGAAAGATCTCATCTCCAACACCTCAGCATCACGATCGTCCCCTTGGTCATTCTCCTCCTCCTCTTCTACCTCCCCTCCGCCCTCCTCCTCAGCATCATCATCGAGCGCGTCCATACGAAGTTCGAAACCCCTCCGGGAGCTACGCTTTTTCGCATAACATCCACCTTCAGCGAAGGCAGAGGAACACGGATCATCCGATCTATCGGGGCCAGCGCCGCGCTCCCGGTTCCACTCCTTCCGCTCAACCTCGCCGTCAGCCACCGACCACGAAGACGCCGGAAAAGAGCTCTGGGGAACAGCTTCGAAGAGCTGGGATCCGAACAAACGCTTGACGCGAACTTCAAAGTTTTCCTCCATTTTCCTACCTCTTGCTATCGCCCTTGCTTGGTCCCGCTTATCTTCTGAGAGGGAAAACAAAAACCTTGCTCGCGTCGGGTCTCGTCGTTCGGAAAACCTAGAACCAGAAGCGGACCACGTCCTGGTAAACGACAAAGTAACGATTTTTTGCGGTTTTCACAAAACTACCTCACATTACTTCTTTATTATGGGCATGTACTTGCATACATTACCACCCAATTCTTAAATATTTACATATTTTTTACCTAACGTTACGTATTTAAGTCTATGCCACTTAAATATTTCATATCACAGCAACAACACTTCCATTTTAACTAAAAAAACAAATTTATAGATGTAAAACTTGGAGTTTTTTTTGTGAATGTGTAAATACATAAGAACTGAGTGATATTTATCTAAATCTTTCTGTGCATTATTATTATTGTTATTTTATTTTTACTCATTCTAGTGAAAATAAAAAATTTTATTTTTTCCCTAAGGAAGAATGGGTGTTCGCGGGCTTTTAAACTCATTCTATTCCATTACATTAAAAAGAGTGATTATAAGAGAGTCGGTGGGATAGTACAAGACTTCATTTCTTGGACCACCAGATTATCTCGAAATCTATGCACACCACTTGAGTGTACATTAGTCTTCATATCTTAGACCGTCAGATTGTCTCGAGATCTGTGCAGACCATTTGTTAGTGTACATATTAAGTTCCCCAAATTTTTTACTCCTCAATAGCGACAGCTGCAATAAGAACAAAGAAATTTATAAATCAAACAAAACATGACATGAATCACTAATGATATTCCATGAATCACTCGTTTTTGGCATATTTTGCATCATTCATTGTTAATCAATTAGTCGTTGAATAATTCTGGGATGATTTGTCCATTACGCCTTACGGAGTTTGTCGCTACCGGGAAGTGGATCATCTCCGGGAATGAGCGCAGTTTGAATGTGTAAATAGAGGGATCGATCGGACGATCTTGGCATCTCGGCCAACCGCTTTTATTTGACCGGGTGGTTTATGTCGCGATCGATATATGTCTAGGGCGTCGAGAGCCGAGTTCTAACCCGTTGGTCATTGTCGCTCGATCGAGCCTCCGCCTTAGGTTGGAACTCCTCTCTATGGAAAGAGGCCACCTAGGCTCTCTTTTGGGATGATTTTACTGTATCATTCGTGAAGCTTGTCGCAACTAGCCTAGGAATCTTCTCCGGATTATTATTTGATCCAAGTTGTAGGACTCAAGCTTGTGAAGAGGGAAGTTCCCTAATTGTCCCTTATAACCAATCAAATGTCTACAACGTCAGTATCGGTCGTTCTATTCTTTTAATCAATCAGACATATATGGGGTCGTTGTCAGTTTTGTTATATAGGATCGAGTTCCCTGAGTGTCAAATGGTTATCAAAATGCTTGAACTCCACAAACTCTTTGACCTTGGCCATTCATATTGAAATACCAAAAATTATAATACACATAGTTAATAGAGTAAGCTTTGAAGAAAATAACATTCTTATGCGCCATAAAGAACGACAACCTATGTGTGTGTGTGTGTGTGTTGTTGGAATTGGTTTTTGATGTCACAAGTATATGGTGTCTACCTGCATAATTTGAGATGGTTTATGGTCCGTCTGTAGCATCTGGTAGCTTCAGACACCCACCCGGGGCACTATACCGCTTATTATGGGCAATGAGCTAGGGTTGGCGGTGATTCAGCCTTACACTGGAGACTTGCCAGCGAAGGGGTTTATCCAAGATGTGAGACATGCTCGATGCTTATTCTAATGATTAGAAGTCACCACATATTTGTCTGAAGCCTCTAGTGGCCAAGGAAATTCACAGAGAAAACCTACGCGGGCTACGAGAAAGTTTGTGTTTGGGACACCCTACCCATCGAGCGGGTTCCATGCCAAAGTTCGAGAGCGTCAACCCTAGGTACCTATACAAGGTTGTTAGGACGAGTTCGACGTGTCGTCGAACATTCAGGGTTGCATTGCATATATGTGGTCCCTCTTGTTTCATTCTTGTGTGTGGTCCTTTGTTGCATTGTTGTATGACTGCGTGAGCACTTCAGTTCGATCGGCCACCTCGGTACGTCGATCGATCATTTGGGTTTGATCGTCGCGCTAGGCCTATCACCTTGTCCTTCAGGTTCGATCGATCACCGCATGTAGATGCCACACTTTGGGTTCGATCAAGTGTCCAAGGTTAGTCGTCCTATCCTTTGGTTCGATCGACTGCTACGTGTCGATCACCTGCTCTAAGTTCAATCAGTCATCTTAGATCAATCACCCTATCTTTTAGGTTTGATCAGCCACTATGTGTTGATCACTTGCTTTGGGTTCAATTGATCGTCCTGAGTCGATTGCTCTATCTTTTGGGTTTGATCAGCCGCTATATGTCGATCACTCGCTTTGGGTTCGATTGGTTGCCCCAGGCCGATCACCCTATCTTTAATCAACTGTTACATGT
The DNA here is from genome assembly GCA_003013225.1 of Phalaenopsis aphrodite. NCBI lineage: Eukaryota > Viridiplantae > Streptophyta > Magnoliopsida > Asparagales > Orchidaceae > Phalaenopsis > Phalaenopsis aphrodite. The sequence continues at coordinate 986,333 of NEWO01000188.1, read as the reverse complement.
TAATCACCTGCTCTCTTTAGGTTTGATCAACCGCTACATGTTGATTACCCGCTTTGGTTTTGATCGGTTGTCCCAAGCCAATTACCGTATTTGTTTTGATTTTGATCAACCGATACGCATCGATCACCTGCTTTGGGTTAAGATTAGGTGATCGGGTCGGGCTGGCCGATCAAACTCGAAGTGATCGGGTGATCGGACTGGATTGGTCCATCGTGTAGCCGATCGAACTCGAAGTGGTCACACGATCAACATGCAATATGTAAAATGTCACAAATGAGCTTGCAAGCAATGCAACCCAAAACACTTTGACGACATGTTGAACTCATCTCGTCGACCTCACATAGTTACCTAGGGTTTTCATGCATGGATATGTGACATAGACACCTCTGACTGTAGCTATCAAGTGAGGGGAATTTTCCCTCTCAATTTCTCAAAGAAACGATTCTCTACATCTTGCAAAAAGAACTAGCTACGAAGCTTTTCCCGTTTTCCAAGTGTGTTGTTATGTTCCCTCCACATAAGATCAGATACCACTACAACCGAGAGAATTTGGGATTTCAACCCACTCGGGTTGAGGCTAAGGCTTACAATAGGACACTCTTGGCTTTTTTACGGATTTGGTCGCGAAAGTAAAGTCCTAACATAGGGCTTTCTCTAAGAGAAAATTGGCCAATCAAAAGGCATTTGACAAGGTCGATCGGTATCGTTTGGCTAATGAAATCGTCTATTAAAGGGTGATCAATTGAGCTTAACAATACCAGGTGGTCGGTCAAACCTGCCTTGTGTGGGCAACCAAATGCAAAACACCAAGCAAAATCTATCCTTAGAGCTTAGCTAAGAAAGAAAATGCAAGGACTTTTGATAAATTCACCAATGTGAAGGTTGTTCGATGTCCGACGAAGTCCGAGAAGAAGCTCTCCTCAAAAGGAGAGAAGAAGCCCACACTTTTCTCTCAAGAATGACAAAGCTCTCCCCGCAAGGAGATTTCGGCAACGTCATGAACCCTGGCTAAGACCCTTCTATAAAGTATGAATAAGCTCTCCTCAAGAAGGAGATTTCGGCAAGGTGACGCACAAGAAATCCCTCTCTTCAACTGTCTTCTTCGGCGAGTGATGGTCGGAAAAGCAAACGAAGAGGAAGAAAGAGAAGAAAATGGAATAAAGAACTGAAAGGAGTAATATGGAAGAAGGAAGGGAAAGAACTCTCAAAGCGCTTAAGAATCTCTCTAAAATCCCTCCACATGCTCCTCACAACTCTCCTGACTCTCCTCAGTTTGAATCAGAGATCTAGGGGATGATAGGGAAGAATAAGAATGAAGAAGACGGAGAACATTAAATACAGAAAGGAAGAAAAGGATGAAATCACTCACTAAATCTTCCAAAAGCACTCAAGAAACCCTCCAAAAGCTCTCTCCCAACTCTCCCAACATGAATTTGGGATCCTTCCCGCTCTCCACGATGGCAACCTACTTAGCCATGCTCATCTGAGATAATCCATTGGATTGGCTCCGCTCAGTGTTGTCTATCCATTTCTCGGGTGGATTTCCATCCTAAAATGGTAAAGAGATTTTGCCCTTTAAATCACTCCCATAAATGGAAAAATAATCAGGTATAATAGTTTGTAATCCTACAGGTAATGCACGGTGGTCTCCCCCAATTTCAACTTCCCATGGTGGTTAGCCATGCTCATGTGCAACAATTTGAGTTGGAGGTTTTGACGCCTATGTGCCATAGGTGGGCACATAAGCACCCACCTCTCAGGTAAGCACAAGAAGGAGCACTCCTTCTTCATGTTGGCTCCTATGCGACAACAAGGGGGCACATATGTGCCCCCATGACTATTTTTCGGCACCTATAGGCAACCTTGGGCACCCAAGCATCACTAGCTCTTCTTTTCCTTAGGCTTTGTCAAGGCTTTCCACAAAGGGCTCATATGGATCCCTGGACCTTAAGAGGATATCCAAGAATGAAAATAGGCTTCCTTACATTATGGTGGATATCGAGGAGGCATTGTATCGGGCAAAAACCGCCATCAGGGGCCGAATACAACCCAAACGGTCTAAAACCCAATTTTGCGCCCGGATGTTCATAGAAAAGTTTTTATTGATTTAAAAGCTGTGAGAAACCATGTATCCTTAACATACGACCCCATGACTCAGAAATGAATATTCCAAGAGTTTCAAATCAAAAATTTTGGTGTCGTCAGATGTCTCTGAACCCCACGAAGGTGGGTTAGTTTGAACCCCAATTTTTTCAAAATGCACTTGGGAGAGTATTGTGATTGCTCTTGACCACGAGAGGCTTCGAATAAACAGAGTATGGTCCCCAAACAACAAAATAGATATCAAATATGTTTCATGTTGGAATTAGCATCACCCAACGGTGAGCTCTCCTAATGAATCATACCCATCATAGTTTTGTGCTTGAAGCACATGCAAGGAGGTTCGAATGGATATCTTGGACTACGAAAGACTGAAAACGGTCTAATATCATTCAAGTGGACACCTCACACATATTACATCAAAAGTGATGCCAACGAAAGCAAAAACAAAAGATAACAAGTCCATGTAAGACAAAAAACAATGACAAAAATCTTATGATTCTTCAAGGTGTGTGATATTCAAGCCCCTATGATATAGGTGATGTGGTGGATTATGGTTTTCCTAGACTTTCCCCTACGTGATAATTGTTAACAGGGATAGAAAGTTTTCTTTATGCTTATGTATAGATCAAAAGAATATTATAATCCATGAATTTATGGCTTCTTCAATCCCCATGACATCCCTCAAATTTTATTTTGATTGCCTTTCGAGGTTGCAAAACTCGAATAAAATATGTTAATTGTTATCTAAATTTTTTGTTTAATCATTTCGTTCCTCTGAACAACGAGTATGAGTCACAGATTCACGAAATATGTTAACATCATAATTGGTCATATCATGAATAAATGAAACTCTATGATTAACACAACAAAGAAAAAGTTCTAATTTCTCAAGAAAAAGACATAGGGAAAGAAATCAACCAGAAAATCACAAAAAATCACATACCATTAATCACAAAAGTGCGAAAGAAAATTTATGCATGTTTGAAAGAATTCAGAAAAAGCATTCTATGGAAATATGTTGACCTCACTTTTGGTTGAGGTATAGTTTTTCCTCTTTAGTAGTCTAGAATCTAGCCATAAGACTTTCTTGTTGATTATTCCTAGAAAACTAGAAAAGAAACTCTCATCATTAGAAATTCTAACCACTTCTTTACTCAACTTGAAGCTCTACGTATTGATCATAACCTCTAGCACCTAGTAGGTGGGGTCATTATGTAGGAGCTTGAGGAGAGTTCCTATAGGACTATTTGACTAGGGTTGACTCTAGAGCTAAGGCACTCACTTTCACTCACTATCACTCACAACCATAAGCCCAAAATTTGTTGACTTTGATCCCTTGATCTTTTGGAAGACTCATGTAGATGGTCTTCTAAACCCACTAGCCCTAAGCTAAGGTTTAGCTAAGACCAGTACATGGAGGACCCAAATGGGGATTTCATTGGTTCATGGCTCATATAGGCTGGTTGGTACCCCAATTCTACCAAAATATCCAACTTGGTCTTTTGACCCCCAAAATCCACCCAAATTACCTAAATGCCCTTGAAACTCTAATTTGATCAAAATCCTCAAATTCACCCAAAATACTTAAATTTGTTCAAAAATCATTTCAAACCTTTTTAAGATACCCAAATTACCCAAAACCACCCAAAAATTCTAAATTTACCAAAATACCCCCAAAATGGCCAAAATTACAAAAAAACCCTTGCCATCCCAAACTTTCCCAAAACCTCCAAAATCACTTCAAATGTTTCCAAACCCAATTTGGACCCTCCAATTAAACCCAATTTGGCCAATTTGACTATTTTGACCAAAACCCTCAAATTGCCTTTAAAGGCTCAATTTTCCCAAATTTACCTCAAATGTCCATCAATTTAAGCCCAATTTTCCTCAATTTCAATTCTAAACTCAAATTAACATTTAAAATGACCAATAAAAACCAAATTCAAGCTTAATTGGCCCATGCTTTGAGCACAATTTTGATCTAAGTCAAACCCCCAATTTTGGCCCTATGACTTGGTTCCACCAAATTGAACCCCATAGTCTACTCAATTTTGCCCCAATTTGAATTCTAAACTCTTCATAACAATCATACACATCAAACTTGACCTTCAATTGGGCTTGGTGAAGCCTCAATTGCATTCAATTTTAATCAAAGTCCAAAATTTTCCCCAAATTGTCTATGTCCCCAAATTCCATCAAATTAATTGTCCTAACCACAAAATTGACACCCAATTTATGTTAAAAACTCTTCATGATGTTCCTATAGACCATTTCAACAATTAATTTGGACTTAGCCCAATCTAGACTGTTGGCATCAATTTTTGATGTCACGAATGTAGGGTGTCCACATGAATGATTCAGGATAGCTTACGACATGTTCATAGTCATCCAGTAGTTAGACACCCACCTGAGATCTTGCAGTGTGTGTTGAGGGGCACGTTGCTGAGATCATTTTGCTAGGCTTTGGCTTTCACTTAGGCGAAGGCCGGTCAGCATTTGGTATGTCGGACGACTCCATTCGGGTCAACAAATATTATACATCATGTCACGGGCAAAATTGGCTCGAATTGGTTCGATCATCAGTGAGATTATCCAGATGACCCCGGACGACAAAACGGACTGCGCGATCAAGTCTAGAACATTGATTTTACTTAGAAAGGACGTTCAGTTAGCTACTACTTTGTGGGCGAGCCTAAAATACACAAATTATTGTTTTTTAGTTTGATCGCTGGAAAGGTGGTCTGAACGACCTCAAACGACCCTGAATTACAAAATAGACCGCATTTGTGTGTCTGAATTGTCGTTCCCCCCTAAGTTGAACGTTCGTTATGTCACAATTTCGCAGACGAATTAAAAAAAATATGGAAATTATCGTTTTTGGCCCGATAGTCGAAAAGAGTAGTCCGGACGACCCCGAATGGTGAAAAGGACTGCGCGGATGCGTCCGAAACGTCGGCTTTAGTCAGAAAGGATATTCACTCTGCCGCGA
>NEWO01000188.1:727887-974839 GCA_003013225.1 Phalaenopsis aphrodite | reverse complement strand
TCTTGTGTTCATCCTTAAGGATAGATACAGGATTTGAGGTAAAGCGCTCTTTCATCTAAACTATGAAAATTATGGGGTCAGTTTGACTCCATATTTTTCAAAACTAAATTTTTTAACGTCCTTCCGAAGCGGGCAACGGGATTTCAATTCCGATGACCGACAGCTTCTTACGGGCAAACCTCACACCAAAAATAGTGCCGACAGTGTTCGGCTCGTTAACTTATCGAACGAAATTAACGAGCCGAACACGAGCTTCTTAACGAGCCGAACACGAGCTGTTCGCAAACAACGAGCCATTTTGACAGCCCTAGCGGCGCCTCATGTTTAAATAGGCAAATAGGGATTTAAATAATTCAAAAAATTATCCTTAACTTCAAAAATCCATATTGGTGTAGAAAAATACCCTAATGCTCAGTGAACAGAGGAGAACAATGTGGATGTGGTTTGAAGTTTATTTGATGCATATTTTATTTTTAATTAATTAAATATTGTTCTAAGTATTTTGATTCTCCATGCATTCAAGTATTTCACCATGGCTTGATATTTTGACATGTTGTTTCCTCTGTCATGGGGGATATTCTAAGATTTTTCTAAAGTTAGAGAAGACCACTAGACAGAGATCCATATTTTTCAAGTTTATGTCTATTATTTACATAGATTAATCATAATAATTAGCATGTTGTTTAAAAAAATCCAAGAAAATTTTTAGTAGGTTCATTGTGACTAGAGAACCCTAGGAAAACTTTTTCATGAGCTAAGTCATTAAGGACACACCTAATTTTCATAAAACCCTAAGATACAAAGAAAATTAGTTTGGGAAAAATAAGCATCTGGATGACTTGAGTTTGATTCTCCACTGTAATTTAAAGTTCAGATGACTCCCCATAAAAATTTCAAAACATTTGGAGTTCATTTGGCAACCTAATTTGATTTTCTAAAATAAATGACATTTTTGACACTGAAATGATTTGTAATAATCAAATATAACTTAAAAAAATTATAAAATTGGTTTTGGGAGTTTTCTGTGATAAGAGGGATTTTCTAAAAATAAAATTGTAATTAAAATAAAATTTTCATTTTTTAAGCATATTTTGAGTATTTAAATAATAAAAAATTAAAAAAATCTTAAAATTCATGAAAATATTCTAAATTGTTTCCTAAGCCCGTAGGACTAATTAGAATATTTTTCCTAATTTTCTAAGTAAACATATGGAATTTTAAAGCTTAAAATAATTTTTAAAGGCTAAAAAAGGATTTTCCTTAATTTCTCACTAAAATAATTCTAATAATTCAAAAAAAATTATAAAAAAGTAAAATTTGCTTTTTTGGGTTGTTTAACCTCAGAGAGATTTAATAAAAATGAAAAACTTAATTTTCCACATTTGAAATATTTTATAATTAATTAACACTTCAAAACTCAAAATAATTCTAATAATTCAAATTAAACATAACAAATCTTGAAATTTGATCTAAGTGGTTCTTTGGTCTAAGTTTACCTCCATTGAAAATTTCAAGTGATTAGGCTTTGCCTTGGTCAAGTTATTAAATTTTCTTTGAAAAATCCTATTTTTGCATGCGGATAATTATATAAATTAAATTAAATTTTAAAAAATCAGATTTTCTCCTCGGATCTCTTAATTGACTCATGAGTGAGGTGAGATAAAAATTTCAAAATCATTTGAATTAAATTTGATGAATTATGAAGTGATAGAGTCTTAGGGGAAAAAGTGCAATTTTGGAAATTTAGCTCTGATTAACATTTAGTCTTAATTCAAGAAAGGGAAAATGGGTAATATTTGATCTTAATTAACATATTTAGATGATTGAAACATAAGGAATTAATTGGTAGAAACTAATTTCACTTTTCTTAATTAAAGGATGAATTTGTAATTTCTTAAATTTCCTAAATTATTAAAATTTGGAAGCCTAGTAAATTAAATGATCCTAAACTTAGGGATATGGTTTTGGATGTTAATAACTCACTAATTTAATACCTCTATTTGGTATTCAAATGACATTCAAATGTTTTGACAATGAATTACTATCACTTAAAATTCAATTTCTTTCAAAAATTACTAATGTATCCACCAATGTCTTAAGGGCTTATTAGTGACCTAGGCTAAATCAAATTTTGGTAAATGAGGATTAGAAAAGTGAATGTAACTAAAAATTGAACACCTCAAAACACTATAAGCCCAAGTTAAAGCTAAAGTTGGTTAATTGTCTTAATGGCATTAACTTGCCCCTTTTAAGGGCTTTCCCCACATAATTCTCAAATTAAATGACAAATGATAATCACCCTACTCTTAGGGATAATCGAAACACCGATGTTCACTGAACACCATAGGTATTTCCAGGATGAATTATGAAGCAGCATAATAAGTTTAAATGAGCTTGAGACTCTTCATCAGGCAGTGAGGTGGAAGCATGGACCTGCTTTTTCCTCCCAACCTTTTGGATATCTCTGAGGTCTACTAAACTTAGTATGTCTTGCTTAATGAAATCATCCTCAAATGAATTAATAGGGGTTCACCAAGACATGATTTAGGATTTAGTAGATCACCAGAACCTTATCTTCCTGCTCTACATAACATGTTTTTTATATATAAATACTCTCACATGCATTTTGAGTTTCAGTTGAAGATGACGGGAAGACAATCCATGTACGCTTTTATTGTAATTTATTTTACATGCATTTCTAGTTTCTCGTACTTTACTTCTCAGTACGTTATTGTACTTACTCATATGCATGTATGAACAAAAACACAAGCTTGCATGTTAAACAACGATGTCACCCTGCATGAAAACAAAAACTGCTAGGATAGCCGCAAAACCAAAACCAAAACTAAAATCAACAAAGATAAAACTCACCGCCACAACATTCAAAATATAAGACAACTCAAAATTTAATCACAAATATCTCAAAGCAACAATTGCAACTAAATTAAAACGTCTCTATCGGATGATCGGGAATCTCTCAGAAAAGATAACCATAGGTTGCTAACAAGGTTTCCCACGATCTTAATGAAATTATGGAACTTATTAAGTTGAGTTTAGTAAATTCATTTAGACTAAGTGAATCCAATAGAAAATATGGTGCCGGAATGAGGTAACCGTAGGATCCTAACTGGTGTCACTTTAATCAACTTTAATATGCCCCATAACATTTAAAAAACTACAATCATTGGACATCTGATTTGACATCATAACTTGAAACACTAGAAAATTTGAACTCGCCACAACGAGAAGCTTGGAGCTAGCATTGTGGGCAGTGCGGCCATCTTCAACAGCAAAACATGTCTCTATCAGCTAAATCATTCTTTCCTTAGATTAAACAACAAGTCATAGGATTTCGAGGTTGTCTGAACTCATCTTTAGTCTTTTGTATAGTTTTGTTGTACAATCTAAGCCCTAACTCGTCTTAGGATTCCGAAGTTGTCGTTCATCACGACCTAAATCCTCATATCTTACAGGCTATTTGTGTGATTCTTTCACCTAAATTAATACAATTGGCTTGATGAAACATTCAAATAATTTCTCCTCAAAACTAAAGCCAAAAAATAGGATAGATTGACAAATCACGGAGGTTCTCCTCCATATCCATGACATCCCCTAGTTCTTCCTCCTTTGGATTTCAAAAATAAAATGTTCCAAATTTGAGTCATTCCCCTTTCATATCTCTTTGTCCGATTTCGTTGAAAAATCTCATCCTTTTGAACTCCTTGAAGATAATATTTCCTGATTTTTATCAAGAGTTTTCTTAGGTGACTTCGGTTATCTAAGATGTAATTAACTATAGAGGTTTTCCCTTATAGGAAGCTTGTCTGAACCCAGCTTAATATAAACCCTATTTAATTCTTCATATTAAATAGGGAAAATTGTCGGCAAATAAAACGGTTTCGCAGACCAAACGGATGTCATATATTTCTTAGTTTATTTGATCGAGTCTCATCCTCAAGTCTTGTGTTTATCCTTCGGGATAGATACAGAGTTTGAGGTATAGTGCTCTTTCATTTAAACTATGAAAAATATGGGGTCAATTTGATTTCATATTTTTCTAAAACTTATATATATATGTGTAAATTAAAATGTCCTTCCGAAACGGGCGATGGGATTTCAATTTTGGTGACCGACAGCTTCCAACGAGCAACTCTTCTAACCAAAAATAGTGCCGACAAAATCATCATTATAAGTTAAAACTAAATGTAAGAACTTACAACACAATTTGTACCATCTTCCACAACAACCAACTCCTCTCTCATACAATTACCTCTCAGAAACATATAAGAACAATACAAATGAAATTGTAGAAAAAAATGCTTAGGACCTCAACCCAAAGAGAGGAAGAGGAAATCTAAGGAAAACTCTCCAAAACCCTTAACTCTTGTGCCCCAAGCAGCCTCCTAATCTCTTCTCTCCAAAAACGAGCATCTATTCATGTCCTAGCTTCCCCTTTTAAAAATCCAGCAAAAATCGACATGAAAATACCTTCAAAAATGGGATTTGGCAGTCTGATGGCTTAAACACACCTGAAACTGGCGCAATCACACCTAAATCAAGCGTGGTCACGCCCAGTCAGGCATAATACACCAAACATCACTATTACACACATTTTGATTATGATTTACAGGTTTGACACCTAAATGGGTTAAATAACAAGTAAAAAAGAATGGTAATATGCAAGCAAAATCTCATAAAATTGACTCATATCAGCTTCTTCCTTCTCACGAGATGCTTTCCACTTTTTTACTTTTCGCTCCCCTTGCTTTTCTCCCACCACTGTCATTTCATTCATTTCTTAATAAGGAACTACTCGATAAGGCTAGTTTGAACCGACACATCCATATGGCTCATCCAATTGGTATAATTTTTTTAAAATTATTATTATTATTTTAACACAATCATTCCACCAGTTGTGCATTTCGAAGGAAATTCTTTGTGGAGAAAAATTGGAATTTCTTAGTATTGCATTCCAGAGGGGATTCGTCGTGGTTCGCGAAGCCGATGTCTGGAGAATCTCATCCCTCTGAAAATCAGAGGAAGTAACAGAACTTTGAGGAGGCAGTTTTGATACCATTTGAAGATGAACTGACTCTTTTTTTTTAACATGAAAGATCGAGCTTGTACAGATTGATCATTTCATTAACGAGCAAAAAAAGGTGAATAACTCCCCAATAAGAGTGCATACACTTTATAGACTTTTCAAACATTGATGTTGGCTCTTAAAGAAGAGAACATTATGCTAAGAACTCAATGTACATGAAGAGAATTTCATCGATGCTTCCGACAAATGGTTCATTGAACATATCGTTGGACTGCAGCTAATCTCGAGGGACATGTCTTTTATCCAGGTGTATGAAGCCTTGCTGGCTCAGAAAGTGTGTCCATCTAAAAGTGAATTGTAGAAGTGTATAGATGTTAAAAAGGATGGTGATTAGTACTTTGTGCTTTCTTTATGTTGACATGTTGTAACAGCGTGTGTTGGTTGTCATAGATTTTTAATCACTTGATATGACATTTGTACACAGTGATGATAATGTGTTTATTTGTACATCGTTTTCTATTAATGTAGTAAAAATATGGAATATGAGATTGTTTTCGGCTTTCCTTCTAAGTTGTGGTTGCCTCTCTTCTAGGATAGTTTTGCCCCACTCTAAGTGTTGTTGCCTAGGGGTATGAACAATCTGATTTCGAGCCGATCCAAGGCCAGCTCAAAATTAGATCAATTTTTAACTGGATCAAAATCAAATAAATTTTGATCTGGTCAATATGAATCGATCCAATTTTCGAGCCAGCTCAAATGTCATTTTTGGCTCGTAAGTTAGATTGGTTCGGCTCGAACCCGCCTTGGCCTACCCGGTCCGCCCACCTGCATTTTTTTTTTCTTTCCTTTTTCTTTTTTTTTTGCGAAAAGAGGGGATCAAAACCTCGTCAATCCGCTCGAACAAAAAATACATCACAAACCGAGCTAGCAATGTGTTATGCAAGTGGAACTAAAAGTTTTGGTTTTAAATATGTAAATACATAAAAAATTTATTTCAATCCTGATTCGATCATGATCCGGGCAATGATCGAATCGAAATAAATTTGATCTTTTAATTTCGCTTCTAGCTCGGCTCAAATGGTTCAATCCGAACTAAAATTTAATCCAATTTTCAAGTGACTTACGATCTTCAAGCCAATTTCACAGCCCTATTACTACCTAACTTCTAGAATGTTTTCGCCCCAATTCTAGCCTATTGTTGTCCAACTTTAAGATTTTAGTCAACCCAATTTAAAGGCGATATTAATGTAATTGTCTCTGCAGTAAGAGCATGGTGGCATCAAACTTTTTTGAGGCTCGTGCATTCTAAAATTTTTTTGTTTCTCAAATATGTAGAACTCTACAATCAAAATTAGCATTATTGTTTTTTATAAAGAAAAATCATGTACATTTTGAGGCTCATGTCTTATGAGGTTTGTGATTTATAACTCTTTTAATATAGTTCCATCTTCTGAGGCTTACAACATTCTTTCAATAGCTTGCTCTCATGGAATCTTTCAAGTGAGGATCATGTCCGCTACTAGCTTCCTATCAAGGCTTCCTCATGGGTGTGCCTTATATGAGTATAGGTGGAAACCATACTAACATTACAAATGTTCAACATTTCATATGTCATTAGTTGAATCGTGTTCGTTTGACGATTGTAGCCTGTAACGAAGAAGTTGATGAGAATCCACCAAGAATTTTTGACCTATCAAAAGTTGTTAGTCGAAACACGTATTGAAAGTTGTAGTCTACAATAAAAGAAGTCCATGAAAATTCACCAAGGATTTTTTACCTATCTGAGATTGTTAGTCGAAGTCTCTACTTGACAACCATAGCATGTGATGAAAGACATCAAGTCGAGTCTCCCTGTGACTAATTAAGCACAGAATGAGTTGTTATAAATAATTTTGTGTTTCTCGTGATTGTGGCGTATGCAGAAATGAACCGTATTTTTCCTTTAAAATAAGGTTACAAGCATACTCAATAATGATGTTTGACAACTTCTTAGTAGGTAATTTTGAATTTATTGTCATCTAGCAAGGGTGTTTTCATTACGAGCTAGTAAAACATCTCATATATCAAATATGAAGAGATCAACTTCTTGATCATCCAGTTGAGGAGAAACTCAAATATGATGGGGGCGTTGAAGAAGTGCTCCTACTTGATGTCTGACCGAAACGTGGGATGACTACCTCACCACAACGCTGCCCGAGACATTAATGTTAATAACCTTTTGAGACTGTAGTGAAGATTGCCCCTAGTTTGGAAGTAATTTTCATAGATTTTTTTTGAAAATAATGTGAGAAGACAACCCTGTCAAAGTTTTGAGAAAAATAGCCTGAATTTTGAATAGGCTTGATGTCTTTTCACTTTGCTTTCATTCCATTAAATAACAATCTTACAATTTACTTTAGGTACAAAACATTCTGTATAATTTATTTTAGGTAACTTAATAATACAAATTCCTAATCTAAATATTCAGCTAAAAGGGAAATAAATCAGAATAAAGATATTGGAAATAATTGAAATAAAGAGCTCTTAATAATAGAAAACTCCTAATGTAGTTGTCTTATTTCAGTCCTTCCTGATTGACATCCCCCTCAAGTTGATGTTGAGTGATCAGGAAACAACAATATCCTAATAAAAAACTGATAACACTGCCGAGACCAAAATTTCTCACGTCGTGAGTGTCGAAACCGAAGGTGTCGAAGCCTCAAAAACAAATCTTGAACCAAAACATGATTTGAGCAAAGAAAAACAAAAAAAAATTATCATTGTTGTCCAAAAATTCAAATCATAGCCACAAGAATGATCTGCTTTCAGTTACACGATCCAAATGCTACCGATCATAGCCCACAAATAGGATGCAGTTCCATGATCCAGATGCTATTGATCATAGCCTACAAGTAGGATCCGCACCCTGATCCACATGCTACCGATCGTAACCCACAAATAGGATCTAGTTGCATGATCTAGATGCTATCGATTATAATGTACAAGTAGGATCCACGTACTGATCTAAATGCTACCCATCATAGCCCATAAATAGGATCCAGTTACACAATCCAGATGTTATCGATTATAGCCTACAAGTAGGATTCACGTCCTGATTAAATGTTATTGATCATAGCCCACAAGTAGGATTCGCGTCATATTAAACGATCTAAATGCTATTGATTCTTCTTGCGATGACGAGGACGATTTGTTCTCTAATTTCACGTCAAAAGTGTTGAAGCCAAGATGCCGAAGTCGTGAGTGCCGAAGTCGAGATTGCCGAAGCCGCGAGTGTCGAAGCCGAAGATCTAGGGTTTGTCGAAGTTGTCGGTCTAGGAAGAAGTGCCAAAGCCTTCAATCCTTGAGTGCGACGAAAAAGCCGAAGTCAAAGCGGATGAAACCAAAGTGAAAGAATACTTGCAATCTCAACTTGCAACAAGTATTCAGAGGAAAACTTGATCGGAAGCAGTTGAAGGCAGAAAAAGTAATATAAAATGCCGCAGAACACAGTCGACGAAGATGGAAATGAAGCAACGAATAAGCAGTCAAAGATGTAAGCCTTAAAGTAGCCTAACTCCACCCGAAGGTAAACGTAGTCGGTTTCATGACAGACCTTGTGCTGCGATATGAAGGTGGAAGTGAACTTTGTATGTAGCAATCTGGTCATGACAACACAAAGAGGTGGGTCTGGTTCGGTCTTGCTTATGGCTTGAAAGTGAGGAAAGCAGTGGAGCATGGCCTTCATTTCAAAAGTTACAAATCGCTACAAAACGGCTATGGGAGCGGCCATCTGGAAGAACTAAGTTGTGGTGAGGAGAACGGAACACCTCCACCTCTAACGTTGCACTCAAACTCTGCTCCGGTGAAGAAGTAAAGTTACCACCATCACACTTCACGGCAGATCCAGGAGATGGAATCATTGTTTAAGGAATGCCCGCACCCGAACGATAAACAACTGCTCAAGTTAAGCCAAGAGCTTGGCCTGAAACCGCAGCAGGTAAAGTATTGGTTTCAGAATCGTCGAACATAGATGAAGGCGCAACAAGATAGGTCAAATAACGTGATCCTACATGCGAAGAACGATAGCCTGAAGAACGAGAACTACCGGCTGTAAGCGGCAATCCGCAACGTTATATGCTCTAGCTGCAGCAAACCCGCGATGCTTGGAAAAATGTCATTTGATGAGCACCATCATGCATGAAGAACGCTCTCTTGAAGGAAGAGCTCGATAGATTATCATGCATTGCAGGAAGGTTAGGTGGCGGTCGATTCCTGCTACCTTCATCACCTAATTTGCTTCTTCCACCATCATTGAACCTCAACATGGGAACATACTCAAAGCACTTCCACGATCTTCCCCCCACCCCCTACAGTGTCATGTTATGATATGCTTCTCGGCTCCGGGCTCGCCAACGAGGACTCAGCATTCGCCGGCATGCTAATAATGGAAGGGAAGGCGACCCAAGATTCAGACCGAAAAGATGCAAGACAAAGACAAAGATTCCCAGAGGGGAAGTTCGAAGTGGGAGACGAACCAAGATTCAAGACGAAGACGAAGAAGAGCAGACTTGCGAGAATCATTGAAAAGAAATAGTTACTCCCTTCCCGTCCCGTAAGAAGGCAGGCAAGAAGAGAGTCTTGACATCCTCCAACGACTATCGATGGTTACGGTAAAAATTTGGCTCTGATACAATGTCAAAGTTTTGAAAAAAAATAGATTGAATTCTAAATAGGCTCGATGTCTTTTCCCTTTTCTTTCATTCCATTAAATAATAATTTTACAATCTATTTTAGGTACAAAATATTCTAAATAATCTTTTTTAGGTAACTTAATAATACATATTTCTAATCTAAAAATTCAGCTAAAAGGGAAATAAATCAGAATAAAGATATTGGAAATGATTTAAATAAGGAAGCTCTTAATAATAAAAAACTCCTAATGTAGTTGCCTTATTTCCGACCTTCCTGGTTGACAAACCCCACACGCAATTGTGCCCATGACATTAATGTGAACGACCTTTTGAGAATACAGTGAGGATCCCCCTAGACACAAATATCCAAAAATGCTTCACAAATGATCTCGATGTATATCATTGGAAATGAAGTAGAAAATCGGCGTCCTTGGCTTCAAGATTTTGCCCAAAAAAACTTCATTTCTCACAGACAATGTCAATTGGATGTGTGTCGGAAGACTTATGATAGTACAGTGATTATTTAACATATTAATACTGCACCAAAATCCAACAAAACACTCACACAATTAAAGTGACATGTAGATGCACAATAAATTTTTACACGGAAAGCCCTAGAAAGGGGAAAAATCACGGGATCTGATCCAGTTGAAGTAACTCATATATAACTGTGAGTACATAGGGTCATTATTTCCCTGTGTTAGAGAAGATGGAATCATAAAGTTGATTTACAGACAATAATAGTCATAACAACTCGTAAAGGTCTTAATCGATTACAATAGAGGGATTAGTTCGTCATTAATGTTGTAGATCGTCATTGTAGCGACAAATTGTCGTAGTTGAAAGTCATGGTAATGGTTGGCCAAGTGGGTCGAAAATGGTTATTTCAATAGCTTCGGTTGGCCACAAATGTTGTAGTAGGGAGCTAGAATAACATCCATAGGTAGTAATAGCCGGAGTTGAGAAATGCGCGAGTTGTGAGCCACGTAGGTCATAATTAGTCACATAGGTCATAGAAAGGAGTTGTAATAATGTTAGTAGGCCATAGAAGACAAAATTAAGAGTTTTTTGAACTGTGAAAACATTTTTTAAGTCACAGAGGCTAGAGTTGGGAGTTACATGAGTTGTGATAATTTTCATAGGCCATAGAGACCAGAGTTAAGAAATGCATGAGCTGTGATAATGTTTGTAGGTCGTAGAGGCCAAAGTTGGGAGATGCATGAGTTGTGATAGCGTTCGTAAGTAGCACGGGCCAGAGTTGGGAGATGCATGAAATGTGACAATGTTCGTAGACTAGAGTGCATAAGTTGTAATAACGTCTGTAGGTCGCAAAGTCCGAAGTTGAGAGCTGCATGAGCTATGATCCACGCAGGTCGTAATGGGTCACAATGGTCGTAGCAGAGAGCTATAATAATGTCTAAAGACGACAGAGATTGGAGTTGAGAGATGCATGAAGTGTGATAACGTTCGTAGGCTGCTGAAACTAGAATAAAAAACTGAATGAGTTGTGATAATGTACGTTGCCCACAGCGGTCGGAGTTTGGATCTACGTAAGTTGTGATAACATTATATGTTACAAAAGTTAGGAATTTTTGGAGCTATGAGCCACATGGGTCGTAGTTGATCACATATATCATAGTGATAAGCTACAATAAGAGCACTTCAGGACTTTGGAGAAAGTCACTGTATGTTAAATACGACACTTGCAAGTAGTTATTTCTAGATGCGTTATTACATCGTCTTCAAGACGCGTCATTGCACCATATACATAGTGCATCATTGCACTGTATTCAGTGTGCGTTATTATACCATATTTGGTGTGTATTATTACAGTGTCTTCGAAGTGTGTCGTTACATTGTCTTTGAAGTGTGTTACTAACTTGAATGTGGGGCGTGCGTTGCACCATCTTAAGGGAGTTGTTATACTGTCTTTAGAGTGTGTTGTTACACCTTTTGAGTGTGTTGTTACACCATTATTGGGGTGTGTTGCTCTGTAAAATGTTTTGTTACTCTGCAAGGCCGCTCATTACTCTACACGGTGTTTCATTGCTTTGTAGCATAATCGTGACTCCATAAGGGACTTTGTTACAACGAGCAAGGGGCGGCCAACTGTGGTCAATGATGGTTGGTGAGTGGTGGTATATGGTGGTCGACGACTGCAAGAGAGAGAAGCATTTGTCGGGTCTTCAGTGCAGGACAACATTGGAATCCAGGTTCTTCTTGCGATCCAGCTCTAGCTTCCACTTTTTCCCTTATTCATGTCCTTGGTCCCCTTTCATGAAGGGGGAAGAGTTGCATATATTGAGCCTGGGAGAGACTTCCCTGCAAATAATGAATAAATCTGGACCACTTCATTAGACAGCCGTGAAGATTTTCTTAATCAGACGGTATTTTGTAGATATTTGAGTGCTTTAATAATATCTTTGGATTCATCTCATCACAATGCTTGATTTAACTATAAGCTTATCAAATTTAGAATATGTTCGGCCTTCCAATTAAGAACCAAAAGCTTCCCAAAGTGGTTTAATGGAATGATATGAACTTGATTTGACCGTATTGGACTATTTTTTTGTGTCATTGGGTCAGTCTCTTCAAACAGGTCAGCTTAACTATAAATTTGTTGAAATCAGAATTTTGAATAATTTTTTCTCTGATTTTAGATGTTTCACGCGAAAAAAATGCTTTGAAATCAATGCTAATCACTTTGAAATTTGTGTCAAATGACGAATTTTGTTGTAATGATACTATGATAGACACATCTAAGGTAAGTGGATCGATAGAAATCAACCACTTCTGATCAACTTGAGTTCTAGGAAAAAAACATCCAAGTCATCACATGAGAAATTTGGAAAATAATATTTCATAGCTGTGGCTACAGTAGTTACAACCTAAAACCGAGAAGAAGAAAGAAGCCCGTGCATTTTAATTGCATATTTGATTCAGCTACTCAGTGTAGAAGTAAGCATGTCAGATGAGCACCGAATTTAGGCACAATTAGTGATTGCTTTTCCAAAATAAAAAAATAGTCATCATTTTGTAACATAATTATGCAATGTACAACTTTGTGCGGGCACATAGAAACTGCATTCTATAGAACATAACAGACAGGATTTACTGAAACAAACAACATAAAATAAGTGAAAGAACAAAACTTCATCAAATTTTGATGCTGGTGGCTATAACTTACATTGAAACACTACGAAGATAACAGATCAGAAAAACGAAGAACCAATAGTTTATAGCATGATCTATATGAAGCTGAATAATCAATTCCCAAAGCTTAAAAAAAAAAAAAACAAACTCTTTCTTCGCATGAGAAACATGTAAATGTACAAAAAACTATGCAGCACAAGATGTTTTGAGTTTTCCAAAAGATTTATCTTCGACTAATAAGCTATAAATGGACCAAAAATTCTATAATTAAAGTAGCATGCACACATCTAGCAACATTTTATTTGGGAAATAGCATCATACTTATTCCATGAATCTCAAGTCGCTATCATACAAAACAAGTATTGAATGAAACTGCGTAACACAGTTAGCCACCGCTTATGGGTGGAATGATTGCTAACTCATCTCCATTCTTCAAAATGGTAGATTCGGGGGCATATTCCTCATTAACTGCAAAAACCATGGAGTTGTAGATCTTCTCCAGCCCTGGAAACTTGTTTAAGAGAATTTTTAAACAATCTCCAGCGGAGCAACAAGAGGGGACTTGCAGAGATAAATCAGCTAAGCCAGTAATCTCACGGGCTTTGGCAAAGAACAAAACTTCAATCTTGACCAAAGTTTCAGAATTCATCCCTGCAGCTCCGGCTGGATTCTGTTCCTCAGAAACTTTGCCGTGGTTATTCTCAGTAGAAAAATCTAAAACAAAACATTTTATGAGAAAATCATTCGAACTTAGTGCATCCCCCAATTCAAAATAATAAATTCTACTAAAATGTACAAGTTGTAGAAGTATTTCAGAGAGGAGGAAGAAGATGACTGAAAAAGGTAATGCTTATATTTTCATATACCCTGAAATCAGTAAAGTAAAGTTGCATACAAAAGGTAATATATAAAGACATAGGAAAAAGGTTGTTATGAGCTGAACGGTGGGATGGAGTCTGTTGGAGATCAAACAGCGTTGGTTCCTGCGGGATGAGGAGCTCGGCTGGCAGCAGGGAAGGGGAGCAGAGGTTGTTACACAAGTCAAAGCTTATGGCAACAATTTTGTTTAGAAAAACATTAGAAAGAATAAAATATGTAAAGGCAATAGAAATATGCGACAAAAGAAACAAATTTCTACCTAGTGGAGCTTCTATGGAAAAGGAAAGCCAAGGATGGCATATGATCAGAAGCCGTTGACACTTTGTTTATACTTTCATGAATTACAACTAAGGGGGTATTTGACTCCGCTCAGGATTTACATTTAATACGATTTAATAAATCTGACAAATCTAAGATTTATCCAATCCATATACTGTTAAATTAAAGACAATGTTTGGTTCGATTGAGGTTAAATCCAGTTAAAATTGTTAGACGTATTTGACATTTTATTTCAGGTTTATTATAATCACAGCTTTCTTTTCAAATTAAATCTGTTAAATCTGTCAAATAGTTGGATTTAATAAATCCAGATCTACATCCAAAATCAAATGGAAGGGGGAGAAAAATGAATTTAACTGGGCACCAGATTTAATTTCCCGTTTTAGCATTTAGCTGGATTTACATTAAACCCAGCCTAAATTCTCTCAAAATTACGCTACCAGATAACCCTTATACCTCATAAACTTATATTTGCATTATTAAAAAAACGGAATAGATCTATACTTCCAAAAAAAGCTATTAAAAATAGAATATTGATAAAAAAAAGTGAAATTATACATTGTGCAGAAATAGAAAGAATTAATATAACTAAGTTCACTGTTAAATATTCCAGAAAAAAACAAAGGAAACTTTGTAATTATTATGACTTTTATTTCTCCATTTATTTTGACATACGGAAGGCTTGGACTTAAATTTTATCGACTACAAGTTAAAATACAAAACACAAATTGGTGGTTTCATTCCTTTTTATTGCTGATCCTATCTCTCTTCACCCATCCATTTGCCCATTTCGTTCTTAAAATGCTGGCTGAATATTCGTTCATTCAACTTAACGTGAATAATAATTTTTCCCCATTTTACGTTATAGCAAGCCACATATCAAACAAACGCTGTAAATGTATTCATTGGAACATTATCGTAATAACAAAAAAATATAAACACACTAAAAGTGTATCCCAAGGATGGTGGAGGCCGACGAGTTAAGCTGGAATGGGAAAGTTTGGGTGCTAGAAGACGGCATATTTAGCATGCAAGGTTTCTAGAAGGTAGATGAGATTTTGTAAGGCTTGTGTACGGCTGGAAAAAGCAGTAAAACAACTAAGGGAAGAAGTTGTGGGCTACGACAGGGAAGTGAGACGTGGAGGGCTGGGCCAGGGATGTCACTGAAGCGGGATGCCGGGAAAGCGTTTGGGAAGGGGGAAACTGCAGTAAAACAGCAAGGACAGCTGGTCATAGCCAGCTAAAGCAGAAAAGTATGACGTGAAGCGGTGGTAGCAATGTGAAAAAAGGGCGGAAGGGTTAGGCGACTGTAGAAAAACAACCAATGAGAGTTGTTTCTAGGCGACTACAGTAGGTCCAGAGATGTGACAGTGGAGGGACGGCTGTGGAGGCGGAAAAAATCAAGGACAATCACCATCTCGGAATGAGGTACAGCACCACTCGCCCTTGGATACAGCCCTAGAAAGGGAAAACCTGAACAACGACCGTTGCCTAGATAGAAACACAAGCAAAACTAAAATTTATACTCTAATGCAATATATAAATAGGAAATGATTAGAAATGAATGAAAGGAAAGTACGAAACTCGCTAAAAATTAAAAATGAATCGAAAATGGGCCTATTTATTCGGCCTTTGGCGTGAACTGGAGCATCTACAGTACGCTTCCGCCCCTATAGCGGGAGACGCCCGCATCACCTTCTATGTGATCATACAACTCTAAATGATCTACAATATAAAGATTACATGTGAATTGAATTTAATCAATTTATATGATGATATAAGCATTAATTAAGCTTGTGAAAAAATACAATGATGATTAAACAACATCGAGAAGTACTTTTAAAGTTTCTTTTTATTGATATTTTCACCGGTAAAATTATCTAATACAAGCAATATATCATCAACAACTCATATATTTGAGCCCAAGCCATTTTACAATACACTTCAAATGCCATCAAAATCTTATTGCAAAAATTTTGATGCATTTCAATAATGATAAAATAACTTCCAAAATATTGAAATCTCGTAATGTCACTTGTTTTGACGATGTCAAGTCGAATGGATGATTTTGAATTTGCATGTAAAGGTCTAAACGTCTAAATCCTAACATTTTGGCACCTTTTACAGACATATAATGACACAATAGTATATTTTTGAGCTTTTTATTTGAACAAGAGGGGGTAAAAACAAATCATTATTGCTACACATTGCTCTCCTTAAATATTTTAATAATTCAGCACACTAATTATTTTTAAACACTACTGAAAAATCCATGGGGTTTAAGTTAAACAAGCCTGCGTTTGTGATAGCTTACAGCAACTCTTCGAACATAAGGTACTCACCTTGCTTTTCCAACAAGAACATCTACGATAGCCACAGTTTGCTTAAGAAGATCATCTTCTTCAATAGCGATATTATCACCAAATAGAACAATAGATGCATTCACATTTTCCGTAGTGCTCATAAATTCCAATGCCTTGATTTTATTATATGCTACACGGAATAAATTGATCAGGTGATTTTATAGTAGTGTCATTTCATATCACCCAATACATAAAGTTAACCTGAAATAGTAGGGATAAGGCTAATAATAATGACTATAGATCACTTAAGAATACAATTTCTTTATTAAGCAGACCCATTTATAGCTAACTTTTCGGCACCTTTTACCACCATATAATTTAGCTAGTTCATTTCATTCCAGCACATACACTTTTGACTTTTGTAACTTATTTGCCAATACAAATAAATAATCAAAAGTTAATCCTAAAACATTTGAACCCGTGATTTGTCTAAGGTATTTTTTTTAAAAAAATTGAAGCTAAGAGCATGTGCACTAATTTTTTTGTTTACATATCCAATTGTCATATAGAGTTAGATTTCATACAGATATTAAACAATATTTACAGAATTCCCATTTGTTTCAAGTCCTCGCAAATTACAAACCAGTTTATAAGGAAAAGGCCTATTCTGTTAGTATGACATTCTGAATGGCCTTACTTTTGAAATTTTTTTCCACTAACTTTAAATAAACACAAACTAGGCCTTAAAGTTCATCTAGATCAATATCATAATTCTAGAAAGAGATAGAATAAAAAATTCCAGCTAGAACTATCCATATAAAAAAGCCAATATTTTAGATTTTAGTATCCAATAGCACCATCGTCCATATGTTAACTGCAAGTGCAAGAGGGTTGCTATATATTGGATGGTACAAAACAGTGATATTCAAGAATATTTTACATATTAACTGAAACTATTTTCTGAAAAGTTAAATAGAAAAAAAGCATAATCAAACAAAGCCTGAAGGAGAAAATGAGCAATGAGCAGCCACTACCACTGCTCTTCAGCAGGCACATGAAATAAAAAAAGAGAAATTTACATATGTAGCACAAAATTCTTATGGATTTACATATCTCACGCCTAAACTTATATATTTACATACATAGCACTTTGATGCCTTAAACCTATAAATGAAAAGGTGTGTTTCACCTTTAAAAAGTGATAATAGTGTTATTTTTTATGTTATATTAAAGATTTGAGTGCTATTCATGTAAATACGAGAGTTTAGGTGTGAGATATGTAAATACATAAGAATTGTGTGCTACCAAAAGTTCTTTCCTGGGTATTGACGTGGCATACACGTTGTTACTACTTAATTGATGGGAATACAACAACAATAACAAACCTTTATTCCACTAAGTGGGGTCGGACAAAACATCCCACCACCTGAGCTTAGAGCTGGATCTTTTTTTTTCTTTCTTTTTTAATATGAAGGGAATATGAAGGAGAAATCACAACAGCACCTCTAAATGAGGTGATCAAGTTGGGATGCAGTTATGAAACTAAAAAAGGGCATGCCAACCTATGGTAAAGCTTTATTGAATTTAAAAAAAAAAAAACTAATAGCAGAGATACCACTGTTCAATATGCTAGAGGACTCTGATTTCATTAAAATATATCTGATCAGTTTCCCAGGATTGTTCGGTAGCAGTGCCATCCAAGGTATTAGTTGAACCAAAAAATGTCAGTAGGTGGCGCGAGAGAAATTTGTTCTCCACACATAAGCCTAATAAGTTGGAATTGCAGTGCACAACACTGGTGTAGAAGGTCCAAACAAAGACACCTTCCAATACCACTCCATCTAGTTGGTTTTTCTATTGAAATGCATAATAAAAGTGGCTATAGAAGATGCATTATAGCTACTTAATTCAATTAACCTGACAAATCTAAGTAAATAAATCAGATTCTTTCAACTCCAACACAGAGACTTTCCTGAAGAATAATGTGAGGTATGGTAGCAGTATCCAAGAGAAAATAAAAAAGTAGGAACCTAGGTGCAAACCACTTATGCATTGAGGCTTCCAAATTCTGATATGCACTATGAAAATATATTCTTGTTGGTTAACTAACAATAGAGTACCATTTGGGCGGATTTTATTTATCAATCTTTCTAAATTTTTTAAAATTTTCTAGCTTGAAAATGTAGAGGTCCAATATTAAAAAATGATCTTAGGCCATGGAGAAGGAAAACGCTGTTGGTAAATAGGTAAATAATATGCAAACAACTATATATATATATATCTCAGAAAAACACAAAATCAATACAAATTCACCCAATGATGGCTATGCCATCTTGTTCAGTTGTAAATTTCACTATGATTTATTGAAGATAATACAGTAATAATTCCTCAGAGATATATAAGACAGAGCCACCATTCTTTAAAAAGAGAAAATAAAATCTAGTCAATAATAAAATAAATTTTGAAAGCAAACATGATGAAACCACCACATATTTGACACTTTTCATGGGCAAAGCCCCTGAACTCCCAACAGGGAGGCTTTCTGCTCCTCTTCCCACTGTTGTAATGAACTTGGCATGAAAATGGACCTATGATTAACTCTGTGTAACGCATTTTGCTTCTTAAGAAAAAAATTAAACTACACAACTTAACAAATGCCAAATGCTATAATGATACTTGATGAAATGATGATGATGAGAGTGCTACTACTCATTCTAAATTTTACTGTCATAAATCATCCAAATTGATTATCACTAAAGAAGATAGTACCGAATGTGGGTCTCTTAACCTGGGGCATTTTATATTGGGAGGATTTCATAGGTACTCATAATAACAAAATATTCTTTTATCTAACCTTTCAAAATTCATGTGTCAAATATCAATCATCACATAATAAACATCTGATCCCATAAATAATCAAAATTTCAAGGCATGCCTATTAAAATCATCATACCCATGTTATTGGAACAATATATATATGATTCTAAGAAAAATAAAACATGGAGTTCATGTGTATTTTATTGTCCATTCTCAGTAAATAGGTTACAATTAAGCATGCATCATCATAATAAAGATAACAAAAATTCACATCAATAGAAATTTATGTGCTTGTATTGATGATTATGTAAGAAGACATAATTCAAACATGTGTTGCAAGCAGGAACATGCTAAATGTATTAAAATTGTTTCTGCTATTTCAACTGATTTCAGAGAATATGCTTATAAATTCTCTGATTTCAGTATCACACCTAAGGCTCCCAAACAGCTCATGTAAGATTTTTTTTTTTCACTAAGCAAACGAGCAGAACATAATTTTTTTTTTGTTCTCGATATATAAACAAACCGAATACAAAAAAAAAATTGTTTTTTCGTTTTGGCTCAAAATAATTATATATATATATATATATATATATATATATATATATATATATATATANGCTCAAAATAATTATATATATATATATATATATATATATATATAAACATGTCGTCGTTCCGCTCTGCTAGGGTTCCGCCCCATGGCAAACCCTAGCGTCTCGCATTGCTTTCGGCTTCGGGATTTACTCGTGTCGCGTAGTCTCGTGTCGACGGCTTCCATTCGCGTCGTCTCGCATTGCGTTCGCGTCTCGTCTGGCTGCAATGCTGCAGTCGCCCTCGTTGCCTGCGTCTCATCTGTAACAGAGCCACTCAACACCTGCGTCCTGTTTCTGCCTGTGTCTCATCTGCGACAGAGCCACTCGACACCCGTCGTCTGCTCGGCTCTGCATCTGGCGCCTGCGACAGAGCAGCTCGACACCCCTATTCGTGCAGCTTCTCACTGTGTTGCAAGTTGGCACTGGCTACGGTAATGGTCTCAGGGATTTCCTACGCCGCAGCCCTCGCCGATCATAACCCCACCAAACCCTCCTATTCTACAGCGGTTCACAAACGCAGCTCCCCTTTCACCTCACAGATAGTGTGGTATTCCCGCTGATTTACCATGATTCTGTTGCAGAAAATGACGATTACAATCTCATCAAAAAAGTAGAGAAAAAACGGGCAAACCAGCAATTTTCTTCTCCAAAGCTGAAATTTCAACTCATGTAGGAAAATACAAATTTACACTGATTGGAATGTTCTAATTAGGTTGCCCTAAGATGGAGATCATCAGGAAGGTTTTTGAAGATTTCAAACTGGTTGAGGATTGTCAGGTGGATCATTTCGACGGAAGACATGTTATGATACAGTTGAGCACAGAAGATGATTACACGATGATTTTCTAAATAAATTCATCACAATTGAGGGCAAACATATGAAATTACTCAAATGGACCCCTAATTTCAATCTCAGTCAAGAACCTCCAATTGCGTCTATCTGGTTCTCATTACCTGAACTCAAGTTTCATTTCTTTGACCTACCTATCTTATATGCAATTGGGACTATCCTTGGAAAATATTTGCAAGTAGACTTACCTACAATTCATTTCTCAAGACCCTCTATTACAAGGATTTTGATTGAACGAGATATTATATTACCAGATGTAGAAGAAGTCTGGCTTGGATCTGCTCACAATGGTTATTGGAAAAAAATCATTATGGAACAAATATCATACTACTGCAAGCACTGCAAGATGTTTGGACACCCACAAGAGAAATGTTTCAAATTGCACCCACAGTTGAGAACCAATAGTCAAATGCAGGAACACACTATTAGAGCGCCTCATGTGTCTGAACGCGCTCCCAGCAAACCTGATTACAGTCAACCTGAGGAGGGAATCACCACAAGACAGGAGTTGGTGTCTGCCCCTGGGATCCCTTCTCCCGACCATACTACAATGGATAATGTTCGAACTGAGAATCATGATAGTCCCGCAGCTCCTACTCAAGAAGCATCAGGTCCAGAGGAAACAATTCACACTTCACATACACTGGAACCTATCGTGGTGGCAATGACTGTCTTTCCTCCCACTGCGGTTCTAACATCAAATCAGATCAAGGATCACATGAGTCAGTCTTTAGATGAAGAATGACAGGTTTACACTTCTCGGCGGAAGATAAAGGTTGGGGGCACACTCCAACTTGGAAACATAATGGATGATACTTTGATGGCTCCTTGCAATGCATGACTCTTCAAAGTTTGTTATCTGGTTCCGCTCCTAAAGCTAGAGGAAGAGGCAGGACTAAACTGACTCGTCCCTAGTTACTTGTTTTCTGCATGTTTTAAATTTGTTTTACATTTTATCGAGTCTATTTGTATCTTTTTGTTGGGGTATTACTGTACATGTATCGTATGGGTAGGGTGTCTCTTTTGGGCTCTTCTCATACAACATTTATGTATCATTTTATATTTCAATAAAATCAGCCTTTGGGCTTTTCAATATATATATATATATATATCATATAAAAGAAGAAAAAGATTTTGAGGAAATCTAAAATGGCGTTGTCTTCTCCTGCTAAGGTTTTAACACATGTCGAACCCTAGCAACTGTTAGGGCGTTTCGCATCCTAGTTGCGTGTTCTCCTCGTATCTTCTCCATCGTCATCGGCTCACGTTGTCCGCTTCGACGTCGACTGTTGCTCGCTCTGCGTCTTGCGAACGTGAGTCGTCTGCTTCACACGTTCGCGTCTTTGTCTGCGTCAAACATGCTGCTCGCGTCTGCATCTTCTTAGTCGTCTGCTTCGCACGTTTGCGTCTGTCTGTTTCCCCCGACAGCCGCATAGCACGTTGTACTTTGCAGCAGAAGGCGCCGACAAATTCACTCCGCGATTATATCAGAATCTTCTAGCAGGTCCCTGCTTTGATGATGTTCCCTATTTCTTCTGAGTCTGACAAAGTCTCTTTTGCCCACGTGGTGGGTAATTCTCAGGTAGAGTCGGTGGTTGTCTTACCCTCAAGTTATAAGGAATATCGTGATGGTACAGGTGACTGTCCTTTTATTAAGAATGCAAGCAGGAAAAGTAAGAAAGCAGCATTTTTTCTCTAAGTTAGAAATTTCAATCCTGACTAAGAAATTCAAGTTTGCTCTTATTGAAAAAATTTAGTGGGAGAGCCCAACTATGGAAGTTATTAGAAAAAGCTTTGAGGATCTCAAATTAGCAGGCAAATGGAAAGTGTGGCTCATGGATGGGAGACACGTATTGGTTCAATTAACAGTGGCTAAAGACTAGACTCGGATTTTCTCCAAAAAATATCTTAACATTGCTGGTAAATCAATGAAGCTACTCAAGTGGTCTCCTGATTTTGATCTCAATCATGAACCTCCAACTGTACTAGTATGGTTTAGTTTACCTAGTTTTAAGCTGCACATTTTTCATCATCAGGTTTTTTACTCTATTGAGGTCATACTTCGGGACCCTATGAAACTAGATCTACCGACTTTCAACCTCACCAGACCTTCTGTGGCCAGAATACTTGTGGAAAGAGATATTACTTTACCTGATGTTACTGAAGTCTGGTTGGGCACAACTCGTAATGGATATTGGCAATAAATCGTCATAGAGCATAAAACTACTTACTGTTCTCATTATAAGATGTTTGGGCATATCCTTGATAAATATCATAAGTTTCATCCTAATTTAAAATCTAAAGATCAAGTGAATAAGGATGGATCTAACCCCACTGCTCTGGACATATTTGTTCCATATGGAAAGAGAACTACAGGATTTAATGTCTGATTTAATTGCCCCTATGGACCCTCCCCCTGAAAATATTACTTTTGCGATTGATGAGAAGCTTGATGGCCCTGCTGAGCAACTTACACTTTCAAACCCTATTGCAAACAGTATTGAATGACCCCTACCTACACGGACTGATAATCAGGCCAACCTTGTAGCTCCCCATCTTCAGGAGGTATCAGAGGTAGAGGCGACAACTCATACCTCACACACACTTGAACCTCTTATGGGTAAAACTGTTGGCAATCTTTCTGTTGTAGTACTACCACCTCATCCGAATGAGCAACAATCTTTGGATGAGGAATGACAGGTCTACACTTCCAGGAAGAAGAAGAAGAATAGAGATCTACTTGAGTTAAAGAATCTAATGGATGATACTTTGGTTACTTCGAGCAATGGTACGCACCTCACCAATTTGTTAGTTGGTTCCCTTCCAAGAACTAGAGGCTGAGGCAGAACTAAATTGGGTCGTCCCGATTGATCTTATATGTACCATCTATTTTTGGGTTTTATTTTTCTTTTTTAGTATGTGTACCGTGTGGGTTGGGTGTCTATTTGGGCCCACTCATACAACTTATATGTACCATTTTCTCTTAAATATAATTACCCTTGGACTTCTTAATATATATATAGTTACAATTGATGGGTATTATTCATAAATAATTTGATTGACGACAAGGCTACAAAGTTTTATAATCAATTGAAATTATTAATTTTAAAAATAGAATAAAAATATATTAAATTTTATTTAAATGAATATTTTCATATAAATAATAAGATTTAAATCTTGCCCCTACCCTTAGTATCCTAAGGCTACGTGACTAGGACTGTCAAAATGGCTTGTTATTCGCAAACAGCTCATGTTCGGCTCGCTAAGCAAACGAACCGAACACGAATATTGGTATTTTTTAACGAGTCGAACACGTGCCAAGTTTGGGCTCGCTCAAACTCGGCTCATTTACACCCCTAATCACACCATGGGATCCACCTTATAAACCAATTATTCAACACACATGATAAGCACTAAATAGTTTAGCATCTAGCTTATACCAGATTAGTTATTACCCCATATTTCTTTATAAATAAACTCATCCACTCACATGAAGACTAACTATGAAAGTTTCTAAACATCAATATCTCAACTGTTAACTTCTTAATTAATCCAATATGGTTAGCATATGTAATCTGAGATATAGATCTATTTATACTCAATGTAATCAAAGCCTTTATGAAATGAAGGCACATGTTCTTCATTTTCTGCAAGAAAAATTAGATAGAACCACTATAACTAATAAGAAAACTTTAAAGATACAAGCAATAAAATAATAAACCATTTCTTTTAGTGTTGAATGATAATTTAAGCTTTATGTCCAATTAACTTTGTAAAATTAAAACAATACTAAACATTTGTACTTAGAACTTATTTTAAGTAATTAAAGATAATTTAACATAAAGGATGGTTAGAGGCTTAGAGTTTATATCCAAGTAGCTGCATGCATGCAGACCATGTAATCCATAGTGGATATTATCACACTTAAAAGGATGACAAAAAAGTCATAATAACCAATCAAATTTTAGCATCTTGTGTCTCAATCTCAAGTCAAATACATATGTATGCTAGATTCTAAGCAAGTTAATCACCCACCAATAAAAATATGTTATCTTCAATACAAAAATCATATCAAACAACAACAATAACAAGTCAAGTCTTTATCCCACTAAGTGGGTTGGGCTACATGAATCTTTTTTTTTTCCACCGTGTCATATTGAATGTCATATTTCCAGTTAATTCTAGTAAATTACGATCATTTTTTATACAAAATGCCCAAGTTTTTTAGGTCTACCTTGCCTTTCTTAGCATATACAACAACAACAAAGCCTTAATCCCACTACGTGGGGTCGGCTACATGAAACTTTTTTCTCTATTGCGTCCTATTTAGTGTCATATTTTCCTTTAGTTCTAATAAATTAGGATCATTTTTTATACAATAAGCCCAAGTCCTCCTAGTTCTACCTTTGTCTTTCTTAACATAAGTTAAATCTTAAATATCTACTATCCTAATCGGATTACAATGTGTCCAAACCATCTAAGACGACTCTCTCTAATTTTGTCCATCAGTGGCTCTACTATCACGAATATAATCATTTCTCATTTTGTCTCCAACTGTAAAGCCACTCATCCACCTAATCATTCTCATCTCGGCACACTTAACTTAGTATTATGCTTCTCTTTTAAAGTTCGAACACAAGTAACAGCTCTAGTATGCATATCTTTGATGACTTGAATATAATTCATATCAATACCTTTCTTCTCAAGAACTCTCAATAAATGTATAGCTTCCATGGTAGACTTGCCCGACATAAATCCAATTGATTATGAGAAATCTTTGTAATACGTCTTAACCTATGTTCAATTACCCTCTCCCAAAAATTTAAAGTATGACATGTCAACTTAATTACTCTATAATTTGCACACTCTTGTGCATCCCATTTATTCTTAAATTTGGGGACCAAAATACTCTTCCTCCACTCCTCAGACATTTTTTTAGTTTTTAAAATAATATTAAAGAGTTTAGTAAGCCAAGAAACTCCCAAATCTCCTAAATATTCCCACGCTTCAATCTGGATATCATCAGGTCCTACAGACTTTCCACCCTTGGTTTTCTTTAAAGCCTCTTCAACATATTTTTTTACTAATGTGACGGTAAAAATGAAACATTTTATTATTATTAACGATATTAAGATCACTAAGGTCGGTTTTATTTTTAGAAATTTCATTAAGTTTATTAAAATAACTCACCACTTATGTTGAATATCTTTTTTTAAGAAAAAAACTTTTTGATTTTTCATCTTTAATACACTTTAATCGAGTTAAATCTTTACTTTTCTTTTCTCTTTGTTTGACTAGTTTATACATATATTTTCCACCCTACTTAGTACATAATCTATTATAAAGATCATTAAAAGCAAAATTTTAGCATCATATATTGTTCTTTTACTCCCTGCGAGTCGTTTAATATTTCTCATTTCTCTATACTTATACATTTAAACCAATTTTTATAACATAATTACTTATATTTTATCTTTTTTTG
The DNA here is from genome assembly GCA_003013225.1 of Phalaenopsis aphrodite. NCBI lineage: Eukaryota > Viridiplantae > Streptophyta > Magnoliopsida > Asparagales > Orchidaceae > Phalaenopsis > Phalaenopsis aphrodite. The sequence continues at coordinate 948,766 of NEWO01000188.1, read as the reverse complement.
CACATTATTATTCCACCACCAACTATTTGTATTTATTTATTTTTTTTTATTCTCCAAGTACATCTTTTACTACTTGTTTAATAGTGTTTGTTACTTTATCCCACATAGCATTTACTTCTTCATGAACATCCCAAATTTTAAAATCTTGAATTTTATTCAAAAAAATAAATTTATTTATGTCTTTTAGGTTCCCTCATTTAATTCTACAATAATGATGTCCTAGTATTCATTATTTTACAACTTTTCATCTTAAAATATAGAACTAATAATCGATGTTGGGAATTAAATCCTAACTTGGAAGGACCTTAAAACTTTTACAATCTCGACGATCTCTTCTTCTCATAAGAAAATAATCAATTTGTGTTTTATAAGATCTATTCTTATAAGTAATAAGATGTTCATCTCTTTTCTTGAATAAAGTATTAGTAATAACAAAATCATATAACAACAACAAAGCCTTAATCCCACTAATAACAAAATCATACGCTAAAACAAAATCTAAAATGACTCTGTCTTCATTAGTCACTCCAAAATCGTAGCCATCATGAATATTTCTGAAATCCTCTACTACTCTACCGACATGTAAGGGTGTAAACGAGCCGAACACAAGCGAGCCCAGGTTCAGCTCGTGTTCGGCTCGTTTATATTTCGAGCTCAAAAAGTATGTTCGTGTTCGGCTCGTTTTCTTAGCGAGCCAAACACGAGTCGTTTACGAACAAAGAGTGGTTTTGACAACTCTAATCACGTAGTCATAAGATATTAAAGATTATGACAAGATTTAAAACATCATTTGAATCTAATTTATTAATTTTTATTCTATTTTCTTCATTAATACTTTTAATTGATTATAAATCTTTGTAATCTTGTAGTCAATGAATTTTTTAAAAAATACTACTCATCAAAGATATATATATAATTGATTAGTAGTATTTCGAGTCAAAACGAGCCGAACACAAACAAACAAATATTTATTCATGTTGTTCGTGTTCGCCTCATTAACTTAGCGAACGAGCCGAACACAAGTTATTCTCGAACAACAAGCCGTTTTGACAGCCCTACCGACATGTCCATTGAAATTTCCTCCAATAAAAATTATTTCTTCAAGAGGTATCATTTATATTAAGTCTTTTAAGTCATTCCAGAATTTAGCTTTAGACCCTATATTTGAACCTACTTGAAGAGCATAAGTACTTATAATATTAAAAATCTTTGTATCAATAATAATCTTTAAGGACTATAATTCTATCTCCAACTCTATTAATTTTTACAACATATTATCTTTCAAACTTTTATCTATGATTACACCTACATCATTTCTAGTGCGAATCTTACCAGAATACCAAAGTTTAAAACCTAAGTTATCAATCTCTTTAGCATTTTCTCCAACCCATTTAATTTTTTGAATACATAAAATATTAATCTTTCTTAACATATGTCGAATATAAAACATCTACTCTCCTAATTGGATCATCAACTACGTTTAATGTGATCAAACCATCTAAGACGACTCTCTCTTATCTTGTCTGTCATTGAAGCTACACCAACCTTTTTACGGATACATTCATTTTACATTGTCTTCAAGTGTCAAGTCACTCATCCACCTAAGTATTCTTAGCTCAGCAACACTTAACTTAGTTTTATGATTATCTTTTAAAGGCCAACATTTTGTGCCATAAAGCATAATACAAAAATCAAGTGAAAAACTTAAATAAATGTAATAGGAGGTATTTCATATTTAAGCATTTATTAAAGAAAAATAAACTTTAAGTTAATCCCAACTATGGAGGGATCAGTTATTCATAGCATGGCTATTGAACTTCTCCTTACCTTCCAATGATGCCTTCATCTATTCCCATTTGGTCATAATTTAGGCAGTATCACGTGATCATAAACTCACAACATACTCCAAGCATTTCCTATAATTCTATCTCAATAAAAACCTCAACACACCTTAAATTATTTATATTAACCAAATGAACAGCTCTTTCATAATTATAAATGAAAGAATCTAAAGTTAAGGTTTCACCTTGACTTGCAAAACAAGAAGAAGCCAGTTCCTTGCTTTTCTTCTCCAACGATCTATTCTCGCTTTCTCACTTGCAGTTGTCCCTCTCTCGATCTCTCGATCGTTATCTCAGTCTCTCGCCACCCCTTTACGATGAATCATTTCACACACCTCAGCCATTCCCTCTCACAGCCCGCTTAAGAAAACCCGTAAGACAGTAAGACCCACGTTGATAGTTTGGAACTTAGCTCTTTAATTATTTATTTATTTATAATAAATAGTATAAATAAATAGATTTAGATGTTTTTTTTTTATTTGGGCCAATTATATTTGGACCAAAATACTCCCAAAAACATATAACCTCTTATATTCACATACTACTCACTTTAATTGTTTTGAATCTGATTTTATGTGGGAGGCACACCCAAGTGTTTGAGTGTTTGATTAAAGAGAAACTGATAGAGAGTGGGAGCAGGGGTTTAAAGAGGAGAGCACAGCGACTTGATCCTCTGGGGCAAAATGGGTAATTATCGAGCTCATATGACCCTTTTTATATAATCATTCATTTTTTTACATGGAGAGAGTGAAGAGTCTAAAGCCTCTTCTTATGTAAAGATACATGTGAGAAGATATAGGCCAAAAAGTTTGACTACATGAAAATACCCCTTTATTTATAGGAGACAGAAAACAACGAAGAAAAATAACTTTTATGCTCGTGTGGACTATTTTTGGTGTCATTGAGTCAGTGTATTCGAGTCCATCAGTTTAACTGTAAGTTTGTTGAAATCAAAATTTAGGATAATTTTTTTGTCTTATTTTAGATGTTTCATGCTCAAAAGATGCTCTGAAATCAATGCTAATCACTTTGAAATCTGTGCCAAATGACAAATTTGGTTGTAATGATACTATGATAGGCACATCTAAAGTAAGTTCATCGATGGAAATCAACCACCTCTGATCAACTAAAGTTCTGGGAAAAAATCATCGAAGTCATCACATGATAAATTAGGACAATAATATTTCATAGCTGCGGTTGCAGTAGTTACAATCTAAAAACGAGAAAAAAAAGGAAGCCCTTGCATTTTAAATTGCAATTGATTCGGCTACTCAGTGTAGAAGTAAGCATGTCAGATGAGCACAGAATTTAGGCACAATTAGTGAAGGCTTCTCTAAACTAAAACAATTGTCTCATTCTGCAATACAAATATGCAATTTACAACTTTGTGCTGGCATATAGAAACTGCATTCTATATAACATATCAGACAGGATTGACTGAAACAAACAACATAAAATAAGTGAAAGAACAAAACTTCATCAAATTTTAATGCTAGCGACTATAACTTGCCTTGAAACACTTTGAAGATCTTTAATTAAAAGATCAGAAAAACGATGAACCAATAGTTTATAGCATGATCAATATGAAGCTGAATAATCAATTCCCAAGGCTTAAAAAAAACAAATAACTCTTTCTTCGCATGAGAAACAAGTAAATTTACAAGAAACCATGCAGCACAAGATTTTTCTTCGACTAATAAGCTATAAATGGACCAAAAATTCTATAATTAAAGTAGCATGAACACATCTAGCAACATTTTATTTGGGAAATAGCATCATACTTATTCCATGAAACGTGAAAGAGAGAAGAATCTCGAATAGCTATCATATAAAACAAGAATTGAATGAAACTGCAAAACACAGTTAGTCGCCGCTTATGGGTGGAATGATTGCTAACTCATCTCCATTCTTCAAAATGGTAGATTCGGCGGCCTATTCCTCATTAACTGAAAAAACCATGGAGTTGCGGATCACCTCCAGCCCTGGAAACTTGTTTAAAAGAATTTTTAAACAATCTCCAGCCGAAAAACAAGGTGGGACTTGCAGAGATAAATCAGCTAAGCCAGTAATCTCACGAGCTTTGGCAAAGAACAAAACTTCAATCGTGACTGAAGTTTCAGAATTAATCCCTGCAACTCTGACGGGATTCTATTCCTCAGAAACTTTGCCGTGGTTATTCTCAGTAGAAAAATCTAAAACAAAACATTTTATGAGAAAATCAATCGAACTTAGTGCATCCCCCAATTCAAAATAATAAATTCTAATAAAATGTACAAGTTGTAGAAGTATTTCAGAGAGGAGGAAGATGATTGAAAAAGATAATGCTTATATTTTGATATACCCTGAAATCAGTAAAGTAAAGTTGCATACAAAAGGTAATATATAAAGACATACAGGAAAAAGGTTGTTATGAGCTGAACAGTGGGATGGAGTCTGTTGGAGATCAAACGGCATTGGTTCCTGCTGGATGAGGAGCTCAGCGGGCAGCAGGGAAGTAGAGCAGAGGATGTTAGGCAGGTCACAAAGCTTATGGCAACAATTTGGTTTAGAAAAACTTTAGAAAGAATAAAATATAGCAAGGCAAGAGAAATATGCGACAAAAGAAACAAATTTCTACCTACGGATTCTTTCTCCGTAAATGTTAACCCAACGCTTGGAGATTCTATGGAAAAGGAAAGACAACCAAGGCATGTGATCAAAAGCCGTTGACACTTTGTTTATCCTTTCATGAATTACAGCTAAGGGGGTATTTGGCTCCGCTCAGGATTTTCGTTTAATATGATTTAGTAAATCTGATAAATCTGGATTTATCAAATCCATATACTGTTAATATCAAGATAGTGTTGTCGGCGTTTAAAAAGGGGGGAGTTACGTTTGGGGGTCGCCCGTAAGAAGCTGTCGGCCGCCGGAATCGAAATCCCGTCGCCCGCTTCGGAAGGACTTTTTAATTTACATATATATATGATTTTAGANCTTCTAAGGTTCTAAGATAGTCGCAGGAAGACCCCTAAGGCTAGATCCTAACTCCTACGAGAAAAACTAGACCTCACGAAAATTGAGGTCAACAAGTGTTTATTTCAATTGACGTTAAATCGAATTAAATCTGTTTGACGTGTTTGACATTTTATTCCAGGTTCTTACAATCATAGCTTTCTTCTCAAACTAAATCTGTTAAATCCGCCAAATAATTAGATTTAATAAATAAAGATTTACATCCAAAAACAAATGGAAGTGGGAGAAAATTGAATTTAACGGGGCACCAGATTTAATTTCCCGTTTTAGCATTTAGCTGGATTTACATTAAACCCAGCCTGAATCCTCTTAAAATTACGCTACCAGATAACCCTTATACCTCATACACTTATATTTGCATTATTAAAAAAAATGGAATAGAACTATACTTACAAAAAAATGCTATAAAAAATAGAATACTGATTAAAAAAAAAAGGTAAAATTAAACATTGTGCAGAAACAGGAAGAATTAATATAACTGAGTTCGCTGTTAAATATTCCAGAAAAAAACAAAGGAAACTTTGTACTTATTATGACTTTTATTTCTCCATTTATTCTGACATACGGAAGGCTTGGAGTTAAATTTTATCGACTACAAGTTAAAATACAAAACATAAAATGGTGGTTTCATTCCCTTTTAATGCTGATCCTATCTCTCTTCACCCATCCATTTGCCCATTTCGTTCTTAAATTGCTTGCTGAATATCGTTCATTCAACTTAACATGAATAATAATTTTTCCCCATTTTACGTTATAGCAAGACACATATCAAACAAACGCTGTAACTGTATTCATTGGAACGTTATCGTAATAACAAAAAAAATATAAACACACTAAAAGTGTATCCCAAGGGAGGTGGAGGCCGACGAGTTAGTCTGGAATGGGAAAGTTTGGGTGTTGGAAGACGGCAGATTTAGTATGCAAGGCCTCTAGAAGGTAGATGAGATGTTGTAAGGCTTGTGTACGGCTGGAAAAAGCAGTAAAACAACTAAGGGAAGAAGTTGTGGGCTACGACAGGGAAGTGCGGCGTTGAGGGCTGGGACAGGGATGGCACCGAAGCGGGATGCCGGGAAAGCGTTTGGGAAGGGGGAAACTGCAGTAAAACAGTAAGGACAGCTGCTTATAGACAACTAAAGCAGAAAAGTATGACGTGAAGCGGTGATAGCGAGGTGAGAAAAAGGCGGAAGGGTTAGAAGGCTGTAATTGTAAAAAAACAACCAAAGAGGTTTGTTTCTAGGCGACTACAGTAGGTCCGGAGATGCAACAGTGGAGGAATGGATGTGGAGCTAGAAAAAATCAAGGATAAACACTATCTCAGGAAGAGATATAAACTGAGCACCACTCGCCCTTGGATACAACCCTACAAAAGAGAAAACCTAAATGACGATGGTTGTCTAGACAGAAACACAAGCAAAACTAAAATTTATACCCTAATGCAACAAATAAATAGGAAATGATTAGAAATGAATGAAAAGAAAGGACGAAACTAGCTAAAAATTGAAAATGAATCGAAAATGGGCCTATTGATTTGGCTCTATGCCGTTGGCGTGAACTGGAGCATCTGCAGTACGCTTCCGACCCTATAGCGGGAGACACCCGCATCACCCTCTCTTTGATCATACTACTCTAAATGATCTACAATATAAAGATTACATGTGAATTGAATTTAATCAATTTATATGATGATATTAGCATTCATTAAGCTTGTGAAAACATACAATGATGATTAAACAACATCGAGAAGTACTTTTAAAGTTCATTTTTATTGATAATTTTCACCGATAAAATTATCTAATACAAGCAATATATCATCAACAGCTCAAATATTTGAGCCCAGACCATTTTACAATACACTTCAAATGACATCAAAATCCTATTGCAAAAATTTTGATGCATTTCAATAATGATAAAATAACTTCCAAAATATTGAAATCTTGTATTGTCACTTGTTTTGACAATGTCGAAGCGAATGGATGATTTTGAATTTGCATGTAAAGGTCTAAACATCTAAATCCTAACATTTTGACACCTTTTACAGACATATAATGGCACAATAGTATATTTTTTAGCTTTTTATTTGAGCAAGACGGGGTATAAACCAATCAATTTTGCTATACATTGCTCTCCCTAAACATTTTAATAATTCAACACGCTAATTTTCTTTAAACACAGCTGGAAAATCCATGTGATTGCTTGCAGCACCTCTTCGAACAAAAGGTACTCACCTTGCTTTTCCAACAAGAACATCTACGATAGCCACAGTTTGCTTAAGATCCTCTTCTTCAATAGCGATATTATGACCAAATAGAAAAATAGATGCATTCACATTTTCCATAGTGCTCATAAATTCCAATGCCTTGATTTTACTATATGATACAAGGAATAGATTGATCCGGTGATTTTATAGTAGTGTCATTTAATATCACCCAATACATAAAGTTAACCTGAAATAGGAGGGATAAGGCTAATAGTGACTATATAACACATAAAAATACAATTTCTTTATTAAGCAGGCCCATTTATAGCTAACTTTTTGACACCTTTACCACCATATAATTTAGCTTGTTCATTTCATTCCAGCATATACACTTTTAACTTTTGTAACTTATTTGCCAGTACAAATAAATAATCAAAAGTTAATCCTAAGTAATTTGAACGCATTATTTGTCTAAGGTATTTTTTTAAATAAATTGAAGCTAAGAGCATGTGCACTAATTTTTTTGTTTAACATATTCTATTAGCTTATAGAGTTGACAGATTTCAAACAGATATTAAACAATATTTACAGAATTCACATTCTTTCAAGCCCTCGCAAATTATCAAACTCGGATTATAGGAATAGACCTATTTTTGTTTGAATGACATTCTGAATGACCTTACTCTTGAAAAATTTTTCCACTATCTTTAAATAAACACAAACTAGGCCTTAAAATTTATTAAAAATTCTCTTTGGTTCATCTAGATCAATATCAAAATTTTAGAACGAGATAGAATCAAGAATTCCAGCTAAAACTATACATATTAAAAAGCCAATATTTTAGATTTTTAGTATCCAAAAAGCCAATACTTTAGATTCTAGTATAAAAATTGGTTTAAATGTAAAAGCTTAGAGAACTATAAAAAACATCAAACGGCCCACAGAGAGTCTAAAAGAACAATCTATGACGCTAAAAATTCTGCTTTTAGTGATCTTTATAAGAGATTAGATACTAAGGAGGGTGAAAAATATATGCATAAACTAGTCAAACAAAGAGAAAAGAAAAGTGAAGACTTAACTCAAATAAAATGTATTAAAGAAGAAAATCAAAAAGTGTTTTTCTTAGAAAAAAATATTCAAAATAGGTGGATGCGTTATTTTGATAAATTTTTTAATGAAGTTTTGGAAAATACAATCGACCTTAGTGATCTTAATATCGTTAAAAATAATAAAATGTTTCATTTTTATCTTCTCATTAGTAAAAAATAAGTTGAGGAGACTTTAAAAAAAAACAAGGGTGGAAATTTTGTAAAACCTGATGATATCCCAATTGAAGTGTGGAAATATTTTGGAGATTTAGGAGTTTCTCGGCTTACTAAACTCTTTAATTTTACTTAAAAACTAAAAAGATGCATGAGGAGCGGAGGAAGAATATTTTGGTCCCCTTTTTAAGAATAAAGGGGATGCAAGAGAGTGTGTCAATTATAGAGGAATTAAGTTAATGTGTCATACTTTAAAATTATGGGAGAGGGTAATTGAACATAGGTTAAGACGTATTACAAAGATTTCTCAATATCAATTTGCATTTATGTCGAGCGGGTCTACTATGGAAGCTATACATTTATTGAGAGGTTTGATGGAGAAGTTCAGAGATAATAAAGAGGATCTGCATATGATTTTTATTGATTTAGAAAAAACTTGCGATGAAATTTCAATAGATATCTTTTGGAGAGTTTTTGAGAAGAAAGAAGTTGATATGACTTATATTGAAGTCATTAAAGATATGTATACAAGAACTGTTATTTGTGTTCGAACAGAAGGAGGATTGACCAAATATTTTCCTATTTCTGTTAGTTTAAATCAAGGATCGGCTTTAATCTCATATCTTTTTGCTTTAGTTATGGATGGATTTACTGGATACTTATAGGAGATGTACCTTGGTGTATGCTTTTTGTTGATGATATCCTTCTCGTGGATAAGAAGAGAGAAAAAGCTCAAGAAAAACTTGAATTATGGAGGTCTACTTTGGAGTCTAAAGGCCTTAATTTTAGTAGAACTAAAACTGAATAAATGAAATGTAATTTTAGTAGGAGTAGCTCTAGTGATAGAAATGTAACTATGGGTGATCAAATTATTTAAAGGTGTGAACGCTTTAGATATCTCGAGTCTATTGTTCAAAGTGATGGTGATATTGATGGGGATGTTATTAGTAGAATTCAAGTTGGTTGGTTAAAGTGGAGGAATGCTTTGGGTCTATTGTGTGATAGAAAAGCACCGCTTAGACTGAAAGGAAAATTTTATAAGATGGTGGTGAAACCTGCAATGCTCTATAGCATTGAATGTTGGCCTAAAAGAGAAGCATAAAACTAAGTTAAGTGTTGTCGAGATGAGATTGATTAAGCTGATGAGTGGCTTTACACTTAGAGACAAAACGTGAAATGAATATATCTATGGTAGGGTTGGTGCAACTCCAGTGACGGACAAAATTAGAGAGTTGCCTTAGATGGTTTGGTCACATTAAACATCAACCATCTGATGATCCGATTAGAAGAGTAGATGTTTTAGATTCGACTTATGTTAAGAAAGGCAGAGGTAGACCTAGGATGACTTAGGCACATTGTATAAAAAATGATCTTAATTTATTAGAATTAAATGAAAATATGACACTAAATAGAAAGCAATGGAGAAAAAGGATTCATGTAGCCGATCCCACTTACTGGGATAAAGGTTTTGTTGTTGTTGTGGTATCCAATAGCACCATGGAATCCATATGCTAACAACAAGTGCAAGAGGGTTGTTATATATTGGATGGTGCAAAACGGTGATATTCAAGTATATTTTACATATTAACTGAAACTATTTTCTGAAAAGTTAAATAGAAAAAAAGTATAACCAAGCAAAGCCTGAAGGAGAAAGTGAGCAATGAGCAGCCACTACCACTGCTCTTCAGCAGGCATGTGAAATAAAAAAAGGGAAATTTACATATGTAGCACACTATTCTTACAAATTTACATATCTCATACCTAAACTTATATATTTACCTACATAGCACTTTGATGCCTTAAAACTATGCATGAAAAGGTGTATTCCACCTTTAAAAAGTGATAATAGTGCTATTTTTTTAGGTGATATTGAAGATTTGAGTGTTATTCATGTAAATATGAGAGTTTAGGTGTGAGATAAGTAAATACATAAGAATTGTGTGCTACAAAAAAGTTCTTTCCTGGGTATTGACGTGGCATATATGATGTTATTACTTAATTGATAGGAATACGACAACAACAACAAACATTTATCCTATTAAGTGGAGTCGGCCAAAACATCCCACCGCCTGAGCTCAGAGCTGGTTTTTTTTATTTTTTTTTTTAATATGAAGGGAATATGAAGGAGAAATGTCAACGCCTCTAAATGAAGTGATCAAGTTGGGATGCAGTTACGAAAACTATGAAAAGTGTGTGCCTAACTACAGTAAATCGTTATTGAATTTTAAAAAAAAAAACTAATAACAGTGATACCACAGTTCAATATGCTAGAGGCCTATGATTTCATTAAAATATATATGATCAGTTTCTCAAGATTATTCGGTAGCAGTGCCATCCAAAGTATTAGTTGAACCAAAAAATGTCAATAGATGGCGCGAGAGAACTCTGTTCTCCACACATAAACCTAATAAGTTGGAATTGCAGTGCACAACACTTGTGTCGAAGGTACAAACAAAGATACCTTCCAATACCACTCCATCCAGTTGGTTTTGTGTTGGAATGCATAATAAAAGTGGCTATAGAAGATGCATTATAGCTACTTAATTCAATGGACCTGACAAATCTAAGGAAATAAATCAAATCCTTTCAACTACAACAAAAAGACTATCCTGAAGAACAATTTGTGGTAGCAGTATCTAAGAAAAAATAAAAAAGAAGGAAACTAGGTGCAAGCCACTTTTGCATTGATGCTTCCGACTTCTGATATGCACGATGAAGTAGTATATTCTTGTTGGTTAGCTAACAATAGAGTACCATTCGGGCGTAATGATCCTTCAATTTGTTTTTATTTTCATAATGAACAATTTTATTTATCTATATTTTAAAATTTTCTTAAATTTTCTAGCATGAAAATTTTGAGGACCAATATTAAAAAAATGATCTTATGCCATGGAGAAGGAAAACGTTGCTGGTAAATAGGTGAAGAATATGCAAACAAATATGTGTGTGTGTGTGCGTGCGCGCGTGCGCCCTTAAGTGGCGCGTTTGTAGACAGCTGCGTTGTCAATCGTAAGACCTCTCTAACCCGGCTTAGATCCCTACGGGGACGGATAACACATATGGGGAGCGGTATTCTCAAATACCGTCATTTTTGAAATATATATATATATATATATATATATATATATATATATATATATATATATATATATATATATATATATATATATATATATATATATATATATATATATATATATATATATATATATATATATATATATATATATATATATATATATATATATATATATATATATATAATAACTCACAAAAACACATAAAAAATCAACACAAGTTCACCCAATGATGGCTATGCCATCGTGTTCAGTTGTATATCTTACAATGATTTATTGTGTTTAACTACAATAATAATTTCTCAGAGATATACAAGACAGTGCCACCACTCTTTAAAAAGAGAATATAAAATCTAGTTAAAAAGAAAATAAATTTTGAAAGCAACCTTGCTGAAACCACCAAAAATATTAGACACTTTTCATGGGCATAGCCCCTGAACTCTCAACAGGGAGGCTTCCTACTCCCCTTCCCACTGTTGTGGTGATCTTAGCAAGAAAACGGACCTATGACTAGATCTGTGTAGCTCATTTTCCTTCTTAGCAAAAAAATTAAACTACATAACTTAATAAATGCTAAATACTATAATGATACTTGATGAAATTTGTGATGATGAAAGTGCTACTACTTATTCTAAATTTCACGGTCATAAATCATTCATATTGATTATCACTTAAGAAGATAATACCGAATGTGGGTCTCTTAACCTGGGCATTTTATATTGGGAGGATTTCATAGGTACTCATAATAACAAAATATTCTTTTATCTAACCTTTCAAAATTCATGTATCAAATATCAATCATCACATAATAAACATCTGATCCCATAAATAATCAAAATGTCAAGGCATGCCTATTAAAATCATCATACCCATGTTATTGGAACAAAAGATATATAATTCTAAGAAAATATAAACATGGAGTTCATGTGTATTTACATGTCCATTCTCAATAAATAATTTACAATTAAGCAAGCATCATCATAATAAAGATAACTAGAATTCACATCAATAGAAATTTATGTCCTTGTATTCATGATCATGCAAGAAGACATAATTCAAACATGTGTTGCAAACAAAAACACAGTAAATGTATTAAAATTGGTTCTGCTATTTCAACTGATTTCAGAGAATTTGCTTATAAATTCTCAGATTTCAATATCACAACTAGGGCTTGCGAACAGTTCATGTTCGATTTGTTCGCTAAGCAAACGAACTGAATACAAATAATTTTTTTGTACTCCTTATATAAATGAGCCGAACACGAATAAAAAATTGTTTATTTGTTTTGGCTCAAAACAATATATTATTTTTGTAGCCTTGTGGTCAATTAAATTATTTATGAATATATATAATTGGTGAGTAGTATTCATAAATAATTTAATAGACCACAAGGCTACAAAGATTTGTAATCAATTAAAATCATTAATTGAAAAACAATATATATATATATATATATATTAAATTCTATTTAAATGAATATTTTAATATAAATAATAAGATTTAAATCTTGTCCCTACCCTTAGCATCTTACGGCTGCATAACTAGACCTGTCAAAATGACTCATTATTCACAAACAACTCATGTTCGGCTCGCTAAGCAAACGAGTCGAACACGAACAGAGGTATTTTTTAACTAGTCGAACACGAGCCAAATCTGGGTTCGCGCAAACTCGGCTTGTTTACACCCCTAATCACACCATGGGATCCACCTTACAAACCAATTATTCAACACACATGATAAGCACTAAATAGTTTAGCTTATCTTATACCATACTAGTTATTTCCCCATATTTCTTTATAAATAAACTCATCCACTCACAGAAAGACTCACTATGAAAGTCTCTAAACATTGATAATTCAGATGTTAACTTCTTAATTAATCCAATATGGTTAGCATACGTAATATGAGATACAGATCTATTTATACTCAATGTAATCAAAACCTTTATCAAATGATGGCAAATGTTCTTCATTTACTGCAAGAAAACGTAGATAGAACCACTATAACAAATAAGAAAACTTAAAAGATAAAACCAATAAAATAATAAAACATTTCTTTTAGTGTTAAATGATAATTTAAGCTTATGTCCAATTAAGTTTGAAATATTAAAATAATATTAAAACAATATTAAAAACTTGTACTTAAGAAGTTATTTTAATTAATGAAAAATAATTTAACATAAAGAATGGTTAGAGGCTTAGAGCTTATCGCCCCAATTCTAATCCAAGTAGGTGCATGCATGCAAACCATGTAATCCATACTAGATATTATTACACTTGAAAGGATTAGAAAAAATCCATAACAATCAATCAAATTTTAGCATCTTGTATGTCAATCTCAAGTCAAATACATATGTATGCTAGATTTTAAGCAAGTTAATCACCCACCAATAAAAATATGTTGTCTTCAATACAAAGATCATATAGAACAACAACAACAGCAGCAAGAAGACTTTATCCCACTAAGTGGGGTTGGCTACATGAATCTTTTTTTTCCATTGTGTCCTATTGAATGTCATATTGTCATTTAATTTAATTCTAGTAAATTACGATCATTTTTTATACAAAATGCTCATATCTTTTTAGGTCTACCTCTATCTTTCTTAACATATGTCAAATATAAAACATCTACTCTCCTGACTGGATCATCAACTGGTTGACGTTTAATGAGATTGAATCATCTAAGACGACTCTCTCTTATCTTTTTTGCCACTGGAGCTACACCAACATTTTCACAGATACATTTGTTTTGCACTTTGTCTTTAAGAGTTTGTTTGGGGCAGCTGTCAATTATTAATAATCTGTTGATCAGCAGCTGATTCAGATAAGTTGTTGATCAGCAGCTGATTCGGATAAACTGGCTGTCTGTTTGGTTTGTGTGTTTGAAAAACACTTGATTTGCAGTTGTTTCTAAATAAATTGTCATTTTGCTCCTTTGCAGTAATGTTATTTACAACAGAACTGTTATAACAATATATTTGATACTTAAGAAACAAAAAATTACTTCAGAATATTAGAAAAATAAGATACACACCTCACTTAATAGTGAGTATCAAGTATACTAAGAAGAATAAAAAAACTATTAAAACTACAATTAAAAATATGATTATATTAATTTTTAAATCCAGACGGCGTATGTCACGAGCTACATCATCCTCCAGGGATATCATCCAACCCATATACAATTATATAATTTAATATTTATATTTAATAAGTTTAAACATAATAATAATTTAAATATATAACTATTATAAATTTATTTACAAATATATTTATAAGTAATACTATTATAAGTAGTCAAATTATATATGTTATATACATTATATTAAATAATTTTTTTCTTAAATAAATATTATATAATAATATTTATTTATAAATATAAATTATATATTAAATAAGTTAATATCCATTTAATATAATATATAAGAATTTTATAAAATTGTATATTATTTATCGATGATTTTATATGATTATATATGATGTACATTATATATAAGTTAATAGCCAACATATTTATAATATACAACATAATAAATTTTTTTTATAAATATGCATAGATATTATTACAATATAACTTTATTATTATACTATCATATATAATTTATATAATAGATAATTTAAGGTAAATATATTTATAAAATACTTTATTAATGTATATTATTAACATATAATATAGTATAATATTAATATAATAATGAGTATATAATTTATAACATATATAATAAATATAAAATAGTTATAATACGGTAGTATCAACAGTAGTATTGGCAAAAACAATGTAGTATTGGCGAAAATACGGTAGTATCGGCGCGGTGTTATTGGGGAAAAGCGTGGTGTTATTACAATAGTATCGCGGAAACGGTGTTATTTGGCGGTAGTATTGGCAGTGTTATTTGGAAAAGCGTGGTCTTATTTGCGGGGTTGAGGGCAGCAGGGTAAAACGATTGCAAACGCGAGTCGTAGGGTTGATCCCGCGGCTGTGTTTCTTAAGAAATAAAATATGTTGTTTCGCAAAATGCAGCCCGAACACACGAATCAAACATGACAGCGGCGTTTTAAAAACGACGCTTGTTGTTATAAGCTGCCCCAAACAGGCCCTATGTGTCAATTCACTCATCCAACTAAGCATTCTCGTCTCAGCAACACTTAATTTAGTTAAATGATTATTTTTTAAAGGCCAACATTCTGTGCCATAAAGCACAATATTAAAAACATGTGAAAAACTTAAAATAAATGTAATAGGAGGTATTTCATATTTAAGCATTTATTAAAGCAAAATAAACTCTTAAGTTAATCCCAACTATGGAGCTATTAGTTATTCATAATATGGCTATCCTTACCTTCCAATGATGCCTTCATCTATTGCCGTTTAGTTATAATTTAGACTGTATCACGTGATCATAAACTCACAACACACTCCAAGCATTTCCTACAATTCTATGTCAATAAAAACCTCAATATATAATTTAACTAAGTGCGCATCTTACATTAATTATATTCACCAAATGCACAGCTCTTTCATAATTATAAAATGAAGAATCTAAAGTTAAGGTTTTACCTTGACTTGCAAAACAAGAAGAAGCCAGTTCCTTGCTTTTCTTCTCCAACGATCTATTCTCGCTTTCTCACTTGCAGCTGTCCCTCTCTCGATCTCTCGATCGTTGCCTCAGTCTCACGCCGCCCCTTTACGGCGAATCGTTTCACACACCTCGGCAATTCTCTCTCGCCGCCCGCTTAAGGAAACCCGTAAGGCCGTAGGACCCAAGTTGATAGCTTGGAACTTAGCTCTTTAATTATTTATTTATTTATAATAAATGGTATTTAGATGTTATATTTTTTTTTTTATTTGGGCCACCAAAATACTCCCAATAACATATAACCTCTTATATTCACATACATCTCACTTTAATTGTTTTGAATCTAATTTTATGTGGGAGGCACACCCAAGTAATTTGAGGGTTTGATCAAAGAGAAAATGAGAAAGAGTGAGGGCGGGGGGTTCAAAGAGAAAATGAGAGAGAGTGGGAGCGGGAGGTTAAAGAGGAGAGCACAACGACTTAGAGGGGTAAAATTGGCAATTATTGAGCTCATGCGACCTTTTTTATATAATCATTTATTTTTTATGTGGAGAGGTGAAGAGTCTAAAGTCTCTTCTTATTTAAAGATACATGGGAGAAGGTAGAGGCCGAAAAGTTTGATTACATGAAAATACTCATTTATTTATATGAGAGGGAAAATAAAAAAGAAAAATTACTTTTATAACCCTGCTTTAAGAAGAGTTATACGAGATGTTCTGTGAATTATTTAGATGTGGGCCCAGAGTTATGTCGTCCTTTGATTAGGCGACTAGGGTCAAAGAGGTGAATTAATCAGTAATGTCGGTTGGTCTTCTGGACGGGGTCATTTATGGGGGTGTCTGACTGGATTCTAAAGTTAGTTGGCGAGACTTGATCTGTTCCATCGATATTAGCTAGTTGGATGCATTAGGTAGGTCGTCAATCCTCAATTCACGTCGGGAGAATTGCCTGACCCGTAGTTATGTATACTTTTAATCTTCAAAATATTGTCAAAATTTTGTCCCAATTTATATTTGGCGGTTTGTGTGAATAAATGAAATGATATAGAAAATAAATAATAAAAATACACACTCAAGGTACTACGCAGGTATACATATCTTTTCAAGAAGTATGGGATTTTATTTAAAAGCCCCAGTATCGATCCCACTAGAAAAGTTGAATTTTTTAAATTAGACTTGCAAATTTATATCTAAATTGCTGATAAAATAAAAGTAGAGCAATGTTGATATGATTGCAATGGATAAGACTAAATTAAAACATAAATAAACGACTAAGATTAACGATTAAACAAAGTAAATTTAATGAGTTTGAATATTATGAAAATATATTTCCCCTTACAAAGAAATATTAATTTTTGTAGGGTTTGAATGACTGAAAATAAGATTATGTATTGTTACAAATAGAAACATTCATATTTTTTACCCCCTCCTGATGCTAGTAAAGAACATTGGCTAATTTAAAATTTTTTTTCCAACTTGTATAGTGGTGTTGAGTAGATTTTGGCCTCTCACATCCAGATTACTAGTACGCCTAAAATATATAATATTTTTATGCACATTTTTATACCTATTTTTGAGATATTGCGCTTTAATGAAAGGTATTTATATGTTTTTCTTTCAGGTGCAATCAAATTGATGAAAACTGCTAAAAAGAATAAAAATGGTCAAATTTGGAACAAAAATGAACTGAGGCGTCTTAGTCGCCATAGTATTGGCCATAAGCGTCAGTTATTCAAAGAAAGTCGTGCCTATGCGTCGGGTACTCCTCGCTTAAGCGCGAGAATTAGTTATTTGATGATTCATTGAATTTAAACGACTTTTTGAAGAGGCTCTACCCAGAATGAAGTGTGACACTCACTAGTTAGGTTAAATCATAGCCCTTCTGGGTCTTTATGTTTCTCAATGGATTTTAACCTCATAAGTGGCCAATTTGTAAATTCAATGAAGAATCAGTGAAAATGTCATGACAATTTTTTAAAGTGAAAAGAAATTCTTAAATCATTCTCATCCCACAAGATTAATTCTTAAATACAAGAAGAAAGAGAGCGAACTACTTAGAATTCATGGAGAATAAATAAAAACACATAACTTGTATTGAAATCTAAGTCTTAGAAATAAAATAATAATAACTTAAACACAAATGCAAAATATCTTATGTCTTCTCCCCAACATAAATTTTGGAGTCTCCTTAAGGATTTCTCCAAACTCTTACTCTTACAAACACAAAACACACTTAAACACAAAAGTAGAACTTCTTAAAACCTTCAAATGCTACCAAAAATTCTTCTCTTTCATCCCACTTTCGTCCCTATTAATTGATCTCTGAAAATAATAAAGGGCTGCTTCAAACACCCCTTCAAAATTTGGTCAAATTTATTGAATCTTCTAAAGGGTAGTTACCGGTGCTATAGCGTCAATTTGGGTGCTATAACGCTCATTAAGTCTGTCTGTGGCGCTATAACGCTAGAGAGCAAAGCTAGAGCGCCATATAAAATGCATCATGTTTGCTTATTTTTCCCTTATTTTCTCTAAATGTTCATTCTATGCACCTGAAACCAAAAAACATACAAAATATCTTCCTTTAAAGTGTAATATCTCTAAAAATATACATAAAACAATCATAAAATATGCACTAAAAATAAGTAATTTTAAGGTGGATCTTTCCCCCAAATTTAAATGTTATTTGTTCTCAAGTAACTCCTTTGTACTATGTAAAAATTATAACTTGTGGAAGTGAGTTTAACTTAGAGATTTTTATAGTTTTTGTTTTATAAATGTGATAGTGAAACTTTAGAAAAAAAATTAATAACTCAGGTTAAAACTAAAATATAAGAATATTTAGTAGTCAAGCCTAAAAGTCGTAATTTTCTATTTATTTCAAGAATAATTACAATTTTGTCATATTTTGAATGCTTAGAAGTATTAGAGTAAAAAGAACTTCATGGGGACTTTAGTGGTAAGGATGAATTTCTTTATTTAAGATGATTCAAGTGGAGCCAATTTTTTATTAGGCATCTTCTCAAGTTTCTCCTCACATATTTTTTTATTTTTGCTCCTTTTTTTTCTTTTGATTTTTCTTTTCTTTTTTACTTTAAGATCTTTTTGTTTTCATATCTTGTGAGGATTGTTATATCTTATAGTCTTTAATGATTTTGAACTCAATTATCTTCTTCTTAAAGTTAAAAACTTTTCACATTTCCTTATTTTGACAAAATTGAATTACCTTTGAAAAAGATATTTCATAAAGTCACAATTCATTATTTTTAAAGTAAAAATCTAAGTTACTTAATAATTCCAAAAATATAATTTTCTTTACTTTAAATAGTAAAAACATAATCTTATACTCTTATATTAAACATCTTAACTCTAGAACTAACATTTATTATTAAAAAATTTTAACTTAAGTTTTCTATAACATTTATAAAATTTAAAATATAGCTATTTAATGTTAATCTAACATATCACAGGTTATGTTCAATTAATTTTTTTTTTTCAAAATCTAGTTCTCTAAGGACAAATAGAGTTTAGTTCTAAAAAAGATATTTTTCCTTCCCCCTAAACTTAAATATTTAATTAATTTCAAACAAGATAGTTCAGCGAGAAAGAAAATTCATAAAGTCTAAAATAAGAGAATAGTACAGGTACCAGTATTAAAAACAAGTGAGATTAACAAGTCTAACAAAAATAAAAGACTATTTTAGCATTTAAACTGAAGCAAATGGTAAACAGTAAAAACAATATAATAATATAATGCAATAAACATAAATTTAAATGTTTGATACAATTGTAAACCCAAACATTAAACATAAAAACTCTCACAAGCAAACAACAACCAACTAACCACATGAAATCTAAACAAAAAAACAGAATACATAAAAATTAACAAACAAAACTACTCATCATCTTCACCTTCATCATTATCTTCATCATCATCACCAGAATCTAAATCCTCCTCCATATCATCGGGAATATAAGGTGTAAATTTGGGGCAAGTAGGAAACACTCCAGTATGGTCACCCCTTAAGAATTTCTCCAGTGCCTTATGATAAGCAATATCAAAATCAACTCTCCTCTACATTCACTCGTCATTATAATAAAGATGAGCTTCTAAGCTTTTCTGTTGAATCTGTTGGATAAATAACTGCTCCATTACAATATCAAGTGAAGTAGAGCCATAAGTAGAAGGTCCAAAAGTTGAAGTTGAAGCTGAAGTGGAAGGAATATCTGAGCATTTACTTCTAGATCATACTCCATCATGCTTTCCATACATCTTTAAATTTGTTTTCTCAATAAGTTTATGAGATGGTAAAACTTCTTCCGAAGTCTCATATTTCACTCCTGATTCAACACACATGGTAGTAATAAGAGCGGGATAACCACCCATACCTCTAGTAGTTCTTCCTCTTGAGGAAATAAACATGTTCTTATAAATCAAAGAGCCGATGTCAATTGGTTTATTCATTTGTATTCAATAATTTAATGTAGTTCTTTCTCCGGTTACATCACTAAAGTGATTAGTAGGAAGCAATCGACCATAAATTAAATAGTCTCATGCATGAGAATGAACATTAAGCTTTGAGAAAGAAAATTTCACCTAACATTCATTCTTAATCTTCTAAAATCCATTATCATCAGTTAAAATCCCATAATCTCGTCCAGTTCATCGTCAGTAAGATGGAACTTAGAATAAAAACAAGTAGGGAGACTATTTAGCTTGTAAATATGATTGATCCGAATAGAACTAATATCCACATATTGCCCCCTCACATAAACTAAATCATCAGATTCATCTAGCAAATTCGCATAAAAATCTCGAACAACATAAATCACAGCGACGAGAGTGATATAAAAAAAGCTCTCCCACTATGGCTCTACAATCACATATTCAATCGTTTCACCAGGACAAAGAAAACTTTGTTTTACAATCAATTTCTTAGATTACAGATCACTGTATATGTTCTGTGGTTTCATACTGACAGATTTATCAGAATCAAATACTCCCTTTCCTTTTCCTCTTTTCATTTTAAGAGCCACGATAAATCTAGAAAATTCCAATAAAAATATCAATAAATCTCAAATATACTATTTTTAGGCTCCAACTAACACATTTTAAACTAAATAATCATTCACCCATAGATTTCTCACCATTTCAAACAAATTTTAAGATTTTCGGCCAAACCCATAAAGCGGTAGAAATCCACGGTGAAATTAAAATTTCAAAAGTTGAGATGAAGATCTTACCCAAAGGTGATGAAATCTAGATTTTGAAGTCCTAACCTTAAGCCAATCAAGCACAAATCCAAGCCCTAAGGGAGAAAAAATGTGAAATAATGAAGGAAGGAAATGTACCAAGGTAAAAAATGGAGTAAACCGGCGGTCCAGGTTTTGTAAACTACTCTCAGGTTGGTTCGATGCTATAGCGCCAAGGATGGCGCTATAGAGCCATTCAAACCGATCCATAATATTATAATTTTTTATATTATGTAGAGAACATAAAATCTAGGATGTTTAAAGTCTAATTTTCTAGTTTTAATGGTCATTTTTGTTTTTTTTTTCAACATCATTCTAAAGTCTAACTATTCAATAATCCAATCCATCATTTCAAACACATAAAGCCTTCTTTTTTTCAACAACACTGAACTGAATTTCTTATATTAATAATATGTTTAATACAAACAACACAACAAAGTCATAGTAACATATCAATACAACAAAAACACCAAATCCAAAAGTATTAAAGACTTAATAATGACAAGTCAACACACTACACAAAAGAACTAGTTACTAACACATATGTTTATAAAAGAAATCATTTAGAACCAGTTGTGAACAATGGTGTCACCCTCCTGTTCACCCTCCAAGTAGTTACAGTTATAAGCATGATAGAAAGGAGCATGAGAAGCCATCTTATCATCAATCTACTTGGTGGTGCTATACATGATAACTTGATAATCTTGAAAACTTGCCAAATTATTGAATTGGAGTTTCAACTGTCAATCTAAATTCTCAAATAGTTGGAACAAGTTTTCATACTTGGTATTCAGTTGAGGGATCTCACCTTCAATCTTCCTAAGTAAATCCATTGGTTGTTCTAAACTCAGTGCAAGAAATTCATTGAAATAGGTCTGAGTGTTCTTATGGATCATCTTCAAATGTTTCATTGTCATTACTCTCCATAATCTCTCAAATCTCTCCAAATTGCTTAGAAAAGTCGAGTGATGCTTCTAATCCCGTCCTAGGTCGTTTTATACAGAAAAAGAGAATAAAAAACTGAATTTTGGCGGTTCAAAGAAAGTTACTCGAACTGTGGCATTATAGCACCAGATCTGGTAGGATCGAGACACATCATGGCTTCCACATGAGTCATTGACGATTGGTTGTTTGATACGACCAAACCTATGACCTTTGGAAAATAGTTTTGAGTCATCAAATAGAGTGTAAAATGAAGTTGAGAGAATGAAAAAAAAATGAGGAAAAAATACAGTAAAAGCATAGCGTCTTCAAATCCCTCACTGATGCATCTCTAGTGTGTGTTGTTTTTCTGCGTATTTTATGTCAATTTAAATCCCGGTACAGTGCCAAAAAACTTGAACCGTCCCACAATTACACAGTAATTTAGTTTTAAAAAATATGGTGAAAATCTTGACCCAATTTATATTAATTATTT
Source organism: Phalaenopsis aphrodite (assembly GCA_003013225.1). Lineage (NCBI taxonomy): Eukaryota > Viridiplantae > Streptophyta > Magnoliopsida > Asparagales > Orchidaceae > Phalaenopsis > Phalaenopsis aphrodite. The sequence goes on along the minus strand of NEWO01000188.1, from coordinate 926,135 downwards.
AATGTGAAAAATATAAATGTCATATAAAATATATAAAATAGTCCACACACTAGTGGTTCTATGCAAGTGTGTGTATCGCTTCATGTAATATAGGGCTTTCTTTAAAAACCCCAATATAGATCCCACAGAGAAGCGTAGTAGAAAATCCTTTAGGTTAATTCTAGTCTACTACATTGAATTCTTAATTTGGAAGATGAAAATTCTTAAGATAATAACATAAATCACAATATTCAAACTACAAAACCTAAAGTAAGAAAGACAAATTAAAATGATTTTAATAAATTCTAATAGAAATGTAACTAAAACAACTAAGTTTACTAAACTATTTACTAAACTTTAAAAATTAAATTTACAAAGACTAAACAAAGTTTTGTGACGAAGAGTTAAAATTTAAGAAAGTCTCCTTCCCTTTTACAATGAGTATATGGATTGTGAAAAAATTAAAATCATTTAAAAATATATATAAATTATTTTGTGTCAAATTGGAGCAATCATATTCTTTACCCTCTTCCGAGTTCTATAAATAACATTAACTAATTCGTGTTTAGGTTGGGAGAATATCGACTGCCACTCCAGAGCTCCCACTACTCTGTCACCTGAGGGCTAACAATCTCACATCAGTTTCCAATCAACTGAACCAAATTGGAGATTTTAATTTGTCACCTTAAAATCTCCAGTTTTGCACCCAACAAAATATATTTTCCAATTTATTTGCACTCAATTCCATGGATGACATACTCTCCCATGAAATCAAATGTGATTCTACCCATGTTGTAGAAATCATAGCTCTTTCGAAACATATGTTTCTTAACACATTTTAACATTTCAATTGATCAAATAAAAAATTAAATGAATATCAGAGTTCGAATCTTCACAAATTATTGACATTTAAAATTGTATAAAACAAAATCAATTCTTCACAAAATCATATCTCAAAGTAGGGAGAAGGATAAAGAAGACTACTCAGAGTTCATAAGAAGAATACAACAAAACATGAATAAAAACAAGTTTACAAAATAAAGAAAGAAAAGAACATAACTTATCTCACAATCATTCTCAAGTAAATCCCTATAAGTTAGCTTCAAGCACTTTTCCTCTTTACAAGTACTCTCAATTCTCACCTAGAAATGTAATGAAGAAGAAATTTGTCACCTTCCCTCTCCTCTTACAATCCTTGAAGAAAATATCCAAGCCCTTCCTCTCACTCTCATGCCACACACACACACACAAAACTCAAACCCGCACAACTCTTCTTCAAGCCCTTGACTTCCCTCTCTTTTATAAAAGACTACCTCCCTCCAAAATAAATTCAAATTCCCTCCAAATTTGTATCCAAAAGTCAACTCTTTTGAATTCAAAAGACATTTCCATTGATCCAAGAGACATATCCCTTCATAAAAAAACCTTCTAAAGTGTCTATATGCATTAAATCACTTCAAGAGGTGTTTAAAACAAGTGTCCCTTTGAAAATTCACACAAAAACTTGTCTTGAACCACCTTAATCCGCAAAAAGTCATCTCTGACGCATCATGCGCCAGTTATATGGATTTCGGTGAATCATGTGCATGTTTAGGGCATAACGTGCCACCCTGCAACAGTTCCACTATTTTGCTCCGTTTCGCCCCGTTTTAGTTGTGTTTCACTCCTAACATATATACCTACAAAATAAGCATGAAAACAACCTTTCTTTAAAGTGTAATTTCATTCAAAAACATGTGAGAAATGTAAATTAAATTAAGCATAGAAAGACATATTGAAATGTGTCAAGTCAGAAGTTTCTTTCTTGCTCGTTTTTACTCCAAATTGTACCATTTTTGCTTCATTTTCTCCAAAATTCCATTTCTTGTACCTAAAATAAAAAATATGCAAAATATCTTCTTTTAAAGTGTAATATCATTAAAAATCATTAAAATTGAGCATACAATATATATGAAAAAGTAGATAATTTTTAAGCGTGTCAGCTCCCCCAAACTCAAACGTTACTTGTCCTCAAGTAACAATTTTACTAATAAAAATATGACTTAGGATAGATATTAACTAATAAATTTCTATACTTTAGTTTAATAAATACAATAGTAAAATTTAAGAAAACTCGTTAATAACTTAGATTCAAACTCTAAGTTAAAGAGTACTTAGTAATCAAATTTAAGATTCTGAATCTCTATTCATTTCAAGAAGAATTGTAATTTGTCATATCAAAGATACTTAGATCATTCATATGAAAAAGAACTTCATGAAAACTTTACTAGTAATGCTACTAATACTCAAATACAAGTTTATAACATGTAATAAAGCCTTTTTTTCTTAAGTTGATTCAAGTGAAGTCAATTTTTTATTAGGCGTCTCCTCAAGTTTCTCCTCACTCATTTTTCTTTTCTTTTCTTTTTTTTTTGTTTTTTTCACCTTTTTTTTTTCTTTTAGGATCTTTTGAATCTCTTCTTTTTTTTCAAGTGAGGATTACTATATCTGGATAACTTTTAATAATTTTGAACTTCACTATCCTCTTCTTAAAGTCAAAACTCCTTACCTTTCTTAAATTTATAAATTCACATTAGTTTATGATTTTTCATAAAGTCTCATTCTTTTCTTCTTACATGAAACTCTAAAATTCTTAATACTTCAAAAATATAATTTCCTTTACTTCAAAAAGAAAAACATAGTCTTATCATTTCATACAAAATATCTTTAACTTTAGAATTGACATTCGTTATTAAAAATTTTTACCTAAATTTACCATAATATTTGCAAACATAAATATAGTCATTTAAAGTTAAACTCTAATATCCAAGGGCATGTTAAATTAATTTTAAAAATACAGTTCATTAAGGACAAATAAAATTTAGTTTAGTTATTTTTAAATTAAAATTTTCTTTTCCCCCAAATTTGCATTTTTAAATATTTTACATTTAATTCCATAAAATGTAGTAGGAAAATTAGAAAGTTGAATTGACTAACAACTACAACATCCTATCAAATTCATATACGTGCATAATCAGGATAAAATGATTGCAAGAGAAAATAAATCTAGCCTAAAACATGTTTGCAATAATATTAAACTAAAAGGAAGTATGCTAACTTTAAAATTTATTTTTCTTCATACCATCAATCTTAATTTTTAACCTGTAAAGCATTCAATATAGAAAATATAAGCACAAAGAAAAACAGTTCATAAATTCTATCTTCCACAAACATCTACAAGTATTCATTAGGACAAAACAATATGCAATAGAAAGTAAGTCTAAACTAAAGCATGCTTTCTCTTCAAATCTTTATATTATTGTAACACAAACATAAACACACTTGATAAATGAGGTCAATTCTTCATTTAACTCATTGCATCTCACTTACTTACTTCCAATTTCTAACGGAATCACTACACAAATATATTTGGTACTTATAAATAATTTTATAGATTCTAATCCTAAAGATAAGATTATCCTTGATATGTTGGGTCATGAACATCAACCTCAGGTGCCACCATATCCCATAATTAAGCACCTCTAACAGTTATAAGGATAGTGTAAAAGCATCCACATGTTACTCTTCAAATAGGTTAGCTATTCCTATCAAATGAAAACAAAGTCAGAGAAAAAAAGTAATAAAATTGAGATGAAACTGTCACTGTTAAAATTCATATTATCTCTTGTAAAACTCAAGTCCGGGTGAAACCCAAGTCGTAGAGGACTCTTCAATCCAACTACCACAAGGGAACATGCAAGTTTAACCATAATAAGAAGTTAATAAATCACCTCCCTTATAATATAAAAAGATATAATCAAACCACTAACAATCCAAACATCTATCAATCATCAATCAAACTAAACAATTCACACTAAAACAAGCACAATACAACCCAAACAATCATAACTCTCAAGCACATTAAATCAAACCACACCGATAACTGTGGGTTGCCTCCCATAAAACGCTTTGTTTAAAGTCATTAACCCGACAAATGATTCTTCCTGGATCAAATTTCCATTTAAGTAATCCTTGATCAATCACCTAATCCTTTCCAGATATAGGGATTCCTTCAAAGTTCTTGAATTAAAATTTTTCTTTCAGCTCTTCCTTTTCAGATTGATTCATATCATTGTTCCTCATATTTCTTTCTAGAACCAATATTATTCTAGTAATTTTCTCAATTTTCATATTAATATCATTCTTAAATTTTATAAGAAATTGATCTTTATAAGATACTTCACGATCTCCCAAATTTTGTATCAGATTCTCTCTATATAATTCAAATTCTGGATTAAATTCTTTTAGGTTACTCTTTTGTTCAGGGTTCTCTTTCAATTCTTCCCCTTGATATTGAGTAAATGGTTGAGGTGGTCTTTCTATATTTGTCTTAGTTGAGGAAACATGTTTTTTCTAATTCCTTAGGAATTTTTTCCATTGGTCTTTCAATCTCCTTATCCTCATTTCTCAACTCAAAGTTCTTTTGAAACATATCCTCAAATTCTATTCTAAACAATAGTTCAATAATTTTAAATTGTTTATCATGCATCTATTTAGGGTTTATCTCAGGGCCACTAACTAAAATCTCTGAGGGGTAACTTTTAATTACATTAATAATCTGCCCCAATTGGTTTTCTATGTTCCTTATTGCGACCTCTTGATTTTCCAACTGTCTCATCATTTGAATCATAACCTCTTCTAACATCTTCTCATCATCCTGTGGGTTGGAGTTAAATTGAGGATGATTATTAATTGAGTTAATAATCTGCCCTAGTTGGTTTTACATATTCCTTATTGTGATCCCTTGACACTCCAGCTCACTCCCCATTTGAGTAACAACCTCTTCTAATAAATCATTCTCCACATTATGTGGGTTGGAGTTAAATCCACGAGGAAAAGAAAATTCATTATTATAATAGCCATGATTATTCCAAATACATGTCTGATTAAATTGATTATCATCCCAAAATTGATCTTCTCCTCTAAAATTATTATTCCTGTTAAAATTCAAATGATTTTCTGAACCTGAAATGTAATAATCGGAATAAGAATTATGTATCTCATGAACAGTTTCAATCCATTGTCCAAATGAATTTTCACTACTAATCGATGTTCCTTGAGGAAATCTTTTTATGTATTGTTCCAACTTCCTCTCAATATCTGCAACCTGAGAAATTAAAATTGTAAGCATATATTCTTGAAAATTTGCCACTCTCATGGGGTTTACTCTTTCAAAGCTACTAATATTATAATTCAAATCTAAATATTCATTATGTAGTTGCTCCACCATTTCTATATTAAATTCATGGAGTCTTCTAAAATCTCTCCTAAAAGTCCTCTCCAAACCTGACTTGTAAAATTCAAGGTCTGCAGCTTCTGAACTACATATACAAATCTAAACACTTAACTAATAGGATAGATATCAAAAATATTTTTGGTAATTTGGATTTTCTTTAAAATAAACACAAAATAATTAAGCACACTATATAATAATACTATAAATTATAAATTTATATCTTACATGTTTAACTAAAATTCTCCTAAAGTTCTTACCGAAACTTCCTTGACAACGGCTCAAAAAACTTGATGCACCTCTAGTGTGTGTTGTTTTTCTGTGTATTTTATGTCAATTTAAATCCTCGGTACAGCGCTAAGACTTAACCTGTCCCGAAATTACACAGTAATTTTGTTTTAAAAAATATGACCAAAATATTGACCCAAATTATATTAAGTATTTAATGTGCAAAATAGAAATGTTATATAAAGTATTAAAAATAGTTCACACACTGGTGGTCTGTGCAAGTGCACATATCACTTCAAGTAATATAGGGTTTTCTTTAAAAACCTCAGTATCGATCCCACAAAGAAGCGCAGTAAGAAATCATTTAGGCTAATTCTAATTTACTAATATGAAGTCTTGATTTGGAAGATGAAAATTTTTATGATAATAACATAAATCATAATATTCAAACTATAAAAATTAAAGTAAGAAAGACAAATTAAAATAGGTTTAATGAATCATAATAGTAATGTAACTAAAAGAACTAAGTTTACTAAACTATTTAATAAAATTTAAAATTAAATTTACTAAAACTAAACAAAGTTTTGTCACAAAGAGTTCAAATTTAATAAAACATCATTCCCCTTTACAATGAGTATATGGTTGTGCAGAAATTAAAATCATTTAAAAATATATAAAAATTGTTTTGTGCCAAATATGAGCAATCCTATTCTTTACCCTCTTCTGAGTGCTATAAAGAACATTGACTAACTCAGAGTTTGGTCCTTAATTCCGTAGTTAGGCTGGGAGGATACCAGCTGCCACTCCAGAGCTCTCACTACTTCCTCACCTGAGGGCTAACAATCTCGCATCAGTTTCCAATCAACTGGAGCAAATTGGGATTTTAATATGTCATCTTAAAATCTCCAATTATGCATCCAACAAAGTACATTTCCATATTTATTTGCACTTAATTCCATAGATGACATACTCTCCCATGAAATCAAATATGATTCTCTCAATGTTGTAGAAATCATAACCCTTTCGGAACACATGTCTCTCAACACATTTTAACATTTCAATTGATCAAATCAAAAAGTAAATGAATATCAGAGTTCGAATCATCACAAATTATTGACATTTAAAACCATATAAAATAAAATCAATTCTTCACAAAACCATATCTAAAAGTAGAAAAAATGATAAAGAAGACTACTCAGAATTCATGTGAAGAATACAACAAAACACAAATTTCATATATAAAAATAAGTTTACAAAATAAATAAAGAAAAGAACGCAACTTATCTCACAATCACTTCCAAGCAAATTGTTAGAAGTTCTCTTCAAGTATTTTCCCTCTTTACAAGTACTTTCAATTCTCTCATAGAAATGTAATGAAGAAGAAATTTGTCACCTTCCCTCTCCTCTTACAATCCTTGAAGAAAATCTCCAAGTCCTTCCTCTCATTCTCACGCCACACACACACACACACAAAACTCACACCCACACAACTCTTCTTCAAGCCCTAGACTTCCCTCCCTTTTATAAAAGACTGCCTCCCTCTAAAAAGAAATAAAAATTTCTTCCAAAATTTTATCCAAAAGTCAACTCTTTTGAATTCAAAATACATGTCTATTGATCAAAGAAACATATCCCTTCATAAAAGAACCTTCCAAAGTGTCTAGATGCATTGAATCACTCCAATGGGTGTTTAGAACAAGTGTCCCTTTGAAAATTCACGCAAAAACTCGTCCCGAACTGCCTTAATCCTTAAAAAGTCATCTTTGGCGCCAATTCTTTAGATTTTGGCGCATCATTCGCCACCCTGCAACAACTCCACTATTTTGCTTCATTTTATCTGTTTCACCCCGTTTCAGTTGCGTTTCGCTCCTGATAGACATACCTACAAAATAAGCATGAAATCAATATTTCTTTAAAGTGTAATTTCATTTAAAAACATGTGAGAAATATAAAGTTGATTAAACATAGAAATACATATTAAAATGTGCCAAATCATAATTTTTTTCTTATTTTTTTCTCCAAATTGCATCATTTTTGCTTTATTTTCTCCAAAATTTCATTTATTGTACCTGAAACCAAAAATATCAAAAAAAAGATTCCTTTAAAGTGTAATATCATTAAAAATCATTAAAAATGAGCAGAAAATATATATATGAAAAAGTAAGTAATTGTTAGGCGTGTCACTCACGCCCACACACACACACACACACACATAGAGACTAAAGAAACGCGTTGATATAAAGATCACATTAATGCAATAATTGAGATGGGAAAGATTAATTTTACAAATTACAAGCAACACTTGGAAACTAGTCTAGGTGGAAATATTTTACAAGGGAGTTGGTTGCTGCTTCAGCAAATTTAGTTGTAAGAGATGATTGGTCATTTCCCCTTCGGTCCTCTCCACTTTCTAAGCACAACCAAGCAGCTCACACATCGCCTTGCCTCACTATATCCGACCCAACTGAGCAAAAAAGTCCTCGTTCTCGTCTAAGTGGCGGGCCAGCAATCGGGGATACATTCGATATCCATCGCTGTTCCACGTTGGTCTCAAGAGGATTGTCTAGGAGGTCAAACCCGCCGTACACACTCAAGAGTTGGCCGCCCATGGCTTGCGCCTACGAAACTGCCGCTTGGGCTGCAATAGGGCTCTCATCCACGTTCATCGTGGGTGAGTCACATGAAACTATCAAAGTTGATTCAACTGCACCAAGATACAACAAAAATCGAAGCTACTTCATAAGAATCAAAATCTAATCAGTAAGATCGAGGCTTTGCATACTAATGAGTTGATTCCACTTAAATGATGCATGTGACATTGTACTCTCATCGAGCAACAATAAAACATCAACAACTTCTTGTGTTTCAGGAAATGACAGAGCACCAACAACTTCTTGCGTGACCCTTTTGGTTGGCGGTCACGTGCAACAATAGGAAGGTTAAGCCGACGGATCGATGGTTAGATATGTCGCTCAAACGTTTCTTTGTTGAGTGTCGAGAAACTAATAAGACGATGACACAACCAAATCTGCGAGTACAACCACTTACTTTTTGTTTTCCTTCTGGGCTATCATGCCATTCAGTCCCCTGAAGGCTATGCAAAATGGATCTTTGCATAGGATATCACCTTGAGGATTCGACACATTCTACGTCACAATGCTTAGGAGCCAATCAATTGAAACAAGAAGAGTTGCATACCAAATATGGAATGCAAATAGTCTCATCACTCCATATGTAAAAGAATCAAAGGCCTAGAAATTAATTAAGTTCAAATTTTGAACGATTGTTTAATAATAAATGATCTATTTTTTTTATTAAATTCTCTTATTTTTATCTTAACATCACTTTCATGAAGTAAGATAATGAGAGAACTAACGGGGTATTTGGTACATGATTTAAACATGAATTTACGTTAAATATTAATGTATATCTACCAAATGCAACAAAATCAAAGTTAAATCCCACGGTTTTCTAAATCCAAAATTTTATCTTTTTTTGAAGTAAATCCATGATTTGTTAAATCCAATTATTAGGTGGATTTAATGAATTAAAGTGAAATATGTGAGTTGTCCCTTCTCTTGTCGCCAAACACTTCAAAAGAAATTTAGTTGAATTTAACCCTAATTGAACCAAACATTTTTTTTCTGCATTTAACCTTTTTGGATTTGATCAACCTAAATTTACATAATTTATTAAACCCTATTTAAGTTAAATCATGGGTTTAGTGAAACAAACCAAAAAATATGTACATAAAATGTGTCAGAAGAAAAGAATTTGGTGAAGGAGACGATGAAACTCACTTTACAACTGATTGAAAATGTATGAGCATGAGACCAAAACCGACTGAATCACAAAACAGATCAAAGACGACCGATGGGTACAAGATAAAACCATTCAAACACAAATGAGGCAAAAGGACATTCGAGCCAATTATCACAAAAGAATCGATCCGGAAAAGATTTAGTTCTTTATCATATAAAATTACCATAAAGACATCTAGAGGACACTTGTTTATGGTTAATAATCGACAATCAAACAATATCAACTGAACAATTCATAATGGCCAAACTAAGCCGACTAAGACATACTAAATTGAGCTTAACCAGCCAACCCGATGAACAACCGAACAATAAACTTGCACATGTAAAATATCAAAATATCTTATACAATTCTCTTTAAAGCAGAGACAAAAATGTAATATCATCATATTATATCATCTCCCGTATAAATAAAAATATAATTTTATGAATAAGACAAAACACATTATTATTCTTTAATGTTTGCTCGTCTTTCTGTTTATATCTGAATTCCTCGGGTGTGACTAAACGGCAAATCAAACTTCAACAATAAAAATAACAAAATTAGAATTTAAATTTGACATCTTATTGAAATTCTTCTTTTTTTTTCCAACCAAAATGCACTCTGCTAATTCTAACTCTTAAATCTTCGTTGCAGAACTAGCTTAGCACAATTTTCATGTAAATTAACGAGCTCTTTTAGATATTTGTTTACACGGGCACAGCCATTCGTATCTCTTTTAGTTTGTGGTACTCATACTGTCCGCCATCGACGCTCGCATACTGCGTCGGTTTCGACTGCTCTAAGTCCCATTTGTTTATTCAATTCACACTCCGCAGGTTACAGGTACAATCTTCATCAACAATATTGCCCATTTAGATCGTTGATTATAGTTAGGCTTTTTCTTACCAACAGTTCTCATATTGATTAGGACATTCGTGTTTTTATTTTGGAAATCTTGGCTATGGTTTCTCTCTTCGGGCGCAAGATATTTGCTTTGATTACTCGAGATCTGTTTAGATAAGATTTCAGCTCCTTTTTGTTTTGATTTTGGACTTTTTCGGGCAGCTGTGATGGGGAAACGCAAAAGATCCAAGAATAAGGAATCTGGAGGTGTGAATGTGTCCGAGAAGAAGAACAAGAATGATGACGGCGAGATAGAGGAAGACACAAAGGCTGCCCCTGGATCAGCTGATGCCTTGGCCCATGCCCCTGCTCCTACTTTTGCACGTGGCTCTGGCCCGGTCGCTAATAGTATCAAAGGTAAAGCTAGTGCAGCGAAGGAGAGCAAGGAAGCTAGTGCAGGGAAGAAGGGTAAGGAACCTGCCAGCATGGAAAATAGGGGGAGTGAGCTCAGGGAGAGCGCAGGTTTCATCTTTATGTGCAGTACAAAGACAAAGCCTGAGTGCTATAGGCATCAAGTTTTTGGCCTTCCCAAGGGGAAACTGGAGCTTGTGGAGAAGATTAGGCCTGGAACAAGGCTGTTCCTTTTCGATTTTGACCATAAGCTGATGTATGGCGTCTACAGGTCTTCTTCCAAGGGGGGCTTTAATTTAGTGCCCAATGCCTTTGGAGGGAATTTCCCAGCACAGGTGCTTTTCCTTTTTTTGTCGGATTTCTCCAAATGCAATTTTTGTGGGAGTTTATCATTTATTAGCAATTTGATTAGTTATGTTCCTTCCAATCTCCATGTGTTTGAGTTTGGAACTTTATTTATTCATGGATCTCATACAGTTTTCCCTCCTATTGCATGCATAATTGCATATGGAGACTTGTGCTTTTTAAGGTTTTATTGAGTACGTTTCCTTAGTTGAGAGTAACCAAAAATTTCAAAGCTTTGGTTGTGATATTGCAATTTACAAGGGACAATAGATGTGGATAACACTATGACTAAAGTGTTGGTTTGATGATAATCCACTATAAGTGCTGCCACATTAAACTTTAGCTGTCAAATTTAGCTCAAGCCAGGCTTCACTTGTAGTTCATGTATTTTGGGTCAAGCTTTCTTGGAATTAAAATTGATTTGTTACACGCCGAATAAAAATTATTTTCTATTAGTTTTGAAAATTCCCAAGTGGCTAAAAGTTCTTTTTCAGCCAACTTGAAATTTAAACTAATTTTGTATGGAGGACTCGAATTTTGTAAGGAGGACTTGAATTTGAGGCATTATCCTGCATAAGGAACTTTGTAACTGTTGGATCAACTAACTCTTCTTTAATTAGCTCTTTTCATAGTTTGGTGAACCTCCAATGCTATTTGCATGGCAAGGAACAAAAAACAAATATTAAATATCATATACTATATATATATTATGTGTTCTCTAGTCCATACATACTATTTATTTAGTTGTTTTTTATTTTTTTGGCTTATTGATTTATTTAATTATTTATAGAAATAAGAAAACATTTATTGGAGATTATATATCATAGTGAGAATGTTTTTTTAGTTAAGTTCAAATCTCATAGAAATGCATATGTTATATCATTTAATTATGCAATGTGATATGTTTGTAAAAAGTGAAATATTTATTCTCCTTCACGTGTAGTGTTTTGGCTTATACTGTTGAAGATTTTTTTTATATGATATTTTGTTAGACTGAGCATTTTTAATGGATATATGATACTGGAACTAGTAGGAAAAATTATGGAAACACGAAAAATAATTTTAATTGATATTAAAATGAGGTTACAATATGACTAAAATGGAAATAACAACACACCACATAAAAACGACCCAAGAAATCACTTCTAAACGTAACTAAATGGGTGGTGGAGGTCAGCTAGAGGGATAGGGACGATTAGGACGGACAACGACAGTCACAAGAGGCAGGTAGTAGAGAGGGGAAGGTGCAAAATTGTAAGGGCAGCAATTGGGAAGGGTTGTTGGTGGTCGACAACAGTAGTGGGTGGTTAGGAGGAGCTTGAACGGGGTTAGGTAGGCTGGATGACAATAATAATCTGCAGGAAGGGGAAATGTTTGAATGTCGAGGCGACGAAGGGAGAGTTCGATAGTTGGGAGAGGGAAGGAGAAGATTTGGGGATGGTAAAAGGGAAGATATAATAACCGCCTCGATGAGAATACAGTCGGAGTACCACCACCTTCTCAGATATTGCCCACAAAAGGGAAAGTGACTCTGCACAGGAGATCCAAAACTAAACACACAAAGAACCTATTCTTCACACACTGGGCACATTTATTTATAGCCTCCCAATAAACTTCTACACAAAAGAAGCAAGAAGGATCCAAAAAACCCTTCTCGAAACTCCTACAGGCATCACCCTCCCCTTCGTTCGCGAAGGATCACAGTACATCTCGATCCCGCCCCGTTTACAGTACCCGAGAAGAGTCACAAGTCTCCCGTTCTGCGGAAACATGCTTCTACATCAGGCACTTTCGGGGCCCTCATTAGGCGCTTTCGGGGCCCGCAATCGGGCTCTAGGGCAGCGCCCACATCAATCTTCTGGGGTTGGGGGAGCTTCGACTTCTTTGGTCGAAGCTTTCGTTTCATTATCAGTCACCCTGGTTCTCACTGGTGATTGTACTGTTGCCCGAGGTATTTGAGTGTCTTCCCTAGCTTGCGAGCAAATGCACATATCGATCTATCCTTTTGGGGTGGTCTACCACTCCTATGCTAGTGAATCTTCCCAAAGTAACATATAATCGGTTCAATTGAGTGCGTAGTGACAGCAATTAGACCATTCCTGGATTGTGGTGGTGTTGCCAGCACATTGTTGACCAGACATAGCCCCGGTCATATCTGACCTATGTCTGGGGCGGGTGTCTCGGTCCTCTCGTCTGGTGTTATCACTAACAATGGTTCCACCGACGTTGCTCTATCGAAAAGGGTTGACCTCGGGCTCTATTGAAGGAAGAAGGGTGATGTGCTTTCCGCCCTTGGTGAAAGAATACATGCTTTTATATCCGTTGTGTTGTGTTCTTCGACCAAATTGCCAAGGTTTTCCCAACAAAAAAGTGACAAACATCTATAGGGATCATGTCACACGACACTTGGTCCAGCAGCTGGCCTCCAATCAAAAATTCTACCAAGCTTCTTTGGTCGATGCTGACTTGATTCTCTTTCTTCAGCCACCTAAGTGAATATGGTTGGGAATGTCTCTGCGTTGTGAGTCCTAATTTCTCTACCATCTGTGTTGACGCCATGTTCTTATTGTTTTGGCCGTTGATGATGGACTGCATACCTTTCTGTTTACTGTGCAGCGGGCGTATAATATATTGTGGCAAAACCACTGCGAATCCCTAGTGTTCTCAGTCTGCAGGATCCGTAGAAAATCACGAGCGCCTCTCCTTCATTTAGGGGAAGCTGATATACCTCATTTTGTTCATCGAATCTCATCATCACTAATCTCTTCCACGACGCCCTAGTCAGTAAGTGAGACTACTCTGCTCGTGGGGTAGCTGGAGGTTATGTGGTCGTAACTGTGACACTTGAAATATTTTTTGGCTAGTATACTGTTGGAGACGCTACCTTTCTCTTGCTTCTTCTCGCTCTAATTCAAGTTTTCTTTCTTGTTTTCAGGCTTGCTAGTCTCTCCTTGGGGGCCATTGTTGATTGTGGTAACTGTAGTTGGTGTTTGCCTGGAGGTTACTGCCTAAAGGATGATTGTTGTTGATTCTGCTTTTGTTGTCTTTCCACATTCATATCTAATGTTTGGACCTATCCCCTAGCGTTCAATATGGCTGCAACTGTATCACATTACTGATGACAGGTTTCAAACCCTTGAGATATATGGCTATCGTATGTTTCTCTAGCTCTGTCAGCTCGCATTTCATCTGCAAGTGGTCGAATTGGACAGTGAACTCTTCAACTGAAGATCCATTTGCTGCAAGTTGTGGAGTTTTAGAAACATATCCTGGCGATATTGGGGTGGGAGGTAAATTTTCGGCATTATTTTCCTCATCTTCTTCCACCTAGTGATCTTTTGACCTCCTTCCCTCTTCCCCTGCTTCTACATATTTTCCCACCATAGGAAAGCACTCTTCTTCAGCTTAATAGCGGTTAGCTTGACCCATTTGTCTTCTGGTACATCTTTATATTCGAAAATTCGTTCAGTCGACAAACTCGTCGGGATCCATACCTCGTTCAAATTTTGAAAGGTCCATCTTGATGCCAAAGTTCCGCTGACCTCCATAAGGAGCCTCTTCTCTCAGCCTCATTTGATATTGGATACCTAAGCAAGATGGTTGATATTTCTCATCATCGTGATCTTCCTTGTAAAACAGATGCATTTCCTCGTCCCTGTCCTCCCTTTGACTTTCTTGATCATGGATGCATGTAACATCTTCTTGGGTTTCTTTATGCAGTTATGCTACTTTCAGTTGTAGACGACGAATTTCTCGCTTAATCTCTTTCCGTGTCGAGTCCAGTGTACCTGTTCGTGGTGGAATGATTAGAGTTGGGAATTGGAAGAAGAAAATTGATGGAGGTGAATTGGGCAAGGGCTGATGTTGGGGAACCCTAGCTCTGGTACCAAATGATACCAGAGCTAGTAGGTAAAATTATAGAAACACAAAAACAAATTTTCATTAAATAGAGTTACAATATGATTCGAATGAAAATAACAACACAACACATAAAAACGATACAAGCAAACACTTATGAACGTAACCCAATGGGTGGTGGAGGTCGGTTAAAGGGATAGAGACTATTGGAAGGGATGACAGCGTTCTCAGGAGGCGGTGGTGGCGAGGGGAAGGTGCGAAACTGTAGGGACAGAAAGTGGGAAGGGTTGTTGGTGGTCGACAATAGTACCGGGGTGGTTGGGAGGAGCTTAAACAGGGTTAGGTAGATGTGATAGCAGTAATAATCTACATGAAGGGAGAATGTCTGAATGTTATGGTGACAGAGGGAGAGTTTGGCAGTTGAGAGAGAGAAAGAGAAGATTTGGGAAAGGTAAAAGGAAAGATATAATCATCACTTCGGAGAAAATATAGTCGGAGTAGCACCACCTCCTCGGATACAACCCACAAAGGAGAAAGGGACTCCACACAGGAGATCTAAAACTAAACACACCAAGAAGCGGCTATTCACACACCGAGGACAGCTATTTATAGCCTCCCAAGAAACTTCTATACATAAGAGGCGATAAGGGTCCAAAGAAACCCTTCCTGAAACTCCTACAGGCATCACCCTCCCCTCGGTTCGCGAAGGATTGCGGGAGATCACGATCCTGCCCCGTCTACAGTATTCGCTAAGAGTCGTGGGCCTCCCATTCCGCAGAAACAAGCTCCCGCATCAAGCTCTTTTGGCACCCACAATCAGGTGCTAGGGCAGCGCCCGCGTCACTATATAAATATCTTTATAATTTCTAATCGAGGAATTAGGTTATATATTGTTATGCATGCATTGGTTGGGGATGTCTTGCCCTAAATTAAGCGTTTTATATTTCTTTTTTTTTTTCTTTAAGAAAAAAGGTTAAGCAATTTTTTCCCAAATTACTTATATTATAGTTATTTTCCCTATATTTTTTATTATTTTTCCAAACATTCATGAATCTCTCAAAGCTCCCCCTTTGATTCAAATGACTTGTCTCTCTTTATCTTGTATATTTCACTCTAGATTGTGGATTTGAATTCTGGAGAACAACTATGGCTTTGTGGATGTGAGTACACAGGAAACCCCTTGACTACACTTATAGATATGAATACATGGGAAACACTTTTAATAACGTGCATGTAATCTTATATGATAGAGAAATTATGGAGTTTTTTCGAGGATTATGGTTTGGTCAATTAATCATGGTTGATAACGTGCATGCTCGGGTCAATTAATCATGGTTGTTAATGTTTTTGCACCCACATTTCTTTAATTTTTATACTTTATTTATCATTTATTATTTTATTTGTTTGCTATTTCCAATTAAAGTTGAACTCTTGAATGCATTGTCTAAGGGGTTGAATGAAGGATAATATTTGAAAGTTAATTTGCCGATCAAAGATGTTTGATATAAGATTGACATCATTTCAATGAATTTGTTTTGGTCAAGAATTGATATTTATGCATATCCATTTCGTGCTGATTGACGGTATTTTCCTCTTACTATTCCATCTCTATTTCTATGATGCTAGTTTGTTTTCTTGCGTCTTTGGTGCACATGTTTGATACATTAGAGTAATATTAAGTTTTATTCATATAGTGCCTTTTTGCATTAAAATGTTAGAAAGTTTATGTACTTGGATTTCTTTTAAAGATTTAAAAATCCTCCCTATCTCTAAACATGGCTTAATCGAATCCTTTTTATTCTTCTTCATAAACTTTTAAATGTGCATTTTATCTTATCATGGAAATATTCTTAGGGACAAACTAACATATATCCTTGATCATGCTTAATATTGAGCAAAACTATTGCTAGTGCACCTTACGATCTTTTCTACATTTTGTTTATTTTTTGAGATGCATTGGTTTTATCATTTTTTTTTTGCAAAATAATATTCTATCGTTGATTGGTTCTATACAAACCAATTGACGTGTATCCCTGTGCTATGATATACCACCTTTATCGAGTTCTGAAGGTCTTACATCCTCCTCCTCAGTAGGTTTGAATAAAATAGAAAATCAAATTGAAGTGATCTTATTTGAATGATTTGGTTTTTTGTATTGAAAAATCTGACTAAAAATTAAATTATATTAATTTTTCAAAAGTATTAAATAAAAAAGTTGTGCTAATAATCAAGTGACTTAGAGGTCAATGTAAAACTTATTTATTCCACATTCCAAAATTATAAGTTTTAATAAAGATTATTTTGTATTAAGCTTAATATATGCTATCCAAACTAAAATAGTTAAGTTTATTGTTAAAGTTAATTACATTTTTGTTCATCCAAATCCAAATCAAATTTGATCAAGCTGAATTTTAGTTTGGTTTAAAAAATAATTTGTTCAGTTTAATTTTTCTTTTAATTTTACAACCAAAATCATTTGGTTAAGTTACAAATCAGATCACCCAAACCAACCAAATTTACATATTTATCAGCCAGGCTTGACCCTTCTTATTTCTCTATCAGTAGAGCATCCCTCATTTCAACCGCTGATTAAAAAGGTGTTCAGGGCATGCTTCTTGAGGCAGCCAAAAACGGTCTCAAGCCTCATACCTTAATTTGACTAAGGCATATGCCTTGAGGCTTTAAACCTTGAGGTGTTAAAGGTAGACCCCTCAGATTATAATAAATAAAAAATAAAAAAACTTGATCAACATTGTGTTCGAGTAGGTGGATTGTCAATAATAGTCCTAGAAGTGATCAACATTGTTGCTTTGGCTCTATCCGTGATGGAGAGGTTCTTGAGGTCCCCTGCTAGCCTACCTCTTCTTTGCAAACACTCTCCTATTAAACTTCATTACACCCAGAGATTCTTCACACCTTTATATTATCATTATCTTCTCTTCATTTTCATTCTTCTTCACAGTGGCAAATCCCTTCTTCCTCAATATTGCTATGTGGTTGCAGTAGCACAATTTATTTGCAACCTTGGGCTTCACGGCTCTTTCAAGTTTAGTGTTGCCTTTGCGTCCATGCCATTGTTAGAGAGCATCCTCTCCAAATCCTTAATTCGTGCCCATAAGCGGTCTTCCACTCTATCTTTGTACTGGCAAGGTAGAAGCAGTCTTTTCATACCTTTTTAGAGGAGGATATTCCAATGTTCGCCAGGGGTTGTTCTATACTTGTCAATAAGAAGCACATTTCCTTCTAGGGGTGAACCTAATGGAATATGAGATATTTTTTTGCATTAAGGAATATGATTCCTCTGCTTAACATCATTGATGGTTGTGTAAGTGTTCGATGTTAGTTGCATGATGATGAAGTGAAAGGTAAACAAAATCTTTGTTATTTCTACCTAAGTGGCAACTCCAAGCCCTCTTAAAAGTGGTGCTTGAAGAGGCACAATTTTCTGGAGTTCTAAGTTTTGTCATTGTCCTTACCCGATGGCCTAACCTATAACTCTATCAGAATAGAAAGTTTCTTCTTCCATCACTACAATGCTGATGTAGAAGCCATTTTTTGTCGGAAAGAACATTGAGGCAAAGTCACTTATAAAGTGGGACATTTTGCTTAGTAGAATGGATGGTAAAAGATGATGATCAGGGAATGAATACTGTTTCCGTTCATTTTTCTCTTTTTTTATTTTTAAAGGACGCCAGCTTGTCGATCGTCGTATACTTCCCCCATTCGAATAAATCTCCCTCCCGAACCATATAAATGGTTTGAAGAGGAGATGAATCAAATAAAAAGGGACATACGACAAAGTGACAAACGAGAGAAAAATTAAAATGTGGAGAGTCTACGTGCGATAAACCTCGCAAAAATAGGTTAAGAATGTCCGCTCAAACAAGATCGGGCGGAGACACCTTAAACCAATATACGCGAAAGAAATATCTACATAGACTACTCATAATCAGAGAGTCAGGTGTATGTTCCTGTTCTGGGGTCAAGAGCACTCCCAGAGGAACGTGTTCCTACTGGTTAATTACATCTTGGGGGATACCCAAGAATACTTTCGATAAATTGAGTTTCGCTTCATATTATCATAAACCTGGGGTATAGACAACCAAAGGAAGATTATTCCGTGTGGGAACAGTCCCAATGCTTCAATGCTCACGCTAAACAATTAGGTAGAGAATGAGTTTCTCACATTCCGGAATGGACAGCGGCTTATCAACACATGAGGCCCACGAAATAACATAAATCATCTTAACGGGATCTCCCAATACGTCAAAGCACATCCGGGCCAATGGACAGATGACAAATCGTCGTATCCCAAATGAGCGGCAGCTTATCGGCATCGGACCGTCAAGATGATATCAACGAGGTCAAGGAGCGACAGGGCTCAAATGGGCTCAACAAAAAGGAAGGTAGAGTGATCTTAAAAAGTAGAGGTAACTGGGTCGGGGTACCATGGACCTGTCATACACAACTACTAGGACCCTAAGTCTACCTAGTCGTGAAGGTAGTCGACCCAACACGTCCTGAAATCCCCGGTCAGCGATCCGTGAATTGCATCATCCACGGGAACCTCGGTAACCTTAAGGTCAAAGGAAAAAAAAACTCTATTCTATGACTACAAGCTGGAGCTCCAAGAGGTGGGATTTATACCTGCTGAAATAGCAAAGATGCCTCGGGAAAGAAAGAGAAAGTGGAGGTTCAGCTACAAAGCTGGAAACACTCCATACAAAAGGACTTACACCCCGTATGGGTTGTGGAGCCTTCTAACACCCTAGGCGCACTAGACAACCACCTATATGAAGGTATGTTGGGCCAGTCAGGTTGAAAAAGTATGGGGACTCTTACTCGGGGCATGCAAATATGAATGTAGTTATCTAGAATGATCCTAAGTATTGTGGAGACTCTATTAATATATACAAGAAAGTAAGTGTTGTAATTTTTAAATCCTGAATATTTTAATCCAAAATTTTAATTATCTTGAATATTTTATTTAGGATTTTGTAAAAAATTATAATTTTAGGATCCTTAATGAGCCTATGTTGTATCGTGAAATCCCAGATAAAACACAGAAAGAACAAAGAAAACACATGCAAATGCAGACATGCAACATGATGTAAAAGATAAAATAAGCCAAGTTAAAATAATAAACAGATCGGTGCTGCTGGGTCGGCGACATATCCCAGAAAAGAAAAAGGACTGTCGGACTCCGCATAGACATACTCGGTCCTAATTCTATACATCAATATAAAATGCAGAATTAAGATACGGGGCATGAGCATCTGCTCTTGGTCCCCTTCACGTGGTTCCCGAGCTAACGTCTCGGAACCCGTGCCCATATCTTATTTCTGTTATAGGACTCTTCTAGGCTCTAAAAAGTACATAGAGAAAAGAAAAAAACTCAATCCTGCATGAAAACAAGTGTCAGCGGGAAAACTTACATTCACATAACGTATCATGAGTCATGCCTTAAAGGTGGGGGAGCTAATAGCACCTGCAAGCAAAAAGATCAGAAATCATTACTTGCTCCCCCATAGCAGTATCTGTGTGTGTATAAAAATAGACATGACTTCCTGCAGAAGAACGCTCTAACATACTACCACACATATGCAACGTGCAGACACACCACAAACATAATGTAAAAGAAAGATACCTGACTAGGGCAACCAATCCAACAGAGAACAATAACCAGACATCAAAAAGACTATCTAGCACCCCAAGTCCCGACCTAACACACCATTTAACGAAAAGTGCATCAACCTAGTATCTAAGTGTTGGGTAAGTTTGGGTATAGTATAACTTTGACGGGGTCACTTTACTGACCCCATCCTAAGGATCCAAAAAATCTAAAGAGTGTCAGGAAAGGGGATGACACCAGTTAGATTCATTGGATTCTTAACAGTCATACTCATGTCAGTCCCGATGACTTAACTCGCATTGCTCACTGGGATCAACCCAGCAAACAATGCTCTTTAAGGCATCGCGACCAACACGGGGTCACTCTTCTAACGAACCTGACTCGCTATCCATGCAAACATGTAAATGGAAATGCTAATGCAAACAAATCAAAACATATAAGTAGTGATAAAGAGTATGTCATGAAGACAGTGACTCGAATGAATGAACATGCCGTAGTGGCAGCGGCCCGAGAAGAGGGTATACCGGTAAGGTTGTGACCCGAGGATGGGCATGCCGTGGCGACAGTGGCCCGAAAAGAGGGTATACTGATAAGGCAGTGACTCATAGGTAGGCATGCCGTAGCGGCAGGGGCCCGAAAAGAGGGTATGCCGGTAACCCGAAAGAATACAACTGAAGTAGATGATATCGATTATGCTAACAAACATGTACATGCACATACACAACATGCAAAGGAGCAAGTGGTCGGTTGATCGGGATGAAGTATCCGGTCAAACCAAAGTGTTGTGCCAACCGGGCTGGGATAGTCGGCTGAAACACGAGTGATGTGACCGGTTTCGGATAACCGACCGAGCCACAAGTGGTGTCGACCGGTCCAGGGCGACCGATCGAGGCACAAGTGATGCAAGTGTAAGTGCAAATGCAAGGTGCTAGGTGCAAGGTGCAAGTGCAAATGCAAGGTGCAAGTACAAATGCAAGGTGCAGAGTGCAGGTGCAAATGCAGGGTGCAAAGTGCAGGTGCAAGTGCGATATATGACATACAATATGTAACATGCAAGATATGCACATGCAAACAATGAGGTTCATATGACCACATATGATAGTGAGTCACGCTCGTACTAACGACTTCACCTAGGAAACCTAAGGTTTAGACTCTTGGATATGCGGCATCGCCGCCTCTTGTTTTGGCGAGGAAATGTGGGGAGTTTCTCCCCGGATCTCCGAGGGGAAACTCTCCATGGCTTCACGAAATGGGTTAGCTACAAAGCTTTTCCCATTTTGTGAACTCCTCCAGACTTTGCAAAGCGAGCCAGCTACGAAGCTTCTCTTGGTTTGCCAAGTCCGACCCCCTAACTTCTCCAAGTAAAGCTGGGGAAACCCTAAGCAAGGAGAGTGAGGAACTCCGACCCATTGGGATTTGTGCTAAGGCTCACAACAAAAGGGAGACACTCGGCTCTGCGGGGGGTGTTTGGTTACACACAGGAAGTCCTAATCTAACGGCTCGCTCTAGGAAATCGACGATCAATCACATAGGTACGTTACGCGCCGACCCATGCTGACGCACGCACCCCGTGTGGGCGATCGAACCCACACGCCTAGAAACCACTAAACCCAAGAATAGCTAGGAGTTTAGAGGATCTCACCACCGCGAAGGTTGCAGACGCGTTCTCTATACTTGCTACAAGCCGTCGACGTCCAACCCGTGCTCCAGTGTATCCCACAATGAATCATGCAACGAGGAGAATAGAAGATAGGAATTAGTGAGGTACGCAAAGCAACCAAAAAATAATAATTTTGGCATATAAAAAAAATATAACGAAAATATACCTTCGCGAGGGAGGTTGCTTAATGACGGCTAAGGAGGGAAACCCAAGAGGTAAAAGACGCACGCGCCTCCTCGAACGACGGCAACACTCGCTGTCCGGCGACGTCGAAGTGCTCAAGCGAAATATCCGGCCGCTGGGAAGGTAAAATGGCAAGGTTGGAGGGTTTGGTTGAGAAAAAGAAGAAGAAGAAGAAAGAGAAGAAAAATAAGAAAAATTAGGAGAAGGAGAAGGAGAAAAATTAGGAGAAGAAGAAAAAGAGGAAGAAAAATTGGAAGAAGTGGAAGAAAAATCGGAAGAAGAAAAAAGAAAGAGTAGAAAAAAGAAAAAGAAATGAGAAAAAGAAGAAAAATTAAGATAAGAAGAAATAGAAGAAAAAGAAGAAAAATTAGAAGAAGAATAAGAAGAAGAAGAAGAAATATTAGGAGAAGGAGAAGGAGAAAAATTAGGAGAAGAAGAAAAAGAGGAAGAAAAATTGGAAGAAGTGGAAGAAAAATCGGAAGAAGAAAAAAGAAAGAGTAGAAAAAAGAAAAAGAAATGAGAAAAAGAAGAAAAATTAAGATAAGAAGAAATAGAAGAAAAAGAAGAAAAATTAGAAGAAGAATAAGAAGAAGAAGAAGAAATAAAAGTAGAAGAAAAATTAGGAGAAGAAGAAGAAGAAGAAATAGAAGATGAAGAGGAAGAGGGAGAGGTGACCGGCCTACGACAGCTGGAGGAGGGAACGCCGCCGGCGAGACTAGCGGCGAGGTCGACGGTGAGTTCGGCTAGGTTTTTGCGAACGGGGTGCCGATCGGGTCTCGCGATCGATAGAGAGGAGAAGGGGAGAGCAGTGAGCATTTTTTTTAAAAAAGGATTTTTATATATAATAATATAATATATTATATTATAATAATAATAATTATTATGTTATTATAAGTATCATTCGTGTATTCTTCACCCGTATACGTCCTCGCGGCGAAGTGAACGTCCTTCTTGGCTAAAATCGACGTTCCAGACGCATTGACACAATCTGTTTCGTCATTCGAGGTTGTTTGGGCCACTTTTTTTACGATTGTGCCCAAAATGATAATTCACACATTTTTACCCCGCCCGCGAAGCCGTAGCGAGTTGAACAACCCCCGTAAGTGAAATCGACATTCCAGACGCACTCGCGTGGCCCGTTTCGTCGTTTGGAGTCATTTGAGGTCATCTGGACCACTTTTTTTTTGATTGGGCAAAAAAAATGATAATTTGCATATTTTAAGTCCGCACGCGAAATTGTGGTGCAACAAGCGTCTTTTCCAAGTGGAATCGACGTTCCGAACTCACTCGGGTGGTCTGTTTCATCTTTCACGGCAATCTAAACAAACTCGCTGGTGCTTAGGTCAATTTGAGTCAAATTCGTGCATGACACGCGATAACAAATTTTCGCCGATCACAGGTGGACACCCTATACTTATGACATCCAAAAATTGAAGCCAACAAATACACATATAAACAATAAAAAGTCTCAATGAACAAGCTATGTTGCACGAAAAAGGAAATAGAAGGTTTGCTACTCTGTGAAACCATACGAAGCTTCTTTCGGTAAGAATCCTCTTTACCCATGTGAAAGTCACATTGCCATACTCCATTATATTATATTAAATCCATAAATTCCATGGTTTTCAAAGCAATTTTGTCTTTTTGTCTTAATTACATGTTATAGTTATGATGCTCTTTATATTTTTAAATAACAAATAATGATGATTACCTTATGAGATTTCTTTTCTGTAGGTAGTTAATTATACTTGTGCGTAAAGGTATTTTACATTTTCTTCCCTCTAGATTTTTATCATTTATATTTTTTAGAAAGACACTCTCTGGAACACACACAACTTTGGCTTGACACCAGTTCTAGAAATCATCCAGCTATGTCTTTATCTAGCGATAGAAAGCATGCTACCTACATTAGATACCCCATATAACTCATTCTTTAGCTAAATTAGATAGCCCTTTCTTTTCAAGTTGCGGATGAGTAAGTCATATAAATACATCTATAATAAACCATTTTTTTTGAAGTGCAAAATAGAATGCCATGCGCAAGTGTTTATTTTTTACTTCGAAGCGTGAAACAAAGTTGCCATATTTATTAACTAAAGCATTTGTAACTATTGACCTCACTTTTGGCGGAGGGGTAGCTTTTCTCCTCTTTAATATCCCAGGGTCTAGCCCTAAGATTTTCCTGTCGACTACTCCTAGAAAACTAGCAAAGGAGCCCTCCCTATTAGAAATTCTGAGCTTTTCTTCGCTCGACTTGACGTTTTGCATGGTAGTTTTGACCGCTATTACTTAGTAGGTAGAACTACTGTGGAGAAACTCAAGGAGCATCCCTATAGGATTGTTGGCCTTAGGATTGATCGTTCGCGTTGATTTGGCATCGTCGTGCTCTTCACCATCCTGTTTGATTGAGCTCGAGCCAAGTTTTTGACGTGATTCCGGTCGCGACGCGTTTTTGTCCCGATCGTTGACGAGGTTGTCTAAACGACTCCGGATGACGAAACGGACTGCGCCAACGCGTCCGGAACATTTATTTTTGCCTAGGGGAGACGTTTGTTTCATTCTGACGGCACGTCTAGGGGAAATGCGTAATTTAGGTATAATTATAATAATAAATAATAACAATAATAATAATATTATTATTATTTATAACCTAAATCTATCTCTCCCCCCCCCCTTTTCTATTTCTTTCACACCCGTAGGCCTACCTTTGCCCTAGCGTGGCTCGTTCGATTGCCTGGCCCGCTCCTTCTTCGTGCTCTCGATCCTCCCTGCCGCAGAGCGTAGCCTTTGCGAGGATCATATCCTGTCTCTCTCGATTCTTCTTCGATCTGTATGCGATCCCCTAATCATTCCCTCTTCTTCTCTCTGGCTTATATGAGACTCTGTTTGGTGCATTTCTGGGGGCCGAAAAAAATTTCTAAGGGAAAACTCTGTCATTTTCTTTTCTCACTTACTTCTTTAGCCTGTTGTGCTTGGGTTGGCTTCCTCTTACTGTTGGAAGAGGAGTTAAAGTAGGGAGTGCCTTTAAAGTTTTTGTGTTACTTTCTTTTTGATTCAAGGAGGTAACTTCTCCCCCCTGTGCCTTGCCTCTTTTCGGTTTTCTCTCTTTCGAGCCTCTGGAGCTTGGTACAGAATATAGCATGCTAGCCTAGTGTTGTACCTTTTTTTTTAAAAAAAATGCATGTTATTTAAGCATCTAGAGATGGAAGTATGGCGTGTTATTAGTTTTTCTCTTTTCCCTACTTGCTTAAAATGATGGAAGTATGACATGTTATCAGTTCCTCTCTTTTCTCTACTTGCTTAAGGTGATGAAACTATGATATATTTCTGTTTACTGTGACATATTTCTATGGGAAGCAAATTGGAAATATTAAAATGTGGTTTTGAGATAATGTTGGCTCCTCTTTCAAGCATGTTGGGATATGTATTATGAAGCTTTTCATTCATTCTTATCTAGCGTGAGAGATTGGAAGGGTTATTTGGCCTTTCATGCATGAGAAAGGCTTGGTTTTGACATGTCAGGGATTCTTTTTGCTCAAAATGCATTCTAGGAAGAAGTTTATATTGATCTGAAAAAGTTCTATAGTTGTTCTTATTTGAAGCATGCGGTGGCCCTATGTTTTGATATTTTGAAGGCATGAATGTGTTTTTCTAGCTTTCATTGTGACCTGATTTTGAGCCTTAGCTTCGGCTTGATTTTTGGCCCCTGTTGGTTTTCAGTTTGCTTAAGGATGGCTGTGTTTGGATTCATTGCCATAAACTGCATTTGTAGCTTATAAATTTTTGGTTTCTAGCCTCCATTGGGGCTCGGTTTTCACCTTGGAAGGGCATGAGATGTTGGTTATGTTGAGGCTTGGCTTTTGGTTTTGGTTGAAACATTGTCCTAACTGTTTAAGCTTCACGTATGGGCTTTGAGGGGTTTGCTTGCCTTAGCTCCTTTCCGAGAACCCTTTTTGGTGTTTATTCCTACCCCTGCTCCATAGCTGTGGGAGGGTTTGGTTTTATTTTCTTTAACCCCTGCTAGGGGCTCGGTTTTGACATATTGTGAGTGTTTTTTGCTTAAAAATACATATTGTGAAAGAATTTATTTTGATTTGGAGGAGCTCAATAGCTATTCTTGTTTGAAACATATGGTAGTCCTATATTTTGATGTCTTGAGGGCATAGAGAAGTTTTCTAATCTTAGTTGTGGCCTGGGTTTGAACCTCAGCTGTGGCTCGGTTGGCTCTGGCTGGGAGCTCGGTTTTGCCTTGTCCTGCCCCTACCCGAGAGGTGGCTTGTGTTTTGATTTTTGTTGGCCTTAGCTCCGAACCGAGAGCCTGTTTTGGCGTACTGTGCTGTCCTTATTTGAGAACTGTTAGCTGGTTTTGATAGATTGGTTTGGGAGTTTATAAGGTTGCAGTTTTGATATTTGCTTGGACCCAATTTTACTGTGATATATGTCTCGGTTTGGGGCTTGATTCTCCAATAAAACACAGAAAGAAACAAAGAAAACACATGCAAGTGCAGACATGCAACATGATGCAAAAGATAAAACAAGCGAAGTTAAAATAATAAACAGGCCGGTGCCGCTGGGTCGGCAACATATCCCAGAAATGAAAAAGGGCGGTCGGACTCCGCATATACATACCCGGTCCTAATTCTATACATCAATATAAAATGCAGAATTAAGATACGGGGCACGAGCATCTGCTCCTGATCCCCTTCACGTGATTTCCGAGCTAACGTCTCGGAACCCGTGCCCGTATCTTATTTCTGTTACAGGACTCTTCTAGGCTCTAAAAAGTATATAGAGAAAAGAAAAAAACTCAATCCTACATGAAAACAAGTGTCAGCGGGAAAACTTACATGCACATAATGTATCATGAGTCATACCTTAAAGTTGAGGGAGCTAATAGCACCTGCAAACAAAAGAATCAGAAATCATTACTTGCTCCCCCATAGCAGTACCTGTGTGTGTGTATAAAAATAGACATGACTCTCTGTAGAAGAACGCTTTAACATACTACCACACATATGCGATATGCAGACACACCACAAACATAATGTAAAAGAAAGATACCTGACTAGGGCAACCAATCCAACAGAAAACAATAACCAGACATCAAAAAGACTATCTAGCACCTTAAGTCCTAGCCCAACACACCATCTAACGAAAAGTGCATCAACCTAGTATCTAAGTGTGAGGTAAGTTTGGGTATAGTATGACTTTGACGGAGTCACTTTACTGACCTCATCCTAAGGATCCAAAAAATCTAAAGAGTTTCACGAAAGGGGATGACACCAGTTAGATTCATTGTATCTTTAAGTATAATTTTTTCAACTTCAGATTCTTTTCCTTCTTCTTTTTCTTCTTGTGAATGAATTTCATTTTCTTGTTTCTTGCACAAGATGAGTGAATGCGAGTAGAGATGAATTACTCTCATTATGGGTTTTTTTTTTACCTATTAAATTTTACATATCTCATTTGATTAACTAATAATAATACCTCTTTTTGATTTGTGTCCGAATGGACCTTTGTATCTAAATCGTTGCTCATTTACATTCTTCATTTCTCCAATAAGATACTCACAAGTTTTTGAATAGAACTCAGACTAATTGGAATAATAGCGTCTCTCAAATTAAATCCTCTTTTTACAGTTTAATTGTACTTGAGAAAAACCAAATCATTTAAGTTTTTTTTTTCCTAATCGATTTTTCATTTTTTATAAATTTATTGAAAAAAACTATAATAAATGGATAAAACATATGAATTATTTAGTTTTTTAAAATTTTAAATTATTGATCTATTTGAATATAGTCAAGTTATTCTCACATTCAACAATATTGCAAGTCAATCTTAAAATTTTATCAATTATTTTTTGTAAAGTTGGGATTGATGCAACATAAATGATCCACCACTCTAGTGTATAAAATTATAATATGCATTCAAGGAACAATTGATGAAAGATTCAAAATTATATTGAAGCTTCAATTAATCGTGCATGTAAATTTCTGATCTCTATTGTCGAGATGGTACTTAGTTGTGAATAAGCTACCAATATGATTATAAATAGAGAGTTCTTGATTTATAATCATTCTTTTATGTGGATCTCCTATTAAACTAGCAATAGTTGCATATATGTCTTCCATCAAATTATTTTGATTGTATCTTAAACTTGTATAAAAAACCTCGATTATGATAGTTGCTAGCTTGAAGCAATGGTTAACAGAGTTGACATCCCCATCTATTGTCAATAATACAGGAGATTTGTTTTTTTTTATCTTCTCTAAATGCGCAACAAATTACATTTTTGTATTTATCTTTTGTACTATGATATAACACGTTATTGCCTGCTCGTTACCATCTACTGTTATTCTCACTTTTGGGCTTGTAATACTTGAAATTGCACACTATTCTGAAATCTGGAGTTTAGAAAGATTTATTTAACATTTTTTCTTTTCTTATTAATACTGAATATGGACTTGTTTCTATCTTCAGAAACAAACATATGCCTTGTTTTAAAAATCTCAAGATCAAATTCTTAGCTTACAAGCTTGAGCTGGACTCAAAATTTAATCTTGATTATGTATGGTGATATTGAAGCTTCAGGCAATCTCTAAATCTGAACTTTAAACTGCATATTATTTATAATATGTTCAAATGTAACATTTTGCTCTTAAAATTGACTAGAAAATAAAGAGTAATATATGACATGATTTGCAATATCAGCATATTGTGAAATATTGATATTCTATCATGAAGATTTCATATTAAGTTATTTCTTACTATTTTTCAAATTTATGATTATTTTTATCATTTATTGAAACAATTACTTGAATTATAATTATTTTTTCTTTATAATAAATGAGTCAGCTCGTAAGCCGTCCTGAACTCATAGAATTAAGCTAGAGTTCAAATTTCGTTAATTAAGCTTAAGCTCAAGTTATGGGTGAATTGATCTTCGCTGAACTCATTTATAACCTTAAACGTGATTGATTCTCATGTTAGGTTGATTTAAGTTCATGTTAAAATTTTTTCACTATGTACTAAGAGAGGAGTTTCAAATTGATTTATTTGACTTGGTCACTTTTGAGTCAAGCCTAATATGTAGATTAGTTACGATGTGCAAAAAATATGTTGATAGGGCAAGGACCTTTATAATGATTGTGTGCGTAGGTAATTGTTAATCTACTTTCTGTAATTTCTTATTAAACAACAAATGATGTAATCTCTTCACTCCTCTGTTTTTCCCTGACGTTGCTTATTAACATGTTTGGCAGAGGTAAGGGATCATAGGAGTGATGCTATGCTAGTCAATCAGTTTGTCACCATGATTAACCAAATAAACTGGTTTAACTACCTTCTTTACCATTAGAATAAGCAAATATTTTACATTCTGTTTAATTGGAGCTTATCTGTGGAGGATAGGTTGATCGACCTGCTATATTTTTGCGGATTGCTTTCAATTTTGCTATCCTCTAGGGGAACGAGAATTTACAGTTCATCACCTATTCTTCCGTTAAACTTGTTCGAAATTTATGTTTGCTATATTGTTTTTATTTTGGTTCCCGCTAATTTACCATACAAATTTTAGTAAACTGTTTGTGATTCGCACACCACTCTACAGGTGAAGTTCAAGATTGATGAGGATTGTCTTCCACTTCCTGAGAGTGCTTTCAGACTTGCCATAAAAGAAAATTATGGTTCAAAGAATAAATTCAAACCGGATCTCAATTCTAAGCAGGTAATACATAAGTCTCAGCTTTAATTTTCTAGTTATAAACATAGCTTCATTTCAAGTATATTTAAATGGGCTTCCAGCTTAAGTGTCTCTTTCGTTTGGTTCTTACAAATTCAGCTTGGATGCAGGTTCGAAATTTATTGGCATTATTCCGTCCCATTGATGCTGCTCCACAACCAGCTCCTCTGCGGTTTGTTGAGGATCGCCGGCCTCTAACCTCTGCATATCTGCCATCACTTGAGGATTCCTACAGGTCTGGGCATCTGACACCTGTGCCTGCAGTGATCGAGCCTTACAGACCTGCTCCTCTTCCTGCGGCAGAGGATCCTTATAGATCTGGAGTCATAATGCGTGCCCCATATGTTACAGCACCAACTCATGTGGCTGTGCAGGTGGACCCTTACCGAAGTGGAGCTGTAGTACATGGTCCACTTTCTGTGGATTCCAGATATATTGTTCAAGCACCTGTTTCTGCTCCAAATGACCCATATGCACCAGCACCCCAATATGTGTTGGTTGATGCACGGCATCTTCAGTTAGCTCCTGCGCCTGTTGATACTTATCCCCGCACGCTGCCAAACGATGCATTTCGTCAGCCATTAGACTGGCGCTCTTACTATGAAACCCAGATTCCTATGGAGCGGTATGTGCATCTTGAGGTGACCTGGTTTAAAACTGAAGGCTTTCCTATTATGCTAAGATAGGCTAATGCTCTGGTATGCTAACAACAATCTGTTGGATAATAATTTTTTCCTTTGGAATTTTAGCTTTGCTCCATTCGTGTATTTCTGTAATTATGCTTAATTGCATCTATCTTTCTGACCTTGTTATTTCCGTTTAGCTGTGTATGTTTAATTAAGCTAATCTTCTTACTACTCTAGTTACTTTTGTTTAGCTGTTTTGATGATAAGCATTTTCGTACTGATTTCATTGTTACGATGTCGTATATCATAAACCAGATGTCAGCAAGAAAGTATGTTTTTATCAATTGACATTTCCTTACAATGAATGAAAGAATGACTATTTCTTAGTAGCTCATTTGGTTGATCAGATAACACATCATTGTCACAACCTACGCTTTGCTTGTGGTTCAATTTCTCCCAAGTTATTTGCTACACAATATACATGGTGTTTTTCTGATGTCTGATGGATTTATGTCCATTTCAGTTACAGGTCTCAAGTTACAACACCGTTAGTAGAATATCTGCCTTCGCCAGCAGCTGAAGGCGAACTTGAATCTCGTGCAGGTCAGCTTTCTCGAACTGAGCAAATCATTGGGGGCCACCCAATTTCTGGGCTGGCTCCTCAACAGAGTTATTTGGCTTCAGTTTACAGTGATGGTGCCAGATCCGATGTGCCAAGAAAGGATGAGATGCCCAATGTATCTTCCTCACGCTATTCATTTGCTAGTGCTGCTCCAGCATTCCGTTGAAAAGCAAACTTTTCTTGTATCTGCTACTTTGAAATCCACGTTTAGTATAATTGCATGAAGAATCTGTTTAATCACAGCCTGCATAGCGTTGTCATAGAGATCTGCTACCTCTAAACATCTGGTCTGATTTTTCCAAACTCTCCTCAGATCGATTCCATCGACACATCTGCTTACACTGTTTGAGTTTTGTTGCAGTAGTTTTTCTATTTGAGCCGTGTCTATATATTATTTTTGGCACTATTCGAATGATGATAGATCTTACCTTAACTTTAAGGTGGAATACTTCTTCTCTAGCTTAATCATTGGCATATGCATGATCATACGTGCTAATGTTAGTGAATATAATGTCATATTGCGCCTGCAGAATTCATTATAATAATAGCATTAGGGGGGCTTTGGTAATCTTTATATTAATAGAATATGATAGTAGTTAAATATAATGAAAGTATTTTTATTCTTATACCAAATCTTTGAAGCAGATAGACTTGAATCCCTCTTTTTTTTTTTTTTTAATCAATGAATGCTGCAATGCAGTTTATAAGTAATGGTACGGTTGCTTTTGAGGATATGATATTTGTTACATTGTGTTCATAAACCATTGTCTATGTGGAGCCTTATAAGATACCTCCCTGCATCTCACTTTAGAGACTGGAGGATACATTTATATTTGTTTCTGAAAAGCCGAGAGTGGAATCTGGATCTCTTAAAGTTTTTTTAGTTCTTTCACTGTTCTAAGAGCTTCGCAATTTATAGACTTTGTTGTGAGGTTTAAACGCAGTGATAAATCAAATCGGCTCAGTCTTCTTCTGATTGGAAACTTGCGACAGAGTTTTTTCGCTTGGTTCCTCGCTGCAGCATACATTTATTTTATTTACTTTTTTGGGGTTCTATGATTTTATAGTAAGCATTGCCTTTTTCCGAATTTCATAATTTTACTAATCTGTGCTGATTATGACATCTCTGTCAGAATGATTCGGTGATGTACTTTATCGCCTTTATGAATATTTGGTTGATAATTAAATTTTATAAGTAATATTTTCACACTAAATATGCTATTTTATATTTTTATCAGCAATTGAAAATGTTATAAATTGTTTCGCTGCTTTGATTCTACTTGGTTTTGAGTACTCATATGGAATAATGAATTATTTATTTATTTATTTAGATTGTTGGTTAAGTGCCATATTTACATGTTTAACCCTTATATTTTCATGAATTTTGTTAATTATATATCCTTTTTCAAGTTTAAGCTGAGTGATGTTAAGTTTTCAATTCGATGTTAAATTATCTGAAAAAAAAAACAAGGAATCCAAAGAAAACTAAATTTATTAATATTTGGATGGAATTTTGTCCTAAAAGAAGAATGATTGTTTTTTTGCTATTTTTCAAATTCTATTTTGTTCATTAATCACTCTAGAATCATAAACATCATGAATATTTCTAAAATCTTCTATCAATCTATCAACACGTTCATTTAAATCTTCTCCAAAATTTTTTTTTTCTTCAAGAGGCATCATTTGTATGAATTCATTTAGGACGTTCAAAAGTTTTTCAAACCTACCTAAAGAGCATAAGCAATTATAATATTAAAAATATTTGTATCAATAATAATTTTTAAGGAATGATTATAGTTTTAATCATATTAATTTTTACAACGTTATATTTAATCAATATTTACCCACACACTTTCTAATTTGGCTCCTATCGGGATACTAAAGTTCAAAAATACATTATCTTCTCCTTAGCCTATTCGCTAGCTCATGTAATTTTTTGAATGCAAAAAATACTCATTTTTCTATAAACTATAATATCTATTAATTTCATTAATGTACTTGTGAGAGTACTTATATTTCACGATCGTTATGACATTAATTTCATGGGTCACTTTACCTGCACCCGTGCATAGTATAAGAATCATTGCTTATTTAACATTACACCTGATTGTTGGTGTGGCGGCCCTTACACACTTTTCACTATATTCATGTCATACATCACGTTACTTTCAGGAAATGCCTTAACATTTACATAATGATTTGAATGATTCATGTCATGATTTTTTGATAAAAATTTTATGCTCACTGTCAACCATCTAATGCAACACTTTTTATATCCGATGTTTGAGACACGACAATGAAAGTGTCAATAAAAGTCGTTATTGTTAAAAAAAAAAGGTACATAAAAAATAAGCCTTAATACGTTTAAAACCATGCAAATATTGAGAATTGGTGCTTTATCCAGAAAAAAAAGAGCTGAATGGGAAAAAAAGAAGCTAACGAGAAAAATACATCCTCGTATTTTTTACTGAAGAATGTAATTTGCAGTTATAACTGCTACAACAGAGATAATAAAAATTTATAATTACAGTTGTCAAATACGAGAAGTAACACATGAAAATCAGATAATAACTGCCATACAGGATAAGAGAGAAGCAAATCATAACCAGCTCAAAAATACTAGAACATTGAAGAACTATTGACAATGGCAATGTACATTGACTTGTTGCATGTCACCTATGGCGAAATATCGGGCGAACAGATATAACGCCGGCCCTCGCATCATCAAAGCGATACCTGCGGTGCAATGAGAAATAGAAAGTTACATTGGGTTCTATGAAAACCATGACAGGAGCTCCAGATAGGAATTAAAAGAAAGAAAAAAAAAATTCTTAGCTCAAAAGATAATTTTGAAATCGTTCCCCAAGTACATTATGGTTTTATATTTATCATACAAATATGGCCCTAAATGATTACTGAATTGAAAAATGCACATACCCTCCATCAATAAGAAAGCTTTTGATGGCTGCAGGGAGTGATGCTTGTCCCTTGCTGTGGTTACCTGTCCCTGTGAGGAGCACAAGCAAGTTGGATTGCTATGAGGAAGCAATGTAACAAAATCAAGATACAAAGTTGATAATGTAACGGCTAATGTATTCTCCCTTTTTTATAAAAACAGGTTTCATTAAAAATTGATGTTTACTCTAGAAGGATTGGTACATTGTGATTACTTTAATGCATGAGTACTTTCCTCAAACACCAATCAAACATATTATTTTGCAATTCAGTATGGCAAGCAGACAATTTTTTTCTTTTGGAAGATCATTTACCTGTAATGACATGCAATAATGTCTGCCTCTGTTGTGGCACTATAATTCCCTTAGCATTACTAGAGGTCTCCAATCCACTGAGAGAGACAAAAGAGGGACTGGCTTGAATTGTTTCTACCTTTGCAAACTCATGG
The DNA here is from genome assembly GCA_003013225.1 of Phalaenopsis aphrodite. Taxonomy (NCBI): domain Eukaryota; kingdom Viridiplantae; phylum Streptophyta; class Magnoliopsida; order Asparagales; family Orchidaceae; genus Phalaenopsis; species Phalaenopsis aphrodite. The sequence continues at coordinate 891,531 of NEWO01000188.1, read as the reverse complement.
GGAGAAACAGAATGGTTCATCATCATGGATTCAACTCTTTGAAGATGTTGCTTCAATGCATGAACAGCCTCTGTTGCATGAAGGCCATGAAGGTCTAGCTTCCATAAGTCATTATTGCTGTTCCTAATGCGTAGAATCTCCTCTGCTGCTTGAAAATTTAGTTGCTCTGCAGTAGTCCACTCTTCTCGAGCCCTCGCGGAGAGCTGTTGTGCAGTTAAGTGATCGCCCCTCAAATAGGCATTGCTTGCCCCACGTGAATGTTGTGATGCTGCCCTGTTTGGCAACTACAGTAAGTAAATGAACGGAAGTCTGAGGGGACGAAGGAAATAGCAGCTGTTTAATCTAAGAAGAAAGCGTTTTGCAGCACATGGTAATTTTATCTAAAAAACAGAAATGTCATATATAAATCAAAATTATCTCTGCATAAACTGTACTAAAATGTAATTTGTCATGTATGATAGGACAATCATGTGCATTAATTACGGCTGTTAGACCAAATAAACCCAGCCATCAGCAACACATGCTAAACATGCTAGTAACTTGTGGCCTCAATAATGTACACCTACATCATTACACCTCCAACCCGCGACTTTCTGCGACCCACCCCAACAACCCATACTTACATCTCCTTCATCTCCATCATCCTCGTCATCAGTATGTGTTAGTTAAGATTTGAATTTACAGTCAGAGACCAAAAAAAGAAAACATGGCTTGATTTGCTAATCAACTAAGCACTCCGAAGAATTTAACATATTGTGCATCTAAGTTACACTGCATTTCTGAAAGACACAAGTATCCTAAATACTTACCACCAAATAGTCTCATAGATTTCAAATTCTCTGATGTCATAGTCGTGGATTTCACCATGGAAGAAATTACCTCGCAAAGCTCTCCTTCACGAATTGTCTTCTGCGCTTTATGGCTTGCACTAAGCACAATGCTTAGTCGAAAGGATGACCTTCATAATTTATTCAAGGGAACTTTACATACATTTCATCAACTTCTTATGTATTTCTATATCTATATCTTTATATTTACTCCTATAACAACTTAATCTCTAAATGGAATAAAAAATACCACAAACATTAAGTTTTCTATAGTGAAACAAATATTTCATGCATATATATTTTATATCATTTAGACATTAGCGTGTTAACCAAGTAAACATAAAATTTTAGGTTTTAGATATGTAAATACACAAAATTCAATGGTATGTGTGTATGTAAATCCCCTTTTTTTTTTAATTGCTAGACCATTAAAAAGATGTGGAAGATACTTTATGAAGGGTTCAACACTCAAAAAACTGTGGTCAGTATGACTTAATTATTTTCTTCTAGAAAGGACGAATATATTAGAAACAACGTCAAGGATTCATGGGATATCAATTCTCTCGCTTACATTTGGATCAATATTGTTTCCAAAAAAAAATACTTCTACCGTTGAAGTACAACAATCTGACCTTCAGCTTACTGAGAATCCTATTGATTTATATTAACTATTGTTTCGTTTAATGAGAAAGAATTAACCATAGCTTTTTCATATATATATATATATATATATATATAGATATAGATTTAGATATAGCATGAAACATCAACATGGCAAGACAACCAAGTTAAACATCAAAAAGGCCCAGCCTTTAAAAATACAAAATAAAAATACATAAAAAAGGTTATCCTCTATAAATCTGCTACTACCTGTCTTTGAAAAACTATAGTTGAATCAAACCTGTTCGATTTTTTATCCATTACGAAGAAGCCTTATCCTCTACATTCATGTAAATAGAGGGTCTTACAGCTAAGGTAATAACCTAACTTTACATAGATCTGCTTACTTAAAATTACCATAAAATCAAAACTTTGTTGAATTAGTCGACGGCATCCAAAAATAATTCAGATTACTCAACCTGAGCAAAAATTCTAATAAAAAAAAAATAATGCAGGCCACTAAAACCGAGCAACAATTCTAAAAAAAAAACAAAAAACCATCTAAAATAATCAAAACTTTTGCCAACGGTGATCTCAAACCATGCAAATTAAACTTATCATCTGAAGTATAGAGGCTAATCTGGTAGATCAACTTCACGCACCTATGAAATAGTTGTTAACATAAATTTAGTTATTTTATTATTACACCATGATTTGAGCCTTCAACTTGGGAGAGCAGACAATTAGTTCTTAGTTGGTAGAGCATTTGTTATGAAATATTACATTTTGTTCTAAAGAGCATGGTGTAAAACTTATCATTCTCTTTTTTTTTATATATATATATTTTTTGCAGGATAGTTTCAGCAGGAAGTCAATGCAATGGAACATAAAATGGTCAACAAGTAGGATAAAGCACGGTAACACTGCAGCTAAGCATCATTTTTGATAGAATGGAAAATCATCAAAGTAATGAGATAAAATAACTCCACTTTTTAATCATTATTTGCAATCAATTTATAAGAGCCTTGATACATCAACAACCGTACCTCATCATCTTTAATGCATCCTTACGACAGCTTAAGTAGACATCATCATCTTCCCAGTCAGGTTCATTAGGGACATAGAATTGCTTAACTGTTAATTTATTGTGAGAATTGTTAGACAATTTATTCTCCTTGAAAGTGCTACTTCTTTCCAGAAAAACATCTACATGTTCACTCAGATTAATCTGAGAGCACATTCCCAAAGAACCAGGTTGCTCATTTTTAGTTTCCGTTTCAGATGAAAACATTTCTTTCAAAAGAATAGAAGCCTTTCCAACATCATTATTTACAGCTGCTAATATATCCTTAATCAATTGTTGATCAGCCCAACTATGAACATCTTTCAGCATCCAAATAGGATTCACATTACTTCCTCTGACGGCGTCATGTTCATCCCCATCAATGTTAATATTCAAGGAACCCGGTTTTGAATGAGCATTGAGAAATGGAAATTCAATAGGCTTTGAAGATAGAACAACTGATGAAAATGACCTTGTCGGCACAGGCCCAATGAACACTGAGCTTTCTACAGAGTTAGTATTGTTTGAACTTTCCATCAAGTCTGAATTTGTTTCATTTGAGATGATTGGATAAGGGACGAAAGCACCTTCAGTTCCACTTCCTTGCTTTTCTCGGTGCTTGCGATCAAAAGCAGCCCAGCCAGGAGTTTGAAACCTTGAACGATGCATTGTGAACTTTGCGCAACCTCTAGTAAGAGCTATTCAGGATATAAAAGCACGATTTGGTATCTGATCTCCCTTAGACAATGACTGCAAACTGCTGCTTTAAATTCAGTAAGTTTGGGCTCGTGGAAGTTTTGATTTAGTCAATCTGCTTTAAATAAAGTTCCAGTTTAGACAAATTTTTAACCACATATCACTCATAAATAGAATATGATCAACACTAAAACCAATGACAAGCTTTAGTGTATTTGCAAGTGGGGGAAATTACCCGGCATATTGATGATAAAATAAGACAGGCACACTAGATTTCTGATGATGAAAAGAACCACTAAAGGATACACATTTTGCTTATTTATTAATCTGTTAGTTGTAATATTTTGTCGTCCTTCTTTTAGATTAAAATTGGGATGATAAAGTTGCCAAATACAGAAAAGCAACCTATTCGCTTTCAAGCACTATAAACCATAAAAAATTGCAACAAAGAGCAAGAGGATTCTTTTTTCCATGATCATCAATAAGTGGGAAATAGACAATAACTTTAAATGTAATAATGGAATGCCTGCACAAAAAAATAAAATAAAATAATGTTCAACAGATTAGAGTTTTCTAAATATCCAACAATCAAAGAACATTGTGACACATGTTGGCTTTCAAATTAATAGATTTCAGCTTAGAGCTAATCTTGCAGATCAATAATTAAGGAAAAAGAGTTAGCATCCAATATGAGAATTTTGCCTTCTAGAAGAGCCTCCAACAATCATGGTGATAATTGCGGGAGTAGATTCTGCTCACCGAATAGGTGGGTGGCTCCAGAGATTCATGCGTTGCAAGAGTTCTGGTCTCATGATAGAAATCCTAATACCACTCAGGAAGGTTAAAATAAAATAACTTAAAATGCTCAAAGTTTTTCTGGAAGTTGTAAGGCTCTTTTATTAAGGAAATGAGCATAATTATTGAAAACTTTTCGGCAATGGCTAGCAGTAGTTGAAAAGTGTTTGATGTATATCCTAAATTTGTCCAGGACCTGAAATGATAGACTTGCCTTGAGCCTAAAGAAAACAACTGGAAATGGGTCAGGCCGATTTGGTTGATCAAGTTTGATTGGTTTACCCGATTAGTCCTACCAAGGGAACCTTGAATCAGGGGTCCCATTTATGGATGTGACTGGAGGCTCAAGCTTCCTCTGGTATTATAAGTGACAAATCAAAATGTCTCATTCATGGATGTGAATGGAGGCTCAAGCTTCCTCTGGTATCATAAGTGACAAATCAAAACGGCGCCCATTTAATTTGAATGGAGGCAATAAGGTGGATTTTTGTCTAGTATATGATGTAAGGATAGAAATCATTATAATTCCAAAGTGTTCACATAAAATATGATGAGCACAATGTAATCGCCATTGCAGAAAAAATCAACACCATTGCAAAAAATATTTATAAGGCTTGTTCTCGTCTTATAAAGATCGCTTCAAAATCAATCGTGTGCGATAAGTTAAAAAAAAATTCCATTCATTTTAAGGAGGCGGATCACTTTCAACATTAAGGTCCCACTAAAACTGCTGCAGTTGGACACCCATCAACAAAAAAGACCACAAGTAATGGCATCGGATATTGCAGCCCTAAAGCAAGATATTTGCCTAGTGGGTTTCTGAAGAGGATAATCTTATTTATTCTAACCCATTACTTATTGCAAATGCCTAAGTTAATTTTAGATTTTGAACAGCCTTCCTTGGATATTATCTATTCTTGTGATTTGTGCTGGTTTTATTATGATTTTTTGAGAATCCAACACTCCCCTTTATATCTACCTCCTAACTTCTGGACAACCTATTTTAAAAGAGACCAAAAGTAATATTAATCTGCATTACAGGTCAAACATTAACAAGATCACCACCATCAAGGATGTCAGCGAAGTTGTCACCATTATTCGCACCGACTGATGAGGGTTAACCAAGGGGGTTGTTGGTGGTAGCAAACTGATAAGAAACAACACCTGTGGCACAAAAGATACCTTGGAGTAACGAAAAATACTTCTATATTTAGGGTAATTCAGGCAGAGTCGAGTTTGACCAATTACCTTAGACTTCTTTTTGGTAGCTTATTATTTTGCCGATTTTACTCATTAGGTTTTTTAGACTATTCAATGACCCATGCAAGCCTACGAGTTGGCATCACTTTAGGCATTCATGTTGGAGCTTGAGCTTCAGCGATTTCCCTTGAAAAAGCACTCGCCAGTTGATATCTTCTTTGTGGTTCAGCTCTCCCTCTCTCTCATAATCCAAATAAGAGGAGTTTGCATTATCTGAGTAGTGTTTCATGTTGATATGCTGGAATAAATAGCAGACTTCTTCTCGTCCCAACAACGGATGCTCTCCTCTGCTGCACCGTTGATCCTAGAAATGAAACTGGCACTTGCAACTTAGGTATTACTTTTAGCACATACTCCAAAATTTCACTTATCACTTTCATTATTTGCTCTTTAAATGCATTAATTTGTTGCTCTATAAATTCTCCTGTGCACTCCATGTTGTTTGACACTTCTTTGTTGCTTAGCTCTGCTCTTATTATAACCCCACTAATTATTTATATCATGATTCACGCTCATTGCATCTTTCAAGATGTTAGATCGCGCATTTTCCATGGATTCAAACACCAAATAAAAGAGTTAAAATAATAACAAGCTCAAAACATAGAAAATAGATGAATAAATTTAAAGAATATCAGTGCCTTACAATATCTAGAAATCCCCTTTTCTCGGTGACCGCTCCTATGTATAAAAGAGTTGACATACATGTTACAAAATAATGCATTAATAGCACAATTCTCAAAAAATATGCTCTATATATTCTTTATCATCTTCTATCATGCATGTTAATATTTTTTTTTTATAATAACTCATCTTGATAATTGCCCCATAAATGCAACTTTTTTTTTAATTTTAATTTTTTATAACGTTTTTGCTGGCATGTTCCACTCTAAGACGAGTTGGCGAGGTTCATCCAATTATCTTGAGAGACTTTGTTATTAAATTCGATTGTAAGGGCCTGAAATGGTCGGTCTTTTATGCATGTTTAGCCGAGTTGCCATGTTTGCGTTTGGGACAACTTATTTAGAGCGGCCTATTTGGAAAGAGAAGTGAAAACACATTTGGGGAAACTCTGTTTTTATTTTTGTATTATACGCAGATCGCGGGGTCCTCCCCGCGATCCGCGTTTAATGCTGTCGAAAGACAACAGTTGCCCCTCCCGTCTCCTCTGCCCTAATTTCGGTCGTCTGGATCTCGCGCGCCCCTCCTCTGCCCTAATTTCATTTCGCAAAGGCTCGATCCCGTGCGTAGCACTCCTCGATAATCCTCCGTCTCCACCGTCTTGTGTTAGCTTTTCGCTTCTCCTTATTCTGGTCGCTCCTCCGTATTCCGTTCAGCAAACTCCTCTGTCTTTGGTTCGAAAAAATCCTCCCTCTTTTGTTCTCGTTCTCATTGGTAACCCCATTTTTTATCTCCTTGATCTTTTGCCGCTCTCCGATTTGTATATTCCCGTTAAGATGTCGCTGGATGTTTTTTCCTTTCGCTGCTTGTTCATCCAAGCATTTTTGTTAAAGATATTTGTTTTGATTTTTTTTTCTGTGGAAGTTTATATGTTTGCTTCTTATTGCTCCTCCGTCTTCCGTTCGCGTTTTCGTTTATGACGGAATTGATACATCTTTGTGAAGCTCTTGTTCGATATTATTACCGTAGTTTTGTTAGGATGAATTTGTAAGATTCCATGGCTCTTGAGATCTGTGATGGTTATATTTCGATTGGATGCTTTATCAAAGAGGTGTAAAATGAAAAGTCTCTAGCTTCTTTGCAACATCTATAGCAGCCATCAGAAAAGTATATTTGTTTATGTCCCATTTTTTTTTCTTATGACAGATTGCATTAACATAACGATGGATCAATTTGGATGGCTACAAAGTGTATTTGCTTTTGTCTCCATACTCCAGAAAGTATACTTTATATATTTCATAAACATTTGAACTGATTTATTATATTTTTCATAATTGCAGAACGATGAGTTCAAGATATTATGGAAAGTCCGAGAAAGTGGTGTGCAGTGCGGGCTACCGTCCTTGCTACTCACGTCACACTAGGAACATAGCTTCGAGAGACAATTTTACAGGTGCCCGCGGTGGGCATAACGACATGAGTACTGCAAATTCTTCAGGTGTGATATCCCATATGGACACCCCGACACGGAGTTCGTCGATATCAACATTTCAGAACACTGCATCTGCTTCGACTGTTTCCGTTTCTACTGTATCCCAGTCAAACAGGTTTGCTCAGGGTTATTGAGTGACAGAGTCGGTCACAGTGGGACGTGATATGCCACTGCATGTAAAAGTCAATATTATTACTTTTCTCCTTGTGGTTTTAACATGTTATTTTTTATTTTTGTTGGGTCTCATTATAGTATGTACTAGTGCGTTATGGTGTATTTTTCACATTTGTTTGGGTAATTCTGTATTTTTGATGTGATGAAATATTTCAGTGATATAAATATTTTATATTTTCACATATGTTTGTTAATCTTCTCATTTTCTTTTTTTATGATTACGTTGAGAGTGTTAGTAATTTTGTAAAAAAAATACAAATAAGCTGTTTCCAGAAAGCACAAAACAAACAGCTTCAGCTTATTCAAAATATGTGCAGTTTGGTCATTTTTTCAGAATCAGCTGTTCTCAATGAGCACAAATCAAAAAGATAGACAAATTATCCGGATCAGCTGCTTATCACCAGATTATTCAGATAAGCAGCTTATCAGGATAAGCTGGATAAGCTGCAGCTGCCCCAAACAGACCCTAAGCATATTGGACGAGCTGCCTTGACAGTTTTCTTGGTCAAATTATTTGCTTGGATTGATTTGACTGACTTGTCTTGCCAACTCAGCCAACTAGCTTCACACTTTTAATCCGACCATAGTGCTTTCGGTAACACATGAATGAAAATATTAGTTTTCTCTCATATCAAAAATGATAATATGCTAAAGCAAAAATATCAATGACTAACAATAAACTAAGTCTATTCCATATAAAACAAGTTTGAGTTGGTACATCAGGCCGAACCTTGACGCCCTTTGTTTCACGCCCTCCAAACATAACCCAAAATTAAGATTTTTTTTGTTTGTGGTAGTTGCAGTTATTTGAAGAAACAACTGTGAAACTATTGAAGAATAAATTGTAGTTAAAAAATTTGTGGTGCTTGTTAAAAAAAAGTCAGGTCGTAACTTTCTAGCAACCACTTATAGTGGGAAAACACACTTTAGCTGCAGCAATTTTTTTAAAAGGCAGGCAAAAATTAGTTTTAATGAACAGTAAAGACAGAGATGCAGTGCCACACCGCCGCCCCAAACTCACACTAATATTTATTCCCTTTTTTTTTTTTGTCAATTGTGTTGTTATTAATATGAACACAAGATTATACATCTCAGATAATTTTCTCAATCAGAGTAACGGCATCCACCGTAGAACCCTACAAAACATCGTCAATCCATCATATAAGCCTAAAAACAAATGATATTTTGAAGAAAATGATTAGCCTACCCTTCAAAGAGAGCCTGTTCTATGTCGCAGATCCCAGCCACAGCTCTCGAAACCTAGGCGTCAATTCCACAGAGAAAGAGAAATCTGAAAACTGAGAGGCGAAAACCTTCGTGATGGACGGACAGAAAGAAAGAATCGACAGCTTCGAGTCGCATCCGCGTCCAGAATCCATCAGCCCGACCCAGAGACGGCCAAATCTTTCCAACCAAAAGCAAGGCGATGTGAACTCCTCTATGCCTCCTTTTCAACTGCTATCATTCAATATAAAAATCACGTTTCGAAAAAGAGTTGACTTTTCCGGTAAATATATCAATGCCATTTAAATTTTATGTATTTATAAAATAAACATTGACCAATTTTTTTTCCATTTTTTTATCGTGCCAAATTAATTATTGATATGACAACATATAGACGTTTGTTAATGCATCATTGTATTATATTTATTATTGATGATATATCACTGATTAAAATAATATATCGCAAAAAAAAAATTTACCTTGAATAAAAAACAATTAATCATAAAAAAAAATTTGGATTTATTATTTTTATTCATAAATGCTTAAAAACCGTTACATTTATACACCCCAAAATAGTCATTTAATTTGACATTAGATTGCTCAAAAAAAATGAATCACATGACAAGATAAAAAAATGTCATTTTTTTGTAATTCTATTTTTATGGAGAACTATGCTTATTAACATGCAGTTTGCTTGAGGTTAAAATTCATCAATCAACAAAACAAGTCGGAAATCGAACCATCCAAATTTTTATTGGTTAAACTATTTTAAAATTTAATTTTGTGTTGCATGCCTCCATTTTCTTTCAAATTAGCCAATAAGTTCTATCATGTTTTTTCCAAATTTGAGATGTTGAGGTCCTTTTTTATTGACAATTACAAAATATCAAGATTTTTTATTGAAATGATGAAAAATGTTTCAAACAATTTGAGATAAAATATAAAGCACATAATATTGATGCTAGTAGAGAGCACTTACATTCATTAGAGACGAACAAATCAGAGAAATATTCTAAATTAAATATGATTTTTTTTTATTTAAAATATCCTAAAACTAAAAATTACAGGAGATTGCCTGATTGAAATAACTTTTAGTAATATTAAGCATGTAATAAATTTAAATGAGACATCAATATAAATTGATTAGTGAATGATCGATCCCTAAAAATATATTATGATAGCCACACATGAAAATTAGAAAGTTTGATGTAGACAATCATATTAGTTATTTTCATGAATATTAATATGACGTGACTATAAGACTCTAAACAACATAGTGATATTAATATCATTTGAGTTGGATTGATGATTTCTTCGAGTCAAAGATATTATAAGTCAAACATCTCTAGAATGATTGTAAAAATCATTGAAAATTATCGAATTCACATACAGAGGTCGGGACGATAAGCCCTAAAAAATGTGACAAATTAGTTTAATTCGACTTAGTTCCATTTGGATAAGATTAAAAATAGTTAATGGAAGAAAATGAAATCCTGCTTAATTTTTTTTTTATGCTATATTTATGGATAAATAAATCAAATGTTGTAATAATTTTTTAAAAGTTATATCAATTAATATATGATTGCATAACATAAATCATTATTATCGTTTGGTCTTCATGTGACCACCTTTGTGGTCATTCAAGCCAAGCTTCAGAGTTAAGAAAGGATGCAATTATCATGAGTCTCGTCGTTGCTTTTCCAACAATCCCAACCGTACAAGTAGCTTCGAAGATAAATTGACGGACCGGATAGATAGACCGAGCTGCACATACAAAAGCGCTGCTCATCGGAGTGGAAGCTCTTTAAACTGCATTTAATAATTTCGCTTGGAATCCGCGAACAGATCACTCAGCTATAAGCCTCCGGCGACAGCCCCGGCCCGACTGTCGTCGGCTTAGGAACATTACGGCGGCAGTCGGGAGCGGAGATTCGCTTTTCCGGTGGAAGGTCTGATCTCTCATTCCGTTTGCGCTTCTTACTGTTTCATTAATGTCTTTTGTTTTATTCTAGTCTCATCGGCTGTGCTGCGCGTCTCAATTGCTTGATTTCTTGCCCCATTGATCTGTTTTTTATTTTATTTTATTTGTGGGACGGCTGGTATAGCGCTCGAGAAACTGCTCAGCCACTGGCCCACCAACTGAACCGCACTGATTTGCATTTCCCTTTTCAATTTCATTTCGATTGGTTTTGGCATTCGGTTTGATCATGCAGATGAGCGATCCTGTGTTTGTATGGGACTGTTCAGAGCTTACTGCTTACTGTTATGAAAATATGACACTAAATAGGACGCAATGGAGAAAAAGGATTCATATAGCCGAACCCACGTAGTGGGATTAAGGCTTTGTTGTTGTTGTTGTTCTTATATGGAAATGTGATACCATCTACCAAGTGCAGTATCAGTCCATTAGTTTCTTGCCATCCCCCTTGTGCGCAGAACGTCTGGCTTGCGTTGTTATGAACCTATTTAACTAGGACGTCGGTGAGCTTACTCTCTTTTATAGAATGGTTTAAGGATGTGTTTGGCACCTGCTTTTGAGAGATTAGGCAGGTTTTTTGTGTCAAAATTGCAGAATATGTACGATATTTTATACTTGTTAACTGATTATTTAATTTTGTGAGTAAATATTGTAAATTCATTCCTGAAAATTGTTTTGTATGACATATATAAAATTTGGTCAAATCTTGATGAACTGTATGGCTGCTTATTGTAGGATTTAAGTCTGTTAGCTCAAATATAATTATAATCATAAATTATAATTGTAATTATTAATCATAGAATTACTTTAAGTAATAATCTAATTTTTTAATTAATTATTGAATTATTAAGCTAGCTTAATACAAGGGCTTCTAAACCGCAAATAATACTTTCTTATTAAATTTTTTTATTAATTAACATTAATTAATAAGGCTAATTTAATTTTAATTGACTTATTTGTAGTTGCTTTATTTTGTAACTTATTTAGTTTGTATAAAAAATTCATTAAATCATACTTAATATAAGGTGCTATTCTATTTAATTATTAGTTTATAGCTCGTTAAAGGGATTAAATTTAATAATTAAATGCAAATCATATCTAACACCAATATTAAATAAATTGATAATTAGTAATATTTTAGCTAATTAGTGATTTTAATCAACAAATCCCTTTATTATCACCCCTTCCTCCTTGTCCCCTCCTACATGAAAACTCTTGTCTTATAAAGAAGTCCGAAATTTGGAACTTGTTGATGAAGGCATTGATGAGATTGTGAAGGCGTTGTGGTCCTGCTTAGATTTGGAGGACTGCTGACGGTAAACCCTCTTCCCTTTTGTGTTTTTATATACTAGCTAAATCCGTTGATTTATTGAATATGAGATTTAGGCCAAAACAAAGGTGACATTACTTCAAAATTTTTACAATTTAATCTATCGTTTTTTAGTGTTTTGTAGGATTCATGTTAAATTTTGTTTAAAGTTTTGCTTAAATTTGATTACCAAACAGCCTTCAGCATTATAATCATATGCAAACATATGCATGAAAAGACGCATTGCACATTAAAAAGTTAGTATTATTGGTATTTTTGAATGATGTGAAAGATTTGAGTGTTATATAATTAAATATTAAAAAAATTAGGTGTTACATATGCAAATACATGAGAGTTGTGTCATAAATGCAAATCCCACCCAGAAAGAATTTAACATTTAATTATTTGTTTAATTATAACAGTCTCATTGTACATAAGAGAAGCACATCAATTTTGATAGTTGAATTAATTAAGTCTTGAGATTTTCTTATTGTTTAGATTGTTCGGTGTAATTTAAAGACCTAACATTATTTTGAAGCTTATTAGAGAAGGGCTTTTAGTGTTAGGAAGGGCAATGTTTAGAATTTTCTTACATAATTTATAGAAGAAAAGTTGTATGATTTCAATTTTTTTTATCCATCCATGTTCAATCACATTGGGTTATTGGATGACAAAAAAAAAAAAAAATTCTTGATGTGACCAATGGCATCTGCCTATGGGTATCTGTTATCATTATTTCTTTCATTGGATGCCACCAATGGTTCTATCCAACATCTACTCTTATGCTATCGTACCTTTTCTCAAAAACCATATGTTTTCCCCCAAAAATTCTAATGCTCCATATCGATTCTCGAGCGTACATGGAGGTCTTTGGAAGAACACGAACATTGATTTCCTCGGACCAAGAAATGGCTAAAAATGAACACTTGTTCATTAACTTGTTTTTGGAATCATTGAACGCCATAGAATACTAACATTATGTGACTTATACATTCAGTTGAAAAGCAGGCTAACTATATGATAAAAAAAATATTTAAAATATGATGTAAAGCATTTGAAGGATGTTATGCCAAGTAATGGTAGCTATTGTAATACGCTTGCCAAAGGATGGAAAAAGTTAAGCCCAAATCACATCCAATATGATGTAGAATCAAACTCAAATGAGCTATAATTGATTTTGAACAAAATAAAATTGAATTAAACCTATTTTTGAATTTATAAAGGTTCATATTAAGTAGATGCTAAGAATTATGTTAATATTTGCTGAAGAAATATGAGCTCGCACTAGACGAATCATGAAATAACAATAGAATAAGATTGTCTCACATATTTGGTGTTTCCTTGTTGTGACTGCTAGTTTAATACCATTAATGGAAAAATTGTAGATTAAAATTGTAATAGCGATCTACATTGTTCAACAAGACAAAAATTGGATATTTAATATTAATAAGTATTACTTTTACAGAAAATTTATATCACATTTTCATACAACAACGCAAGCCGTTATCTCACTAAGTGGGCTGTCTATATGAATCCTTTTTCTTCATTGCATCCTATTGAGTGTCATATTTTCATTTAATTATAATAGATTAAAATCATTTTTTCATTCAATATGCCCAAGTTTTTTTAAGTCCATCTCTGTCTTTCCTAACATAAGTCGAATCGAAAACATCTACTCTCGTAACCGAATCATCAGATGATCAATGTTTAATGTAACCAAACCATCTAAGACTACTATTTCTATTCTTATCCGCAACTGGAGCTACACCGACTCTATCATGAATATATTCATTTCACATCTTGAACCTAAGTGTCAAATACCACCATTGTCGGGTCTCAAGCTCTGAATGCGAAAAGTAGAGGGTTGCGTTAGGTAGGCAACAACCAGCGTAAAATATTTGTCAAAAAATCATAACATAAATCCTTTAAATCTCTATACTACATTTTCATGAGATATTTATTGGATGAAATTTTAAAGAACAAAAATTTTATTTTCATTGAAATGTGTTTTGTGCATGTATTTTTATAAATGAACGAGTTTGTTTGATGTAATGAAGAAATATGAAGATTCTAATAAATATATCTTTCCGCATTAAGATATGATTCCTTTTTTTTAAAAAAAAATTATTCCATTGAAATCTCTTTTGATAAGTACGTACATTAATATATGCATGTCTCCAATAAAAGTCTAGCAAGCTAGCATGAACTTACTAAGCACATACATTCATATCTGCACATGTCTCCATTAAAAACCCACCGAGCTAGCTTGCACTTACTAATCAGGATTAACTTATAGTTTTGATTAAATAGTTTCAAATTTAACATGAGTTTATCTTGAACAATTTTTGAGCTTTTGAGCTTAATTGAATCCCCTAATTGGCAACAGTCAGCATGATCTATCCCAAAAATGTTAAATTGGGAAGAGAGGTAAGATTTTTATTTTTTCCTTTTATAATTAAATGAATCCAGAAAATTACTAATTTTAAGGAGCCGTTAAACAATAAATTACCATCATTCACATTCAACATCTTATATTTGATACAAGAAATTCAGTGAAGAGCTTAAAACAGAGACTAAAGTCCTTTCTGTTATTCATTTAGTTTAAAATATCTTTTCTTGAGAATAAATATAACATAAAAGTTAAGTAACTTGAGTCATATAACAACTCAGTGTAATTACTATTTTATGGCATTGCAATCTCACGAACAGAGCTAACATGCATGCATAATTTTTAGCATATTTATTTTAACAGAAATGTAAAACTTGTATAGTCCTATTTACTTCAAGAAGAATAAGCACACATTTACTACATTTATTATCAAGTAAAATGACATTCTTAAAAAAGTTTGTCAGTCTTTATCACAGTTTGGCTTTTAATAAATACACTCATCATAGGAGCAACGTCAAATTTTGTGCTTGTTAAGATACAAAAAATTTCATTTTCTTTTTAAAATTTTTCCATTATGTCTGCTAATGTGCTTTATGTAAAATTAATTATAATGTGAAGACCTTGCTGAAAATATAAAGCATTCTCTTAAGAAGAAAATATATGAACTTGGATTTCGACTTAGCCTTAGTCAACTCTTTTTTCTAATTCATATCATTAAACTTGAAAACCCATTTCTTTCCTCTCTTGATTTATTCTCTTTCTACACTGACATCAATCTAATATATATTTATGTATATAATTTTGTAAACACTTATCTATTACTATATAGATGCATTTTAACTTATCCAATTTCATTAAATAAAGTTTTGTGTTTATCTATACGATTTCACGTACACTCGCGGGTGTTTTCTCCCAATTGACGACGCTGCCTGACGACGTCTGACTACTCGCCTTACCTGAAGACGACGACTTCTTCTTGTTCTTCCTGTCCTTCTGTCCGCACATCGTCTCCAAACCGACGATGCGTTTGTCTGCTATCATTCGCCTTCCCGCCTGACAGACTGTGTCATCTCGCAGTTTGACGTGCCCAAAGTCTGCTAGCATCGCCTGTCTGCTCGCATTCACCTTCCTGCTCGACAGACCACATCCGAAGTCGGTCTGCATTGCCTCGCCAAGCCGCTCCAGAATCTGATCGTGGTCATCTTGCCCGTGGAGATGGTCTCGACGCTCCGTTCCTATGCCACTATCCTTGCCGGCGGCTTTTTTAATCCTACTCGTGCCCCTCTTTCAGGTTCATAGCCTGGTTTTGGTATCGGTAAGTCCCGCAACATTCCACAATCCTTCTACGAGGCTCTTAAAGGCGGTGGTGATCACACTTTCATTAAAAATCTTGGTAAAAAAATGAGAAACCTGCTTTTTCTCTCTGAGGCTGAAACCAATACTCTTGCATTTTCTTGACATTTTGCTTTAGTGGTGAAATTCTTTTATGGTCACCCAAAACTTGAGATCATTTGGAAAGATTTGATGTTATGAAACTATTGGGCAGTTGAAATATTGGCTTACTTGACGACCGACATATACTTATTCAGTTATCTAATGATGCGGATTACACTCGTGTTTTTTCTCGTAAGGTAATCAAGATTGACAACCGTTTTATGAAAATCCTGAAGTGGACTGTCGATTTTGATCCAAAAGCGGAGTCTCATATCATTCCTTTTTGGATAAAGTTTCCGGGGTTAAAACTATATCTGGTTAACTTGAAATTTCTTCACTTCTTAGCAACTGCTTACGGTAAGCCTCTTAAGGTTGATAGTCGTATGCTTGTTCCACCAGACCCTCTGTGGCTTGTGTTAGTTGAGGGAGATATTGCCCAACCAGCTCCGGATGAGGTATGAATTAAATTAAATCACAATGGGTATTGACAAAATGTTGTAATAGAACCACACTCTTCTCATTGCCTTCATTGTAGTATGTTTGACCACAGTTCTACTATTTTCTATTGCTTGCATTTTCATCTACGACCGGATATTGCTAAAGATCAACAACCTATTCAAAAATATATTCATATTGAATTGAGGGTGAACGTCTTGCCACCTACCATCCCTACTGAGAAGGTGCAATCCGACCCTCTTTCCAACACCGCATATATCTCTGCTCATCTGACTGACGTTGTTCCTGATGAAGTACATCATACCTAAGTTGTTCTACCCCTGGATGTTCCTGCTTTTGAAGATTCTATTCCAGCTGCTGGTTTGGTGCTTTTTTACTTTGGAGTCCCATGAAACATCTTCCCATACTACAAGTATTGATCCAAACGTGTCTATATCACTCATTGTTATTGAAGAAGACTCACTTACATGTCATGACACACGAGAGTGCTCTTTTGATCCAATAAAAGATCAACCAAGACACACGAGAGTGCTCCTTTGATCCAATAAAATATCAGCTGGTACAACAAGTATTTGCTTACAAGGTTCAACAACTTGCACATGTCCGACACACTTTAGACCAATCCACTGTTCAGGTGAGTCAGTCTTCGTATGAGGAATGATAGGTCTATTCCAGGAGGAAGAAGAAGAATGGAGGCCGACTAGAGCTCAAGAAATTATTGAGCGATACATTGGTTACTGCTGACAATGACACTTATCTTACCAGTTTGTTAGTTGACACCTTTCCTAGAACTAGAGGCAAAGACGACAAAATTGAGTCGCTCTCTAGCTACCCAATACTACTTGTTTTGACACTTTTGGTTTTTTGGGCTCTCATGTATTTTTTTTGTATTTTCTTTTTTTAGAACCTTTTGCATGGGTGTTTACCGTGTGGGTAAGGTGTCATGCTTGGGGTCTCTTATACAATTAATTTGTATCTTTCTTTCTTTTTAATGTATTAGCCATTGGACTTTTTCAATATATATATATATATATATATAGGGGAAAGTGCAACGGTGGCTCTTTACGCGTTAATTAAAAGAAAAGGTACAGAGAATGGAGGGGGAGGGGGGGGGAGGATCCCCTTCTAAGAAACAAAAAATACATTTAAACACACCCCTAAGAGTTCCTCTCCCCACAATACAACTCACACAAAAAGCAACTTCCAAAATTACAGGTATACCCAAAAGAGATATACATAAAAAATTTTCCGGTTAGCAATGATTATCCAAAAGCAATCTCACGAGCAGACCAAAGAATCGACATGCCACAATCCAAAGAGATCGAAAACAACTCTCCCCAAAAGTCCAAAGCTTGAGATGATTGGATCCTCAACATGCATCCTAAAAGGACTGAAGAAATAAAAAATAAAGTGAAAACCAATTTTAAAGAAAATATAAAGGTGGCCCTCCTTCCTCCAGCTTCCAACAGTAAAGGCAATCCAACCAATCGTAACAATGCCACCAGAATTATAGGGAAACAGAGAAAGAATAGGAGCCATGGGCCTCCAAATGAGAGCCAAATTGCTCACTAATAGACCCCAGGTGAAAATAATGCAGCTCATGAAGTCTCCTGAAACTATAATCCCTAACAAACCTTCCCCCAATGTAACACCTACCCAAAGACATCACCCCAGTAGCTGAGGAGCCCTAAGCCTCCTTGCTAGAGATGAAGCAGGAAGTATAAGGCAACCCGGAAGAAAAAGCAAAAACCCCCCAAGAGTAAACTCTCAGCCCGTAACCCGCAAATACCCCCATCTCCAACAATAAAATCATCATTAAAAAGGGAGCCCTGGGCCTCCCAAAAATGACTCATCAGAGGGAACCTCAAAACCCTCCAATCTAAAAGTAAAAGGCTCAACATCACATACGTCTCGAGAAGAAAAAGCATTAACCCAATCATCCGCATCTGAGCAGCCCCCAAAGAGGAGTAACAAAGAGAGAAATCCAGCCAGGGCACATCAAAGGTCGAACCCAGCCACTCGACCACCAAACATACCTCAAGGTAATGCATAAGTACGAATATAAGTAATTTCCAAATTATCCCCACCAGCAAAGTATAGAGAGGAGGGGGAACTGCTCCCACCCTACAAAACTGACTAGAACCTCCCAAATTAGCAAACCAGTTTGCAAGTTGATTACCCTCCCGACAAATAAAATTCCAAACCACATTCATTTTTGAAATAAGACCATTAATCATTCTAACATAATGAAGATTATCCAAAGGAGTATCGGCACCCTTAGTAAAAATATCAATCAAAGAGCGATTATCACATTAAAAAATGATGTATTTCCAACCAAGAGAATAAACCAAAAGAGCAGCAGATAAAATAGCTCTAGCCTTAGCCTCAAGTGAAGAATCCGCAAAAGTAGGAGAGGGAAAAAAATAATACACTTTTCATAATGATTCCTAGCAATGCCCCCACACCCAACACTAGAAACCTTCCAACTCCCATCAATGTTAAATTTAATTGACCAGTTGACCAAAATAGGGCGCGGGACTCTTCTAACAACCACATTCATATTCCCCAATGCCAGGAAATAATTAATACATGAGAAGAAACCTTGTTTGGAATTACCAAGCCTCCATAGCTTATTAATGTAAGAAATGATGTTAGTGAAAACCATCATTTTATGAATCTCCTTGCCCTCATGAATAATATCATTCCTAGTCATCCAGATAAACCAACAAATGATATAAGGATATATTTGCCAGAAATGTTTTTTCTTACCATCCGGGTTGCAACTCAAGGTGGTGAGAGAAAGATTCTTCTCAGGGGAAAGACAAGTGCCAAACCACGTTCCAGCCTTTCCCCAAATAAATAAAGCATAGGGGCACGAGAAAAAGATATGTTCAATTGACTCCTCCGCCATCAAACAGAAACAATACTTGGAAGCAATTCTCAAACATTTCATCTTAAGAATGTCATCAGAAGGAATAATCGAGTGAAATATCCGCCAGACTAAGAAGGACATAGATGGGGTTAAGGCCCAACCCCATACCCCTTCTCCCCAAGAGGTGTTTTGAAAGTTGTGGCGAGCAGCATATAAGGATTTAGTAATAGAATTCACCATAGGCAATTTCAAATGAGGAGTGTCATGCAAGAGAGGATCAAAAGGTATCGTAGAAATAAAATTAGCTCCCTCCAAACCCAATATGCTAGTAAGAAGAGGAAGATTCCAATAACCATCAACCCAAACATCAGAGACCTTGAGATTGGGAAACCGCAAATCCCTCATGTTCAACAGAACTTGAGACCAACAATCTTGCCAAATGAGAGGTTACCTCCACCCACCTCCCAATAAATGAAATCCCTCGCCCAATCTCTAACCTTTAGCATTCTCTTTCACATCGTGGAGTTACCCAACCGCCAATTAGTCAAAGCAGGGTGAGAGAAACGACAGTACTTCCCATGCATAAAATTGGCCCATAACGACTCATTCTTTCTAAAATTAAACCATTGTTTGAAGACATTAATATCAGCCAAATGATTCAATAATTTGAAACCCAAACCACCGGCGCTTATGGGTTTACAAACATCTTTTCAAGGTAACCATCTTCTACCAGAGTGATTTCCAACCCATAATAACTTATTGAAACATCTTTCAAGAGACAAGATAATACTCCTTTTGGGTTGAAGAACCTGAAGTATATATAAAGGAAGAGACCCAATAATACTTCTCAACAAAGTAATACGACCCCCAAAAGAGAGGAAGTTATTTTTTCAGTCAATGATTCTTTTCCGAATCTTCTCCACAACCTCGTCAAACTGAATACGTCTCTTCCTGCCTTTGAGGATGAAAACCCCTAGATATTTGAGTGGGAGATTAGAGGGGGAGAAACCCATATAGTTAGCAATCCAAGAGGCATTAGAGCGATTTATCATTTTCCCCAAAAAGATATTACATTTACTAGCATTGAATGAAAGGCCTAAGATAAGTTGAAAATCAATCATGGCATTATGAATCACCTTCACTAAATTCTTGCTTACATTAGAAAAAAGAATTATATCATCAGCATAGACCAAGTGAGACACCAACATACTAGATTTGTGAGAATAATGCAGCTTGGAGTTTCTCCTGAAAATATTGTTAAGAAGATGAGAGAGATAATAAAAAATTAAAATGAAAATAGTGGGGGATAAATGATCTCCCTGCTTAATCCCACGGCCCGCACTGAAAAACCCCCGAGAATTGCCATTGATGAGAATGCTATACTTATTACAATTAATCCAGGATTTTATAATATCGCAAAACTCTTGAGAGAAGCCACGAGCATGGAGAATCCTCAATATGAAATCCCAACTAACCGAATCATAGGCCTTCCGAATATCCAGTTTAGTAATCATGTTGCCCCCTCTACACTTTTTATCAGGGTCAAGAGTGAGTTCCTGAGACAACATAATATTATCAGTGACCCCCCTCCCCTGAATAAAAGCAGACTAATTCGAGGAGATTAACTTGTGAAGATGAGGTTGAATGCGTTTGACCAAAGTCTTACTAATCAACTTAGAAATCACAAAGGTGAGGGAAATAGGCCTAAAATAATCCCAATAGCTCTTCTGATTGCTCTTAGGAATAAGGACAATAGTTGCAGCCGAAAAATAATTTCCAGACATTTCCCCTTTAAAGAAACTTTGTATGGCCGCCACGACATAATCCTTAACAATATTCCAACAAGTAATATAGAAAGCAGAAGTAAAGACATTAGGCCCCGGGGCCTTATTACAGTTAATCTCAAGGAGAGTGGAATAAATCTCCTTAATCGTAGGAATAGCACAAAGATCCATATTCACCATATGATGCCTCACATCTTCAAACAAAGAGACATCAATATCGCCCGTCGTCTTATGAAACTCAAAAAGTTTAGCAAAGTGTGACACAACGTTCTCCCCAATTTCCACATCTCCAGTAATCCAATGCCCCTAATTTTTTTTTAATTCTCACAATGATGTTATTAGCTCTTCTTTGTTTGATACAAGCATGAAAATACTTAGAATTTCTATCACATTGAGTAAAGTGAGTTTCCCCTGCCTTTTGTTGAAGAAACTCCTCCTCCCAAGGAGAAGCCTCAAGAAGTTCTTTATTAGCATCCTCTAACTCGTGAATAATGCCAATGGTGTTCTCATCAAGAGCTTGAAGATTACTTACCCTTTGTTCATCTTTTTTAACTCTAGCATGGACATCTCCAAAAACATCCCAATTCCAAGATCTCAAAACAACCGCAACCCTCTTGTGAAGTTTCCGAAGACATACCAAGCGTTACCCCTCTCCTCACACTTCCAATTAGCCGCAACAAATCTCAAGAAATCATCTTGTCTAGCCCAGACATTTAAAAACCCAAAGTGGTAGATGGAGGGCTTTTTATAAAAATCAAAGGATAAGAGAATAGGTTTGATCTGATCCTGTTCTGGAAAGGTGTTGCACTTGAGAGAAATCATAAGAGGTGTTCCACTGTTGATTAGCAAGGCATCCATCAAGTCTTTCAAAGAGCTTGCCCCTCTTCCAGGTAAATTTAGAGCCAATAAACCCCAAATCCGAGATACCAGCAAGAGCCAAAGACTCATTAAAATTATTAGTTAAAGTGGAATCAAATCTTCTGCCACCAAGCTTCTCATACTCATGCATCACCATGTTGAAATCACCACCAACCATCCAGTTTTGATTGATAGAAGTGCCCATAACAACAAGCTTGTGTCAGAGATAAGCTCTTGCAACATTAGAAGTCCCAGCATAAACAAAGGTAAGAAAGCCAGAGAACACGTCCATATTGAAATTGGTATGAACAAACTGTCTATCATCCGTAATGATGTCAACTGTAACATGCTTTCTCCAAAACAACCAGATTTTGTTAGAACAATTAGCAAAAAAATTGAAGTTTTTGAATTTACCCAAAATATGATCATCCGGGGAGGCGACCAAGGGTTCCAAAATAGCAAGCATATTCACCTTATGAATCCTAGACAAAAGTTTAAGTCTACCAAGGGATTGAGTATCTGCAATTCCCCTGATATTCCAGATAAGAATATTAAACATAAAAAAGACAAATTACCCTTCCTAGAGGATCTAGGTCGGGATCGTCCATTTTCATCATCAGAGAAAAATTGATTTTTATCTAACCCATTACTCTGGTGCAAAAATTTTGAATCTCCTTATGAGACTTATTTTTCCTTCTGCGATATTTTTGTCTATTCATCCCTCAAAATTTTCGAAATATCATCTAAAGGGAGTTCTGAGAGATTATCATTGAGATTAGAAATGAGAGATGTTTTCCATATTGTGGGCATCAGGGAGGGATGGCAAGGACGGGCGCGCCCCCTTCATCACAAACCAGGATAACAGGTTCCTGCCCAGAAACCGTACCTGTAGCCAATTCATCAGCCAAACCGTACCTTCATTCCTAGCCAGGATAACAGAATCTTATACAGAAACACCATCCTGATTACTAGCAGCCATCAAATTATGAGGAGGGGAGGAAATAAGAATAATAAGAAGCGCCAGACCATTAAAAACCTGCGTATTAGTCTCACTAGGTGCAATACCATTAGAAACAATCAACCCTGATTAGTATCAACATTTGAAACATTTATAGGAGTAGTAATAGGAGGCGTAGAGACAGAAACAGAAGCCCCCTTGAGATGAGGATCGAAGGGAGCAGAGTCAGGAACATCAATCCTGCCCTCTGTCACATGCGTAAGGGAAGAAGATGGGGGGGCAACAGCTGGTACAAACCTAGCAGCCGCACCATCAGGCCCCTGCGGCTGAATCCTCCCCTCCCTTTTTCTTATATCAGGATTAAACTTGAAACAGTGCTCTTGATCATGTCCATACATCTGACAATGTTTACAATAGGAAGGGCGTTGCTCTAAACTTACCTTCTACCAGTAACATATATGCTCCGAACCGATCCAGACCCATCCGAAGGAGGTAAAGTGACATCCCTTTCGATCAGAACTCTAGCCAAGGAGGGTCGCGTAAGGTTATACGTAGGAGCATCTAATTTCAGCGGTTTCTCAAACATAGCCGCTAAAGAGAAAAGAACCTCATGATTAAAAAGATGAACTTTCAGATAAGGGAACCTGATCTTGGGATGACCGGAGCCTCTGCCTGGGGTTCAAAACTAGAAGACCATTTTAGCACATTCATCCCAACATTCTCAAACCAGACCATATGCCTAGCAAACAACTGAGTATAATCTTTCTTGTTTGCTAACTGAATCAAAATGTGTCTTCCATCCAGCGTACCAATTTTCCACTCTCCCGTGAGCTTCATCAGCTCAAAGTGTTGTCTAAGAAAATCTAGCTTAAGAATATCATAAATGAACTTTTCGACCAAATGTAAACGACAAGACGAGGCAAGTTCAACATTCTCAGCATCAGTGAGGAAGAGAGCAAACTTTCTTCTTTTCTGGCTGGAGCGGCGAACAAAAGTGGAGACAAAATCGAGCTCGATATTTTCGTAGAAAACAGAGGGGAAGTTAGGAACACCATCAACGGTGACGTTGGCGTAAGAGCGAGGCCTCCGACTTGCCTCACCACTGTCGCCAGCCATGACGACGGGGAAAGAACACACCATGACGAAGGATCACCCAAATCGCCATAGAAACTCAAACCCTAGCAACAGAGACGGAGACATCGTGAATCGAAAAAAAAACAATAATAATAAATAATCGAAAAAAAAATAAAATAAAAAATAATTAAAAAAATCGAAAAGAAAATTAATCGGAATATATATATAATCCACATTCATAACTTATTTTCTTTCTCTTGCTTTTGCAAATCACCAAAATATTTCATCTCTGATTCTTTTTTTTTTTCTCATAGCAATTCCTTAAATTTAATTTAGAAGGTGATTGCGATCTTTCAGGGTTGTCGGTGACGTTTATATTTCAGAATGGCTGAAGATTTGTTCAATTCTTTTTACATGTGTATCAATCTCTTTTTGTGTAATGCTTTATTTGTTGTCCACTATTTTCATCTTTTTGGATCGAGTTGAGTTGCAAAATATATATGGAGGTCAACAATGTCTAATTTGTATAAACTTTGGAGCATATGAAAACCACTAACAAAATATATAGAGAAAACTGTGTCAAGGTAGAAATTTATTGAATTAAAAAAATTAGGTTTCATTGCCAATGCTTGTAGTTGTCTTTCTCCAAAATTAAATTGGTACACTAACAAAATATATGGAGAAAATTGTGTCAACGAGGGAATTTATTAAATTTATGAAATTAGGCTTCATTGCCAATTCTTGGAGTTGTCTTTCTCCAAAATTAATTTGGCATACTTAAATTGCTCACAAAGAGAGCATGCATCTAAGTTGCACATGTGTAGCCAAAACCTAGAGGAAAATTTTATTTTATAAAAAATCTCCAATTATTAGATTTGATTGGCGCAAAGTCAGCTTGGTTTATCTCTAAACCTTGAAATCTATATTTATGGACTTTTCATCCATATATTAGTAGATTCGATTGGATTTCTTTAATAGTTCCTATTCGCTGATTCTCAAAATCAGCCTAATTTATTTGAGATAGCATTAAGTTCAAACTTCACCAAAATCCACAGTAAAAAAAAATTAAATTAGCCGGATAACATGTTTTGCAAGCCTGAAATTTCACAAAATTGCCACTTGAAGGGTTCAAACATGAACCGCTCCAATAGAAATCCCAAGTTGCAGGTAGAAAACCACACCATAGCAGAACCTAAAATAAAAATTCAGAGATACTCTAGAGGGGGCTGCCGTTCCACATGACCCTGTCTTCACTTTGTTTTGTTTCACAACAATTCTCCCTGCATAATCTTTCATTTGTGCCTCTCTACCGCTATTCCCCTTGCACATTCTTTGGTTTGTTCACTGGTTATTTTGGTTCATAAGCTGTTATTATTTAGTTCATACTACTGTACCTTTTGCTTCCTGAGAAGGTGGAATGGTCTAATCATCCATTAAGTAGTTTGCAAAATTTTCTTTTTTTGTGGAATGCGCAAGCCACCTTAGTCTCTTGAAAAATTACCTGATAGTTTGCTTGGAAAAAATAAAATCATAAATCATACTTATTGTGGCTTGTTTTAGTCAAATGTAAGCATGAAGTTGCATGCTAACGTTGGAATTTTCTTTCTTTTTTGGTTCTTGTATGAATAAAAATGCAATTCTACTTTCTGACGTTCAGAAGAATTTCTTAGTTTACATTGTAACTTTAGTATAGCTCCCTTTTTAGGCTATGGTACACTTGATTGCGGAATGCTACTGACTAAATTTCTTGCAGAATGAATTCAAAGAAGGTTGGTGGCAAATCTCCTTCAGCTGCTGGCACTTCTTTTAAGAAAGCAAACTACTTTCAAGCTTCCGGTTCTGTTAGCAGCTATCCTAAACTTGAACAATTTACTAGTGACATGGGAAATTTGACCACAGATCCTGCAGAGAATGACAAATGGGAAGTAAGTGGAAAAAAGAAGAATAAAGTTGGTGCAGTGGCTGGGAAGCAAGGGAGTTCAAGTTCTGTTCCTAAAACATGGGTTCAGCATGGAAATGTGAAATCTTCTACTAGTTGGGCCGATATTGCTGATTCTCAAGCAGCAGTTGGCAAGTGGAATCCAAAGCAACAATCAGGGATTAGAAATTGTGTAACTGCTTCTACGACTCCGCATTCTCCTACGGTACCTCCACCTTTGCAACATGGCTGGCAGTGGGGTGCAAGAGGGGGATCTGCTCCTCAAAAGAATGAGAAAATCTCCACAAGTTCTGTTGTTGACCCCACTAACAATCAACCTGAAGGTTTTTCAGACGATGATGATGATGCTGCTTTGGTGGATGGAAGTGAAGATGAGTTTTCTGATGATTATGATTCTGATGCTAGCCAAAGGAGTCACGAGACTCGAAAAATGAATAAGTGGTTTAAGGGATTCTTTGAAAATTTGGATAAACTGTCAGTGGATGAGATGGGTGAACCAACGAGGCAATGGCACTGCCCAGCATGCCATAATGGCCCAGGTGCAATTGATTGGTATGATGGCCTCCAACCCTTGATGACACATGCGAAGACAAAAAGATCAACAAGACCTTTGCTTCATCGGGAGCTTGCTCAACTTTTGGATGAAGAGCTTCGTAGGAGGGGAACTTCAGTGATTCAAGCTGGTGAAGTATTTGGTAAGTGGAAGGGCCTGCGTGAGGCAACAACTGATCGTGAGATTGTGTGGCCTCCTATGGTAATTGTCATGAACACAAAACTTGAGAAAGATGAAAATGACAAGGTAAATCAATAGGGCTTTGACACAATTCTATTCTTTTTAGCCATTTGATAGCTTCTTTATCACATAAGTTTCAAATGTGGATTTATTTAAATAACTCTTTCCTACCGGTGCTTCTTTTCAAGGGATTGATATCTTCTACTTCGCCAACCAAGTATATTCCCCATTGTTTTCAATTGATTTTTTAGTATCAAACTTGGCCTTTTGGTTGTGGATTTAGAAAATGGGATGTTTCCTCTACGGTTTTTTTTTCATTTATTAAATTTTGATCGTTGATGTAAAGGGAAGCAACTCTTTCTCTTATTTCTCGATTGAAAATATATGTTACATATTTATCTATATATTCCCATCTCTATAAATTAAAAATATTTCTAATATAGAAAAGAACATGTGATTAGATCTCTAATTAGATAATCTAATATTAAGTGGCATTTTTGGATCCATTTTTTGTTTTTTTGTATTTTATATTTGAATACAAAAAGTAGGAAAAAAAACATTGTTTGCTTATCTGTTTTTTAGTTTTTGGAGGAACACTTCTATTTTTAAAATACTTAAAACAAATAAAAAATATGTTTGGTGTTAGAAATGATTTTGGAGAAATAATTTCGCTGATAAGATTCGTCACATATCACTTTCAGTAATAATAATAATGTCATCAACATAAATTACTAATAGAATTATGTTAGAGGTTGATTGCTTGTAGAATGCAATGTGATACTTTTAACTTTCTACATTTCAATCTCTTCTTATGCTTGGTTAAATTTTCTAACCCATGCTCGTGGACTTTACTTCAGTACATATAATGACCTTAAAATACAACATATATTCCCGGACTCTTCCTGAGCAATAAATCCAGGAGGTTGCTCCATATAAACTTCTTTTAACAAATCATCATGCAGAAAGATATTCTTTATTTCAAGTTGGTGCAAGTGTTAATTCTTCATTGCCCACAAGGACAATAATAGGCGAACTGAACTCAACTTAGTTATTGAAGAGAATGTGTCCTAGCAATCAACCCATAGTTTGAATATAAATCTTAGCAATCAACCGATCTTTTGAGACGAGCTACAAATCCTTCAGAATGAAACTTAACTGCAAAGACCCATTAACTTCCAACAACCTTCTTGTCAAGAGGTAATTTAATTGTTCCCAAATTCCATTTAAAGTTAAGGCATTTATTTTATCAAGCATCACTATCTGCCAGTCAAAGTTGGATAAGGCTTGCTGAACAGATTTTGGGACCTTAACAAAGTCAGAAGTAATAAAAGGGCTGAAACTAGATAATAACTGCTTATAGTTAACACATGAGGAAATGAGATTGAGATAAGCTCTTTGGCATTTATCTCTTCGAAGACAATAAGTAAATCAAGGTCACTGGGAAGAGGATCTATTGAAGAAGATGATATCAGTGCTGGACTAGGATTAGGAGGATGGGGACTTTTCGAGTAAACATTAGTGATAAGTGGTCTAAGTTGTGGGACTGGTGGTGGAAGTGGATTTGAACTAATGATGTGATGCATTAACAACTCATCAGAATGTTGTAGGTTCATACAACAATGAGTTATTAAAGAATGACATTTATTCATAAAAGTGACATCAATAGAGACCATGTACATCTTTAAGAGGGGAAAATTATTGATATATTTTTGCAAACGAAATTTTTCTAAAAGATGCACCTTGATGACTTGTGGTCCAGTTTAGAAACCAATGGAAGAGTATCACTAACAAAATAATTACACTAAAACAATAAAAGACATATGATTGATCAAAAAGTTTGTGGTAGAAATTGCATCAATTCACAACTGTTTGGGTACATTAGTTTGAAACAAAAGAGTTCTAACTGTCTCAAAAAGATGTTTATTTATTCTTTTAGTTACTTTATTTTGGAATGGAGTATCAACACAGGATAATTGGTGAAATATTCCTTTTTGTATCACATACGTTTGAGTAGGTGCAAAAAAATATTTTTTGGCATTGTCACTTCTCAGATTTTTAACATAAACATTGAATTGAATTTTAATTTTAGCATAATGATTGAAAATGTGACAACAACTTAGTACAGAATTTCATAAAATAAAGCAAAGTCGCATGAGAAAAATCATCAATAAAAGTGATAAAATATAAAAAATTATTAGATAAAATAGGATAAGGTCTCCATCATCATAATGAATTCACTCAAAGTTATGATCAACTTTTTTATTAATTCTGGGAACAAAAGACAAACAATGACGGTTAGCAAATTGAGACAATTCATAATCTAAAGTTGATAATTGTTGAAATTCGGGGTATATAAAGTAAGACAATTATATTGGAATAATCATAGATAAAAGTGATAAAATATCAAAATTCATTAGGTAAATAGGGCAAGGTCCCCATCATCATAATGAATCAACTCAAAGTTTTGATTAGGTCTTTTATTAGTTATGAGAACAAAAGACAAATGATGATGTTTAGCAAATTGACTCGACTCACAATTTATATGTGATAATTTGCTGAATTTGAGGGTATAATTTTTTTAGCATTGATAGTGGCATTGGAATAAAGGTACTCTCAATGGTAAATTAATGTAATTAGTTGATATTTTGATTCATAGAAAGATCAATATCTTATGTATTCAATAAACTAAATGTGTTGAAGAAGATGCAAAATAGATTGATAACTTAGATTTTTAAACTTTGGTATTCTGGTAAAAATCACACTAGAAATGGTGTAGGTGTAATTATATACAAGAGTTTGAAAAATAATGCTGTAAAAATTAATAGAGTTGGAGATAGAATTATAGCCCTTACGATTTTTATTGATAGTAAGATTTTTAATATTATAAGTGCTTGTGTTCCTCAAGTAGGTTTAGATATATGGTCTAAAGATAAATTTTGAAATGGCTTAGAAGAGACTTAATACAAATAATACATCTTTAAGAAAAAATTTATTGGAGATTAAATTGGACATGTCGGTAGAGTGGTAGAAGATTTCAGAAATAGTCATGGTGGCTAAGGTTTTGGAGTGACTAATCAAGAAGGTAGAGACATTTTAGATTTTGATTTAGCGTGTAATTTTGTTATTAAATCAAGAAGTAGAGACATTTTAGATTTTGATTTAGCGTGTGATTTTGTTATTATTAATACTTTATTCAAAAAAAGAGATGAACATTTTATTACTTATAAGAATGGATCTAATAAATCACATTGATTTTTTTCTTATGAGAAGAAGATATTGTCAAGATTGTAAAGATTGTAAGGTCATTCCAAGTGAAGATTTAAGTACCCAACATCAATTATTAATTCTAAATTTTTAAGATGAAGAGTTGTAAAATAAAGAAGACTACGACTCATCATCGTAAAATTAGATAAGAGAATCTAAAAGACAAATAAAATTATTTTTTTGAGTGAAATTCAAGATTTCAAAATTTGGGATGTTCATGAAGAAGTAAATGCTATGTGGGATAAAGTAACAAACGCTATTAAACAAGTAACGAAATTTATACTTAAAGAATCAAAAGAAAAAGTTTCTATAAATAAAAATAGTTGGCAGCGAAAAATTTGTTTAAATGTAAAAGTTTAGATAAGTGGAAAAAAATATGAAAATGACTCACT
This sequence comes from Phalaenopsis aphrodite, assembly GCA_003013225.1. Lineage (NCBI taxonomy): Eukaryota > Viridiplantae > Streptophyta > Magnoliopsida > Asparagales > Orchidaceae > Phalaenopsis > Phalaenopsis aphrodite. The sequence goes on along the minus strand of NEWO01000188.1, from coordinate 861,342 downwards.
GAGAGTCTAAAAGACAATCTGTGACGCTAAAAATTTTGGTTTTAATGATCTTTATTATAGATTAGATACTAATAAGGGTAAAAAATATATGTATGAACTAGCCAAACAAAGAGAAAATAAAAGTAAAGATTTAACTAAGTAAAGTGTATTAAAAATAAAAATCAAAAGTGTTTTTCTTAGAAAAAGATATTCAACATAGATGAGTGAGTTATTTTGATAAAATTTTTAATAAAGTTTCTGAAAATACGATTGATCCTAGTGATTTTAATATTATTAATAATAATAAGACATCCCATTTTCATCATCACATTAGTAGAAAAGAAGTTGAGCAGGTTTTAAGGAAAATCAATGGTGGAAAGTCTGTAGGACCTAATGATATCCCAATTGAAGTGTGGAAATATTTTGGAGATTTAAGAGTTCCTTGACTTACTTAACTCTTTAATATTACTTTAATTACTAAAAAGACGTATGATGAGTGGGGGAAGATTATTTTTGTCCCCATTTTTTAGAATAAAGGGGTTGCACAAGAGTGTGCAAATTATAGAGGAATGAAGTTGATGTGTCATACTTTAAAATTATGGGGGAGGGTAATTGAACATAGGTTAAGATGTATTACAAAGATTTCTCATAATCATTTTGGATTTATGCTGGGAAGGTCTACTATGGAAGCTATACATTTATTGAGCGGTTTGGTGGAGAAGGATCTACATTTGCTATTTATTGATTTAGAAAAAGCTTACGATAAGGTTCAAGGAGATATCTTTTGGAGAGTTCTTGAGAAGAAAGGTGTTGATATGATTTATATTCAAGTGATTAAAGATATGTACAATAGAGTTGTTGCTTGTTTTCGAACTGAAGGAGGATTGACCAAATGTTTTTCTTTTTCTGTTGGATTACATCAGGGGCCCATATCTTTTTGCTTTAGTTATGGATGGTCTTACTGGACATTTACAGAAGGATGTACCTTAGTGTATGTCTTTTCCTTGATGACATCCTTCTCGTGGATAAGATGAGAGAAAAAGCCTAGGAAAAACTTGAATTATGAAGGTCTACATTGGATTTTAAAGGCCTTCATTTGAGTAGAACTAAAACTGAATACATGAAATGTAATTTTAGTAGTAGTAGCTCTAGTGACAGAAGTGTAACTTTGGTTGATCAAATTGTTAAAAGGTGTGAACGATTTAGATATCTCTGGTCTGTTGTTCAAAGCGATGATGCTATAGATGGGATGTTAATAGTAGAATTCAAGTTGGTTGGTTGAAATGGAGGAATGCTTCGGTTTTTTTGTGATAGCAAAGTACAACTTAGACTGAAAGGAAATTTTTATAAGATGGTGATGAGACCTGCAATTCTCTATGGCGTCGAATGTTGGTCTTTAAAAGACTAAGTGCTGCTTAGACTAAGTTAAGTGTTGCCAAGATGAGAATTATTAGGTGGATGAGTGGCTTTACATAAAGACAAAATGCGAAATGAATATATTTGTGATAGGGTTGGTGTAGTTTCAGTGACAGATACGGTTTGAGAGAGTTGTCTTAGATGGTTTGGTCACATTAAATGTCGACCATCTGATGATCTGATTAGGAGAGTAGATGTTTTAGATTCGACTTATGTTAAGAAAAACAAAGGTAGCCTAAGAAGACTTGGGCTTATTGTATAAAAAATGATCTTAATTTATTAGAACCAAATGAAAATATGACACTAAATAGGACCAATGGAGAAAAATGATTTATGTAGCTGACCCCACGTCGTGGGATTAAGGCTTTGTTGTTGTTGTTGATAGTGATGGATGTCAGAATCGGTAATTGACCTCAACCGAAGATAATGTGTTGGAATATGCTATGAGTCAAAGAAGTTCGTTATCCAAAATGTATAGCCCTCTTGATTCGTCCTTTACTAATAATCATTTGCATCATAAGATTTATAAAACGAGAATGACCAATGAAAAATAAGATACAACAATTAAGAACACATGTAATCTCACTAACATAGACAAGATTAAAAGATAATTGAGTTGAACTAAGAATAGACTTTAAAGGTAATTTAAGTGCTAGAATTAATAATATTAGATGTAAATCCATTTTCTAAGGCGACGAAAGAAGCATATTTGTAATAGGTGGAAAAGAATTTTAGATTACCTGTCATATGATCCATGAAACTAGAATCAATGATTCGTTATGTAGAAGGGGAAATAAGATTATTAAACACGAGCGATGACAAAATTTTTGGATGCTTTATGAAATTGGATGAATTTAGCTTGTTTATTTTTAAAAATCAAGATAGTCCAACTCTGAGAGGCCTCATTAGTAGTGACCATGTGAGCTGATTGTGGTCAAGAATCTTTCTGATTCTTTTGGAGTAACTTTTGACCCGTTCTTCTTGTATGATTAGGTTCATGATAGTAGTAGCAAACTACCCTCAAGCATCGATTTCCATAATTGAAAGTTCTACCTCCATAATTGTTTTGAGAGTGAGGTTTACCGATGTCTGTATTTTTCTTACTAGCAAGAGCAATAGGTTGTTGTAAGGTTGAAGTCCGAGAACTCGAAATAGTATGCAACACTCTAGTATAGGCTTCCCTCAAAGTAATAACTTCAGGATCATATATTATTTGTGATTTGACACCTTCATACTGAGAGTCGAGGTCAACTAGAAAACTCATAATAACCATTTTTTTCTTTTTAAGCTTGCTTAATCACCGAAGGGTTATATGACATTTAATTCTTTTTTAAACACATTTAAAGTGCAAGTGATAATTTCTAAGTGGTTGAACCTATTGTTCATCCCAATAGAACTTCTTGCATGCATCAAAGATTCAAAAAATATATTCGCCCAAAAAGCACTGCAAATTTCTCCATCACGCCTTTAACATAATGACAATGAGTCATATGTCCATGCTGACCAGATCATAGAGTTCCATATTTGTATCAAAAGTTGTGCATTAACTTTCATCCCCTCATAATAATTTAGATCAGTCTCAGACGAGTGGTTTTTAATGAGGTCACTCTAGAAAAGTATTTTTCAAGTGGTCTCACGGTTCCATTACGGTAAAATAATTGATGCCATTTAAGTTTTCATCTGTAATTTTAGCCACTGTTGAAAGCAAAACCTTCACAACATGTTTTTGTTTAATAGCCATGCTTATCACCAATGATGGCCTCCTCAATTTGATGGTATAGAAGAGATAGTGCAGACGAGTCGAATGGAGAAACAAACTCCATAGACAAGCATTACTGAGCTGTAGGAGATAAATGACCCATCGAACAGTTCAACAATCGTCGAAGACAAATAAACATGATGAGTAACACCGTAGGAGACGACCACTCAGGATAGTCGACGACACTCAAGAGACCGGCGTTGTAGGATGAAGTTGAAGATTTGGATGATGTCAGTACCCCGTCGTGGGATGAGGAGGAAGCTTTGAACTATGTAGACAAAGCAACACGATGTAGACTGAACCGAAAGATGCATACAAAGCGATGAAATAAGAGGAAGCTTCAAGCGGTGCAGGCGAAGCCAAATGAGTCAAATTGAGTTGAATGGCCTAAACAAAGCAATCGAAGTAGACATAGATGATTGTCACATGCTAAGATGCAACATGGAATGACAAGCAACATAATTAAGGCTAAACACGCGTGCGGGGAACAAAGCCAAACCAAGGAGGGCGAAGAGCCATGCCTGGCTTTGCTATCATGTGAAGGAAATTCGTTCTTTCTCTTATTTTTTAATTGAAAACATATGTTACATATTTATATACAATCCCATCTCTATAGATTAGGAATATCTCTAATATAGAAAAAAATATTGTAATTATATCTCCTCTAATTGGATAACCCAATATCAAGCTTCCTAATTTATAAGCTTCATAATATACAAACTTAAGATTTATTACTTTCCATAACGATTGATAATACATATTACTACTTCCATCGACATCAACCCACATCTGCAATGTTAGCTTGACCATATTTTTAGTTCATGAATCCTTTTTTTGCATTCTATCATGGTATGTCTTGTGGGTGATTTAGTTCTTTAATTATGTGTTGTTAAGGGATTTTTCAAGGCCGCATAATGGAGGTTGTGATATGGTCATTAGGTGTGGATATTCAACTTTGCTAAAGCCAAGATTGTCACATTTATTTCTTATTAGTCATGTAGATGTTTGCTAGCGGTATATTTTCCTCATTTATTTAATAATTTTCACTACCATTGTCGAGTTCCAAATCCCATATGCAAAAAGTGAAAGAGTGCATTTGATAGTTGATAGTCAGCATAAAATTGTCAAAAAAATTGACATAAATCTCTTAAATCATTGTATTAATGCTTGGGTGTACCCACCTCGACACACTGTGTGGAGTGAATACAATGAAAAGTGTGCAAGGGTCATTGCACAGACCTCGGGTATAGTTAGGGTTGTAAACGATTCGAGCCTGAGCGAACTCAGGCTTGTCTCGTGTTCGGCTCGTTCGAAATTGACTCGTGTTTGAAATGGCTCGTGAACAGTGTGTTCGTATTTGACTCGAAAACTTATTCATCTTCGTGTTCGGCTCAAAATTGGCTCGTTAAAATATAAAATCATTACAATAATTAATTTTTAGATAAAATTAAAATAATAAATTTTTCGAAAAAAATAATTTGTATTAATAATTTAATTCCAAGCAAATATCAAGAATAAATTTCATAAAACATAGATTAACTAAAAAAGTAATTAATTATAATTTATTATATTTAATTTTATAAATATTTATTTTGTATATATATATATATACATAAGTAATGGTTCTCACATTACAGACTGATGTGAGCAAAAAAAGTTAGTCCATAAAACTAATAGTAAGTTAGAAACCTATAATATAAATACTTTCACATATAATTTAATGAAATTAGTTTATATTATTATTTATAGGAAGATAAAAATCTTATGCATTCAAAAAACTAAATGGGTTAGAGAAAATGTTAATGAAATTGATAGCTTATTTTGGTACATGTAGGAGTTATACTAGAAATGGTACATATATAATTATAAGGTGGTCCGTATAAAGTATAAGAGAATAATTTGCGATGCTAAGAATTTTATTTTTAATGATCTTTATAATAGATATATTAGATATTAAAGATGATGAAAGATGTATGTATTATCTCGCGACAAAAAAAAAAGTAAAGATTTACTTTAAGTTAAATATATTAAGGATGGAAATGAAAAAAAAACTTTTATAGATAAAGATATTCAACATTTGTCGGTGAGATGTTTTGATAAATTTTTTTAATGAATATTGTGAAAATACTATCAAATTTAGTGTTCTTAATATCATAAATAATAACAAAACTTTTTATTTTCATTGTCGTATTAGTAAAACAAAAGTTAAGGATGCTTTAGAAAATGAAGTGTGGAAAAAACATTAGAACCTGATAGTATTCCAATTGAAGTGTGGAGATGTTTAGGAGATTCGAGAATTTTTTGGCTTACTAAACTTTTTAAAATTTTTTTGGAAATTTTAAAATAGTGTTGGTTTCTCCTTTTAAGAATAAATGAGATGCAAGTACAAATTATAAAGGAATTAAGTTAATGTGTCATGCATTAAAGTTATGGGATGAAATAATTGAACATAAGTTACATCGTGATGCTAAATTTCTCTAAATCTGTTTGGATTCATGTCAGACAAGTTTAATATGGAAATTATACATTTATTGAGATATTTCATGGAAAAGTACAAATACAATAAAGAGAATCTTCATATGATTTTTGTTGATTTTGAAAAAGCTTATGTTAATGTTCCGGAGAAATATTTTGGAGAGTTCTAAAAAAGAAAGGTATTGTTATTGCATACATTTAAGTCATGAAAGATATGTATACTAGTGATGGCGCTTGTCTTTGAACATATGAAGAATTGGCCAAGTATGTTCCTATTTTAGTTGGATTACATGAAGGATCAACTTTAAGCACATATCCTTTTGCTTTAGTTATAGATGTTCTTAATTGACATTATTAGGAGGATGTACCTTGGTGTATGTTTTTCATTGATGATGTCCTTCTTTTGGATATGACTAGAGAGAGAATTCAGTGAAAGCTTGATTTATGTGGGTAAACTTTAAATCTAAAGGCTTTCATTCGAGTAGATCTAAAATTGAATACATGGAATGCAATTTAATGGTGGATCTAGTGGCGAGATTGTAACAATTGTATATCTCGTCATTAATAGGAGTGAGCGGTTTAGATACATTGGGTCTATTGTTTAAAGTGATGGTGATGTAGATGAGGATGTTATTTGTAGAATTCAAGTTGGATGGTTGAAGTGGAGGAATACATCAAGCCTAATGTGTTATAGAAAAGTGATGCTTAAAAGGAAAATTTTATAAAATGGTGGTGAGACTTCCGATGTTTATGGTGTTGTTGGCCTGTAAAAGAGAACTATAAAATTAAGTGTTTTTGAGATGAGAATGCTCAGGTGGATGAGTGGCTTTACACTTAGAGACAAAATGCTCCAACGATAAACAATATTAGAGTGTCATCTTTAGATGGTTTAGTCGCTTTAAATATCAAACATCTGATGGCTCTCTTAGGATAGTATCTATTTTAAATTTGAATTTTGTTTATAAAGGTTGACCTAAAAAAGACTTGGGCATGTTGTATAAAAAATGATCTTAATTTATTATAATTAAATGAAAATATGGCGCTTAATGGGACACAATGGAGAAAAAGAATTCATGTAGCCGACCCCACGTAGGGGATTGTTATTGTTTTTGTTTCATATTTGTGTGGTATAATTCTGTTGAGTGTTTGTTCCATTGACATTAATGACTCTTAGAATTTCAGAGTAAAAGTCTAAAATAGTCCTTCGACTATTAAGAAATGTCCAATTTAGTTTTAGAATTCTAGAATGTTCCAATTTAGTCAGACTATTAAAAGTTACTCCAAATGATTCCTAAATTATATTTTTCGTTAAATGATTTTGAAAGACGAAAATACTCTTCAATTCATGGAGGCCACTATTAAAGTTTAATAGTCTGGAACCATGCTATTAAAAGTTGCTCCAAACGGTTCTAAATTATATTCGGTCTTATAAATATGGCTAAGTCCTACACTAGCGTACACTATTAAAATTTTTCATTTGAATAAAAGATGTTGACAGTTGTGAAGAGATTTATTAATGTAGATTAAAAATTATAGTTTTTCAATAACAAATAAAAATATATTTATATACAACCCACATAAAGTTAAATAATTACATACAAACGAAATACCCTTCAATTCATTGCAGACCATCACTAAATTTAACTGAAGATATTATATAGGACCAATTTAGAGCAGCTTTTAATAGTCTGTGACTAAATTAGAGCATTCTGAAATTTTGGGACTAAATTTGATACTTTTTAATAGTGCAGGGGCTATTTTAGACTTTTACTTAAATTTTATATGAACTGGGTATGTGAAATAGTCCTTTAGCAACATCAAATAAACAATTCATTTTGGTTTTGTATTTCTATGTTATTTATCTCTAAATTTGAACCATTTATTTCTGATTCATTCTATCTTTCTGCTTAATTTTGGATGTAGACCTTTCCTACTAAAAGCGGCACATAACATATAGCTTGAAGCATGGAATCCTTGAATTTTGAAGTAATTTACTAAGGTGATAACAAGTGATTAAACAAGTGTTTTACTCGCATATTTCGACATAAGTTCTAATATTTTTGGCATGAAAATGAAGGCTTCATTTATTCTTTTCCTAAAGCCCTGTATATCATTTTTTTTCCACCAGTTGGTGGACTTGCCTATTACATTTCCACCGGAAATGGTTTATGATCCATTTTTGCATTGTTGGCTATTTTTGCAGTGGATTGGAATGGGGAACCAAGAATTGCTGGAGTATTTTGACTCTTATGCTGCGAAAAGGGCTCGTCATTCATATGGCCCACAGGGTCATCGTGGAATGAGTGTGTTAATTTTTGAGTCCACTGCGATGGGCTATATGGAGGCTGAACGATTGCACAAGCATTTTGTGGAGCAAGGAACCAGCAGGGAGGCATGGGAGCGTAGTAATCATGTGCTATTCTGCCATGGTGGTAAACGACAATTATATGGATACTTGGCACGGAAGGAAGATTTGGATAGTTTTAATCAACATTCTCAAGGTATTATTTGCTGTCAACTTTTTTGTCTTCCCTCGAGTTGCAAGGTTAGCAGACTCACTCTTACTAGAAGTTTATTGGTAAGTTTTCTTTATGCTTAATTCACTGGAATGCATCACCTCTTTTGGATTAGTTCTCATGCCAAGTAAGATGTACTCCTGCTTTCATACTAGAATTATCTCCCCGATTACAATTTATTGGAGAGTTAGGATTCGTTATGCTAAATTTTACTGAAACGCTCCACATCCTTCAAAAAGTTTTGTTGCGGGGGCGTTCTCTCATGTATATATAAACTCAGAAATTACATACTGCTGCTCTTTCAGTATTTTGGCTTTAATTTTTTCATTACCTTAACCCCCTATATGCTAAATGTATTTAATAACTTTAGGAAACCTGTAATGAAATATACAGAATCTTGGGCACCCAAAAGTATGGTTGTAAACAAGCCGAGCTTGAGCGAGCCCGATCACTGTTCGTGTTCGGCTCATTTGATTATTTATCTATTTGCATTGAGCTTGTGTTTGAAATTGTTTGTGAACAAGATGGTTTTTTTGGTTTGAATTGATTTGTTCGTCTTATGCTCAAGTTCATCCCTAGATGTGCAAATTAAAACATAGTAATAAATTTAATTATTTTTTAAAAGAAAATATTAAAAAAAATTATTTTAAGTAACAAAAAATATTTTTTCTTCAACTGAATTTTTACAATTTATAATAACAATCTCAATTCAAATTTAAAACCGAAATTTAAAGTTTGACACAACAAATAAGTAATACATTACAAATAAAAAGGAAAACCTTTAGCTTTTCTCCAATATTCTCCAAACTTTCATGATATTCCTACACATTGAAAAAAAAAACAACAAAAAAAGCAAATAATTAACAAATAAGCTTGTCCATTGATTCATTAACAAGGCACGGGTACTTCTAACGCTCATAACACATAATTTATTAGACCAAATGATATCAGGATTAACACTAATCGCAATAGAGAAAACAAATGTTTTTACTAAAATCAAATAGATGGTACAACCAAAAACAATGGGAAGGAAAATTACAACAAAATAAGATACAAACTCACACTAGGGGTTGATCTGGGGACGGTGGGGGTCGGCTAGGTGGTTGGGGAGTGGTGTTAAGAGGTTAAAATGAGTTGTGGTTGCTAGGACAACAAAAGGAAGAGCTTGAATTGCGTTGGTGGTGAAGTGATGGGCTTGGAATGGCAGTGGCTCCCAAGAAGAGGGCTGGGACAATGAGGGGCAGCGAAGGAAAAGGGTTGGGAATTGCAGGACAATAAGAGGAGTGTTGTTCCGTGGTTGAGGCAGCGAGGGGGATGACTGGAATGAATTAAATTGGTGGTTGGGTGGTGGGACTGTAGGAAAAAGATAGCAAGCTTGTCCTGGGCGGCTTCAACAATTATGTGGCAGCTGGACAACGGTCAGAACAGTGAGGCAGGGGTGGGAACAGGGGCGGCAGTGAACGTGGAGGGATGGAACAGTGAGGGCGGCGAAGAGGGAGGGGAAGGCAATAGCGGTGACTAGAAAGGTTGTGGAGAAGTTGGGTAAGGATAAATACCCCCTCAAGAGTGAGCTACAACCGGAGCACCTCTTGATTCCTTGGAAAGAAATCACCACCTCAGACAAGTTATAGCTGGAGCACTTTCTCATCTTCAAATACAACCCTAAATGGAGAAGCCTAAACGTTGCGGCTATCCTGTTAGAAAACACCATACAAACTACTTGATAAACTCTTATACAACATATGTATAAGAAATGAATACAAATGAATGAATGATAAGAGTTTTTTATTGCAAATAAAACCTAAGAAACGAAAACATGATTGTTTCTGCAAACTGTCTACAATCTATAATATTGCAAAAAATCCGTGTGAGAAAGCTCTGAATATTTTTTTTTATATTTTCTGCACATTATTATTCTTGTACAAAATATTTTTATTTGATAAGAGTTTTATCTTTGATTCCCCAGACACATCTTTTGCATGATTAATACTGCTTCTTACTTTATCCCGCATAGTATTAGCTTATTCACGAATATCTCATATTTCAAAATTTTGAAGAGTACTCATAAAAATAATTTTATTTCTGTCTTTTAAGTGTCCCCATCTAATTTTATTATTAGATTTTCTAATTTTCATTTTTTAAATTCTTTATCTTAAAATCCAAAACTATTAATCGATGTTGTGTACTTAAATTTTCACTTTGAATGACTTTACAAATATTTCCAATCTCGACGTCCTATTTTTCTGTTAAAAAATAATCAATGTGTTTTATTAGATCTAATCTTATGAGTGATCACATGCTTATCTTTTTTTCTTAAATAAAATATTAGTAATAATAAAATCATAAGCCGAAACAAAATCCAATATAGTTTTACATTCTTCATTAATTACTACAAAATTATATCCACCATGAGTACTTCTGAAATATTCTATTATTTAGCGACATGTTTATTTACATCTCTAAAAAAAAATGTCTTCATGAGATATCTTTAGTATTAATTCATTTAGGTTATTCTAAATTTTTTCTTTTGGAAATATCCCAACCTTTTTGGGGGAGTACAAACATTTATAATATTAAGAATTTTAGTATCAACAATAATTATTATAGCTAAATTTCTATCTCCAAATCTACTAATTTTAACAACATCTTTCAAACTCATATCTATAATTGTGCAAACTATTTATAATATGATTCATATCTGATTACCAAAATTTAAAACCTAAATTATCTGACTTCTTGGTTTTTTTCTGTAATTTATTTAGTTTCTTGAATGCATAAAACAATACATTTATAGAATCATGTGATGAGAGGAATGTACAACTTGAGACTGAGAGATAAGGCCACGAGAGGTGGGACCCCAAGACCACAAGTAGAAGTATCTTGTCGCATTAGGACAAACAGGTGAAAACTCACTTGATTTAAGAGTGCATGAGATGGATTCCTAGCCATTGGATGTAATCCAATGGTTCCCACACTTTGCCTCAAATCCCTAATTTTTAAATTTTAAAGGAGGGTCGCAGCATAACAGTTAATTTGCCTCAAATCCCTAATTCTTAAATCCTAAAGGAGGGCCGCAACATAACGGTTAATGAATAAAGCTAAAATGGTAGTAATTAATATAACATAAGTGTTAATAAAAATTATTTCTTTAGTTAATTCGAGTCAAAATGAGTTGAACACGATCCGACAAAGAATAGTCTATCCATGGCTTGCTCATTTTTAAATAGAGCTAAAAAAATGGCTTGTACGAATCAAACACGAGTTGTTCATTAAGGCTCTGTTTGGCGCAGCTTATTCGTTGTGGTGTGTTTTTAAAATGTTGATTCTAGTGTTTGGAAGAATGGCGCGGTTGGTTTATTAAAAACACGACGTAATCTGCATAAGTTACGAGGCCCACGCGTTCGACGTTTCACTTGGTTCGCCCCCTCTTTGCCTATTGTTGAGCGACATCACTGCCTAGGGTTTATTTTCTTCCCTTCCTTTTCTTCACTCCAATGAATGATTGTCGGTGTTTACTTCTCCTCGCTCTCTTACTATCTTTGATACCTCCATCCTTACTTTTATCAATGTTTATTTTTGGTTTTTTGTCGCGGATTGTGTTATGAGGTGTGCGGTCCTTTTGTTGTCGCGGCTTCTAGTTTGCGGTTTTTTTGCTCTTCTCGGTTTGTGGTTTATTGTTATTTTCTGGTTTGTGGTTTGTGACATCTTTGCTCTCAGCGGTACATTGTTGAAATAGATGGATTCATAAGTTTCCTATTTCGGTTTCTAGTTGTGTTTGTAGGGAACTTGGTTTTTGGTCTCTTTAATGTTTGTGGATTGTGGTTTGGAAGAGAGATTCGTTTTTTTGGTGAATTTGTGGATGATTTAATTTTTTTTTTGTGAATTTTGGAGAAATTGGTATCTGCTCTCCTTGCTATATGGGAGTTTGCAGTTGGAAGAGAAGGATTTGGAATATTCTTATTATTTATGATTTTTAATCTCTTTGCTCTTTTTGATCTCTTGTTTCTAGAATGGATTTTTGGGTTCTCATTGCCCAAGACAGTTTCAGTTTTTTGATGTCTTTGCTCAATTCAGTTTGTGAATGTTGTATTAGTTTGAGATTATCTTTTCTAATGTGATTTGTGATCTGATAGAGGGGGATGGTAATCACCTTTTCAAAACCAAAGCCGGGGCCTTGTAACTTATCGAGTTACACCTTGTTTTTTTTCGTATGCATAGTGGTGGTATGGTGGAAATGGTGTGGTGGTGTGCCGGTCAACTTTTTCTATAGATTATGAAAGTATGGTATTTGAAAATAAATTTTGAAATTTAATTTAATATAATAGATTTTTTTTTTTTTTTGAAAGTAGTATGTTTTAATTTTTGAAAAATGAGACCAAGTGGATCTCATTCGTCCAATAGTTTGCATAATCGTGTTTGATACCGTGAATACTACACCCTCCCGAAAGATAAGTGCAGACCTCGGCGATAGACCCAATCCTGCAAACTAAGAGATCTGTGACATCCGTTTAATCTGCGAACTTTTTATATATGACCGACAAGTTCCCCTATCTAATACAAAGATTAAATAGGGTTTATTTTACCTGGGTTCCAAGTTAACTATAGAGGCAAACTCTTATATTTAATTACATCCCAAATGACGGGAGTCACTTGAGAAAACTCTCAATAATGATCAATGGTTCTAATCTTCAAGAATTTAATGTTCAGGTTTCCAAGGTAGGATGAGGAAAATCAAGTGGGAATGACTTAATGTAGAACACTTATTTTCAGGAGTCTAAAGGAAGGAACAGGTAGGGGATGTCATAGATGCTGAGGAGAAACCTCAGTGACATCCCGGACTATCCTAATGTGTGGTTGTGTTTTGGAAAAGATGTTATTCAATAGTTCAATCCTGCCAATTTTATTATTTGGGACTTACATTTGCATAATATCCGATTATGCAAATAGCCCGCAGAGATATGAGGGTTTACATCGTATCGTACGATAACCTCGGAACCTAAGTCGAGTTAGGACTCATGTCGCACAACATGGTTGAACAAGAGCCTAAAAAGGAAGTGTGAGGATTTACGTCGCGCTAGGCGAACTACCTCGAAGTCTTATGGATTGTTATTATACTAGGAATAGATAATGCAGAAGAAAATCCTCTTATTGTTCGCTCCAAGCTCCTCGTCATGCTGCTCACAAAGTTGGCTCCAAGCTTCTGTCGTCGTGACAGCTCCAGGGTTTAGATATTTGAAAATTGTAGTTTATGTTTCACAGTTTTAGTGTCAATTTAGTTTTGCATACAAATTAATCAAATTGCAGGTAAATAAAAGATACTTGAAAGGTAAATTGCAGTAAAGTAAATACTGTAGATAAATTGTAAAAGCGTACCTGGGCATCTGCTACTGTTGCATTATTAATGTTGCGAGCATATTATGATTTGCGACATATTTAAATATACTTGCAAGAAAAATAAATAAGACAAGCAAACCTAGCATGAAAGTCATAAAGATGATTAGTAGAACTCATAAGCAAAAGAAACATGTAACCACATATGACAGATCAAAACTGGGTATAAGACATTGGTAAAAGTGGGGGCTCAGAGCTGGGTTGTGTGCTTCCCGACCTTGAGTAAGAGTTGTCAACTTGACATTCTACAGGAGGTAGTTCTTAACCTCAATCCAAGTGACTAGCCATAGACTTTTATAAATTTTCATAGGAAGATTTTCATGCAAAAATTATTATTTAAGTTTTTTTTTATGAAAAGTTCTTTTAATCATGCAAAATGAATTTTTATTTTATTTTCGTAAATATTTTTTCAAAGCCGTGTAGTCCACAGGTTAGTCACTCTAATCGTGCTAGAACTACTGACAACCTAAGAGTGTCGAGGGCAACGATCCCATCAATAATCGGCGAATGGTATCATAGGTCATTCTCTCTCCCTTATTGAAGATCCTTGAGGTAGGAGATACTATTCTAATAATTTCACTTCGTATCCCTTGTTTAAGCACACACAAGCAATGTCGTCATCGCCCTCGCCACTTAGACCCTAGACTCATCCTAGTCCGATGATCCATATGTGGTGTTAACAAATTTCCCCAATTGTCAGGAGAATTTGAGTGTCATATTCAAGCTCAAATCCCGATGCATTGAGTTTTATTGTAGGTTAAGTCATTATGAGAATTTCACTATTAATTTAATTAAGGAAGCATGGGTCACGTCTCGGTGCATCCTGACGTCTAGTGTCTTGATCAGTTTGTGAATTAGGGTCAAGTGTCTAGTTTCACTGTGCATTCGAGGATTATGTGAATAGACTTTTACCTAAGGTATGCTCCTAAAACCTTAGGAGGTTACACTGCAGAGATTAGGTAGATGGGCTCTCACCTAAGATGTGCTCCTAAAGATTAGGAAACCTACACTAAGGATTAGGTGGATGAACTCTCACTTAGGGTGTGCACTTAAGCTCTAGAAAGCCTACATTGAGGATTAGGTAGATGGGCTCTCACCTTGGGTGTACACCTAATGTCTAAGAGGTCTACACTAAGGACTAGGTGGATGGGTTCTCACCTAAGGTGTGTGTGCTCCTAAAACTCTAGGGAACCTACTCTTTAACTTATGCTTAAGGTGATTTAAGGTTTCTATATCTTCCAATTAACTAAATCATCAATCCCCATCTTTATGACTTCACCATTTAAAAACAAATAAAACAAAAGAAGGATAAGACAAGACCCACTTCCAAAACTAGTAAAGTCAATGGGAAAAACAACGAGTGGATCAACCTAAAAGCGTTAAATAACAATCAATTGAAACCCAAAATATTGGGCAAAAAGAGGTCCGTAAAACAAATTTCAAACCGCATGTAAATCAACACCTAAATGCTACATAAATCTTGCCAAAATAGAGCGTAGATTATCTCAAAATTAGCCCATCAAAATGCTTCAAAACATTGATTAAAACAATCCCGCAGATGGCAGGTTTAATGCCTCCAAAACATTAGGCGAAGCTCCCAAAATCAGCCCTAAAACAGTAATTTTAAAATTCCCAAATAGCTCTCATGTAAGATCAAGGCATCAATTTTAAATATCTTAAAATCAGTTAGGAAATTCAGCCCAAAATAGTGTGTAAACTCTCCAAAATCAGTTAACAAATTGTCTTTAAAATAGTACGTGAATCAGTTGACAAAGCCCTTAAAAATCGCAATGTTTAGATCCACCAAACAACATGTAAAATAGCCCCCAAGGGAGGCATTCGGAAATGAAAGAGTATAGACCTGCAAAGAAGCATTCAAGCCCTAGAATAATGATCATATCGAGCCTCATAGTATTTCCTTTCGAGTGCTTGAAACATGAAATTAACAAATGAGTATTTAAGATCAACAAGTAAATGGTCATTGGAACTTCACAATATTGCATTTAGGTGCTTGAAACATAATACCAACAGCTAAGCATTTAAAATCAGCAATAACGTATGATCAAAATAGTATTTATAATTCTCCAGAATTAGTAAGTACCTATGGCCAAAGCAGCATTTTATTCTTCCAAAACCGCAAGTTTATAAGGCTCGAAACAACATCCATGTCATTCTAAAACTTTCAATTCAGCAAGTAGGTCTACAAAAACTGAAGTTTATGCGTATTGTAAAAGATAATGCATTATCTTATTGCAACATAAAATATTTGAGTGCTATGCATACTCATGTGAAAGTTTGAGGTAATGGACATGTAAAAGCACATGGATTGAGTGGATGTTTATGCAAATCTTCCTAACTCGTAGATGCATGTATTGCATAAATAAAATGAGCGGTACAATAACAAAACAAGAATTCGTTACTCAGTTACTGCAATCGCTAAGTTTCTGCACTCCAAAGCTTTTCAGAAGTTCTGGAGTTCTGTGTTCCTCCTACCTCCAATGCGGGCAAGGGAGTCGGCCGAGTGATCCTGGTCGAGAGAAAGAGAGTCCAACGAGATATGGAGTCGTTCGGTCTGTTGAGATGGCGAGTCGAGCGGGGTCTGGTTGCGAAGAAAAGGGCAGAGGCGAGCGGGGCTTCGATATGTGGAGGAAGAGGCGTGCGGGGTCGAGCGTGAGGAGTCGCGCAAGGCTTCGATCGAGACAAGAAAGAGCGAGCGAGCAGGAAGCCGACGAGGGTGAACGGGAGAGAAGAGTTGTCGAGTGCGAGTGGGATCTCTCGAGAGCGGGACTGCGAGCGAAGAAGCAGGCGCGAGGAGGAGGGCGAGCTGGAGAGAGGATCTGTCGAGCGCAGAGGGAGAGCGTGATCGAGCAATTTCGGTGCGGGAGAGGGAACGGTGAGCGAGAGGGAAACATGCGAGAGATTAGGCGCGGAGTAAAGAGACGAAGCCAAGCGGGAAAGGGAGAGAGAGGTGAGGCAGGCGAAGAGCTTCGGTCTTCGGTCGAGGGAGAGGCGAGGCGGGCTGAGCGGGGGTCTCGGACGCGATTCCTCGGCGCAGCAAGGAGTCGAGCGAGGGAGATGAGCAGGAGCGATTGGGGAATTTCGTTCGAATGAAGAGCAGTCGCGAGCAAGAAGGAAAGTGCGAACTCAAGAAAATTTCCTGTCGAAAAGAAATCCAGCGGGATTTGTATCCCGCACCTCTCTAATGTCGTTACAGGTGCATGAAGTGGGCTATTGAATGCATTCCATACAGGGGCAGTTATATCAGGTAAAAAAATAACTCATAATCAAATCTAATTAAGATGAAATTAGGAGGTAAAATTTAAATTTTATAATTTTGAAATTTGAAATAATCCTGGCTTGTGTTCAGCCTGTGTCGAGCTCGAATTGAGCCCGGGCTGAACCCAAACCCGTGCCCCGCTAATTAAAAGAAATGTGCATCAATTTCCGTGCAGCTCGCGCGAGTGTGGAACCACAGCAATATGGGTGTCTTTTCTAGCTAAAATCGACATTCCGGACGCGTCGGCGCGGTCCGTTTCGTCATCCGGGGTCGTCCGGACGAGTTTGCCGCCGGGCAAGTCGATTTAAGCTAAAATTGTGTATGATGCAACGAGTGCGTTGCTGAGTCACCGAGGGTTCACCTAAGGTCGTATGATCCTGTAGGAACTTATTTTCAGGACCTCTACATGCTGGTCCTTAGCCCTTGCAACTAGAAGTTGAGTGCTTGGAACCACTCATGCGAGTTCTTCACAAAAATGAGTAAAGATGCGGTTTGAAGTTCTACGGAGGTGGGCTCCATTACTAGTCCGCTAGGATGGTCAGCAAGGAACTCCTAAGACTAGATTATGGGTTTTGGGAGTAGGAGACTAAGACCTCACTAAAATGAGGTCAACATGGTGTTACTCTTTTTCTCATATTGTAGTTTATGAGTTTTAGTGGTGGTTATGGTGTGACGGTGATGGGGTGATGATGGTGGTGTGGTGAGGTGCTCTCGTGGTATTGCTCTCTTGCACTATATGGTGTCTTTTATTGGTTTTAGTGGTGGTATGGTGTGGTGGCGTTGATGTGATGGCTGTGGTGTGGTGGATGTGGTCTGGTGGTCTTGCTCTCTTTCTCATTATGTTATGGTTTATGAGTTGTAGTGGTGGTTATGGTGTTCTGGTGATGGTGTGATGGTGGTGTGTGTAGATGTTGGGGGTGGTTCTTTGGTGCCATGGTGGTGGTGTTGTTTGTTGTGATGTTGTGCCATGATTATTTATGTGGTGGTTGTTAGTGGTGATATTGGTTGTGTTGTTAGTGGTGTGTTATTGGACTGGGTGTCCTAATACTGAGTATTCTTCATAGACGAGTGTATATTTCGTGGTGGTTATTTCATGGAAGGGTAAGAAGAAAGCCAGTTTGTCTAAATTATCTATTCAATTTGAATATCCTGGAAGTTTTGTCGTGTCCTCTGAGAATATTTTGGTTCATGGGCTCTTCAGTCAAATTTAAATTTTTTTCATCATAATTTCACTCTCCATACTGGTACTACTAGTGCCATTTAAATTAATGTTAATTCTCTTTTTCATAAGTACACAAAACATCGAAGTAGATTATTAGTTTTTT
Source organism: Phalaenopsis aphrodite (assembly GCA_003013225.1). Taxonomy (NCBI): domain Eukaryota; kingdom Viridiplantae; phylum Streptophyta; class Magnoliopsida; order Asparagales; family Orchidaceae; genus Phalaenopsis; species Phalaenopsis aphrodite. Next base: position 843,204 of record NEWO01000188.1, on the reverse strand, counting down.
CAGGAAGTTTTTGGCACTTACATTATTTTGCTTACTGATATTTTTGCAAGCTTTCAAATTGCTAATGTATTTATGAAGATAATGATATGACATTGGTAATTCCTTTTTGGCAAATTGATATTTTGGTTATTGTTGTGAATTAAGGTTAGCCAATAGATGTAATTTAGTAGCATAGCGGTAAATATTTGAATTTAGGAATGTAGCTGTAGGTTCTTATTTGGTCAAATCTGATTCCTACTTTGGGCAAGGAGTCCGATTGGCAAGGCTCATTGAACCATATTGTTAAGAACTATAGGAATATACTCGTTAGAGTTTGGAGGAATAAACTGTCTGTCATAATTATGTGGAACTTTAAACTATTATTAAAACTACATGCAGCTTTTAATATTAATGTAATGAAAATGGAAAACATGGTATGTACCAGATTGTCAGGCTGGCACATATGTTCATGATCATGTATGTTTGTTTGTTAAGTATTTAATAGCCATATTTAATTTTTTCTTTATTTTCTTTGAAAGCAAATTATTATATTCTATCTAGATCCATACATGTATTATAAGATGATCAGTCATTACTTGAAGATTAATGTGCAAAATATCATCCAGAAGAAAATAATTGTTTTTTACTTAAATCTCGCTCATAACAGGTAAATATACAATGTTTTGCTTCTTCAGAATATGAATGGTTATTTGGTGCTTCTGTACTTCCGTGCATTGTAAAACTAGCCGTAAATTTTTGTCCAACTGTTACAGAATACTGTGTATCTTCGTGTTTCTAAGTTCAGCTGTCTTTGTTAGGGAAATCTCGCCTCAAGTTTGATATGAGATCATACCAGGAGATGGTGGTTATTCCGATGAAACAAATGAGTGAGGATAATCAGCAACTTACATATCTTAAGAACAAAGTTGTGAAAGAGAAGGAGCGTTCAAAGTCTCTCAAAAATACTGTTGCGCATGTGACCCAGAAGCTGCATGAAACCAGTGAAGATAACAGGATTGTAAGGCTTAGAACTAAGATGCAACAAGAAGAGAGCAAGGAGATGGTAAGTCTCATTTCTCTCTGACATTGCGTCTATCAATATTAATGGGTTTCTAAAGTGTTTGATTTCCATTTAGTTTGGGTTTTAGCTCAATAAGATATTTGATTGACCATTGCTGTTATTTTAAAGATTAATTTGAGACTCTGTAATCTCAATTCCTTATTTGCAAGGTAACATGGCTTTTCTAGCACTGGTTAAGTACCTGTGAATTTACGGCAGCGCTAACAATATGCTATTTCTTTTTACCATTTGGCAGATAAATGATATTTTTTCAGTTCTTTTCTATTTTTTTTTGCGGACATGTATAAAGTGTTTTATAAAATGTTCAACACTCATCTTATGGTTTGGCCATAAATTGTAATTGATTTTTTTACATGTGTTATTCAGATGGATTTTCAAGAACACTTTCTTAAGGATCAAATAGATAAAATACACAAGCACACTGAAGAGAAGGAAAGGCAATATGAGAAGTTGCTTCAAGAGGAGCGTGCAAAGGCAAAATCTGCTGATTCAAACTCTGGATATGGCAGAGATTGCAACTTGAGGTAATGTTTTAGCGATGAGATTTAAATTTGCCATTTCTTGATCACAACTTGATAACCAATCCAAACGTAATTGGGATTTCATAATTTTGTTTCTATCCAAAATTTCCAACCAAGCTGTTTTATTTTTTATGGAATTCTTTTGTGGTTTCTTTGTGATGCTGTTGTCCGCAATTTGGAACTTATTTTATGTGTGATAACTTTTAGGTTTTGCCTACTGTTATTTAAGAACTTCATGCCTGCTTGTAGGGGTGTAAACGAGTCGAGTCGATCTCAAGGCTCCCTCGGTTTGAGCTTGAGCTTGATTAAATTTATCGAGCTTGAGCTCGAGCTCGAGCTTAGGTCTACGAGTTCGCGCCGGCTCACGAGCCGACTTGTTTATTATAGAAGAGAGAAAATAATGTTAATTTAAGACAGTTTTATTATAAAATGATAAATAAAATGAGCATTTAGGAGAGAAATTCTAAGAAATAACTTAATATAAAATCCAAAATATTATTTTCTTAACATTTAATACTTTAGAGATAATGTATTTAAATTTAATATATTTTGATTATATTTTATATTAATATTTTTTTAAACGAGTTGACTCACAAGCTAAGAGTCGAGCCAAGCCACTTATCGAGCTGAGCTCGCCGTCTCCGAGTCAGCTTGACTCACTTACACCCCTACCTACTTGTCAACACAAATTATGTTTCTGCAAATTGGTTCTATATTTTGTTAACAATCTAAATCATGCTGCAATTATCTTTTTATGTACTAGACTTGTATACAATGATTCTAATAGGATACACTTAGTGTATTCTATGATTGCCACATGACACAATTTTGAATTTAAATTTAAATATATGTATGGAAAACCATCTAATGATACACGAAAACCATTTATTTTAAAATTTAAAATGAACGTTTTAAATCTTAGTTGTAATATCATATGTGCTTATTTTAGTATTGCTGAGATAAGAATGCTTAGGTGGATGAGTGACTTGCGCTTAAGAGATAAAATGAGAAACAAATGTATTCGTGAAAGGTTGGTGTAGCTCCAATGACGGAAAAGATTAGAGAGAGTCGTTTTAGATGGTTTGGTCACATTAGACGTCGACCATCTGGTGAGACATTTAGGAGAGAAGATGTTTTAGATTTGACTTATGTTAAGAAAGGTAGAGGTAGACCTAAAAAGACTTCGGCTTGTTGTTAAAAAATGATTTTAGTTTATTATAATTAAATAAAAATATGACACTCAGCAGGACACAATTGAGAAAATGGATTCATGTAGTCGATCTCAATTGGTGTGATAAAGGCTTGTTGTTGTTATTGAATAGACAATTATATTGTGAGCATATGATAACTTCAATTTTGAAAAATACTCCTGTACGTTTTATATTTAACTATTACATTTTGAATTTCATTTTTTTTAAATTCATATTCAAGTTAATTTAAAAAATATTAATTTTAATATTTAACTCTATATATATATATATATGTAAGCGAATTTAAATTAATATTTAGTTATTTCCTTACATTTAACCTCATATGATACTTTAAATTTAAATTTATTTTCTCAACCTGTAACTATTTGTTCTCAAACTATATATATATTTCCGTTTTGGTGCTTCATCAAACATCAAAAGGCTTTGGAATTTGGTAAAAAGCAAAAGATATTGGTTAGGGTTTTGCTGTGAATTTTGATGACTTGGTGAATTTTTTATAAATGTAAATAGAAGTATGTTTGTTCTGTAAAGAGCTGAGATTTGAGAGTCGGTATAAACTTGCCCTTTCTTTTTAATTTTTCTAGCTGAGATTATATATGTATATCATTTAGAAGTTTCATGCATTCACTTTTTCTCAACCTGTAACTACTGCACGGGTTTGTTTTTGACAGCAAGAAGAGTGAAGAGTTTATAGAAAGTCAGGCAAAAGATGTGGAAGCATTTGAGAGTAGAAGGGAGAAGCTGATTAAAACATATGATGAGAAGAAGATATCCTTGAGACGGCGGCATTTGGCGGAAGAGGTGGAACTCGAGGCGGAATTTGATGCTGAGCTCACCAAATTGATGGAGGAGCATGCGCCAACTTCCTTTCAGAACTCAACCACTGATTAGCAATTTCCATATTATGTAGGGTTGTGAGGAGGATTGGTTAGAGGGGGGCATTGCAGGTTAAATATGTGGATGTCTTCTTTTATGAGTGCAATGAATCATCTTTTGATGAGTGCTTATCACCCTTTTTCTTTCTTTTTTATGTCAGACGGTGCTTTTAACAACAATGACTTTCTAGATGCTTCAAATGCTGTTTTTTTTAGCATAGTGATTAGGGGTTAGTTGCACCATACAATTAACCTCATCTTAAGCCATTGTTTGGCATTTAATTCCACCATTTTTAATTCTCTCTCTGAATTTGCCATGTTTTTTTTTTTTTTTGCCTCTGCTTGATATACGTCATAAATTTAATTTGGGAAATTTACATACATCGTACATAGTTTCCTATTTACATATCTCACACCTAAACTTTCATATTTACATACACAGCACTCGAGTGCCTGAAACCCATGCTTGAAAAGGTATATTTCAAGTATTAGTATTATTATTTTTGATGTGATATTAAAGATTTGAGTGCTATGTGCCTAAATATGAATGTTTAGGTGTGAGATAGATATGTAAATACATTAAGATTTGTGTGCTATGTATGTAAATGGCCCCATTTAATTTATGCTTTAATGTATTATTTTGCATGATAAAATTTTAGCACAAAACTAAATGATATTTGAAGCAGTTGCGCATTTCTCGACAGATGGAACATATCTATAGAATATGTTGATTATATATTGCTGTTATATTTCAGCCATCTGTTTCACCTGGATAGGATAACAATCTGTAGGGAGGGCAGCTGTATGCTCTTTGTGCAAGCATTACATTCACCGCTGCTGTTGGGTTGCATGCATGACTGAAGACGCACTCATACTTATCTCTATAAAGAGTTTTGATGTAGTTTCATGTGCGGATGATAATATTCAAGTAATTGTGTTCCATTAAGTCCAGGAGTAGCATATGGTGGAAGACAGGGTAGGCCCAATAGATCACCTGTAGACAAAAATGATTATAAATCATCCATATCTGCGGAATTAATATTTTATTGCATCTAATATATAATAATATCATTCAAATCTAAAGCTTATAATAAATTTTTATTTTAATTAATTTATTATTTTTGGATGTACATGCATTAAAATGAGTAAATTTGAGTGCTAGTTTTATAACTACTGAATCTTTAGTGGTCTTCAAATAAATCCTTTATATCCTTCACCATAAACAACAATTGCTTCAAAACTAAAAAGATATGTTTTTCCGTCACACTAATCCAATGTTCGAATTTCCTACCTTACGAAGATTTACACTTGATTAATTTTTTTTTCTATTATGTATTCAATCTTCCTAAATGTAACTCAGCTATTCGATTAATTGTTGTCTATAGAAGCATAACAAGATGAATCTTAAAAATTAAACGAGGTGCAGAACAAAGAGGTTTTGTCAAGTGGTTGTTGCTCCCATTATCAACCAACGAGTCTCCCAACACAAACATGGCGGGAAGCCATTAAAATAAAAGAAACAGCAATGGGAAACTAACTCTGATCGAACTGATCATCTCCTTCCTCGTTTCAGAAGAAACTCATGCATTTGTGCTCACTAGTCAACCTGAGCTTCTTGTTTTTAGTTTTAGGGTTTGGGCTCGGCTCTGTGCTCTTATTGGTGGCTTCCATTTGTAACTGATGATTTCTACTTCTTCTTTATTTTTTTTCTCGCAGATTCAGTGCAAGATGCAGTCCAAAATTAAGAAGATGACAAAATGAGAGAGCCGTTTAATTGAAAAGATATATAGAAGCATGTCGGTTTTTGTGAGAATTCTCGAAAATATTTATACTTTATATTAATAACGTATGTCGTTGTGGTGAGATGTGATGACATCCGTAGGATATAAGAGCCCGTGTTCGTAGGTTGCAGTGGCAGGAATTGGAGATGCACGAGCTGTGTATCATGTAAGTCGTAGTTGGTCGTGTAGGTCTTAGTGGTTAGATGTGAGAAGAGAACTTCAGAAGTTTAGAGAAGTTAATGTATTTTGAGTGCAACAATTATAAGTATTTGTTGTGGGGTGTGTTGTTGCACAATATTCAGGATATGTTATACCACCTTCAAAGATGCATCATTGCACTATATGCAGGATGCGACTTTGCACTATATTTTTGGGTGTATTGTTATGCTGTCTTTGGGGTACACTCTTGCTTCGTATTCGAGGTATGATGTTGCACGGTCTATTGGACAACAAATTTCATTGCTTGGCACTTCATTGTTCCGTAACGAACATTGGAATTTTGCAATATACGTGACTTCATGAGTGACTTCGCTAGTTTTCGACAAAAGCGGTCGACTGACGATGGTAGATGATGGTCGTTAAATGGTGGACGACGGTAGTAGGCTGTTTCAAGTGAGGCAGAAATTCATCAAATCTTCAGTGTATAATATTGGACTATCTCGTTTGGCAAGCTATGACATTCCCCTGGCTCCAGATCTAGCTACCCTCTTAAAAGCGAGGTACGACTCTATTTATAGTGTGGAATATATATTTCTATAAATAAGGAAGTAATTCAGACAACTCCACCGGAGTGATTCTCTCGATTAAATAATATTCAAATGCAATTAAGTGCCTTAACGATGTCATAATTGAGTGATCATTGGCTTGTGGGATTCGTCTCGCAGATCGCTTGATTTAACTATGAACTAAAAGCTCCAAAAGTGGTTTAAGGGATCAATCTAGGCTTGATTTGGCTCATATTAGATCAATTTTGGTTTTATCGGATTAGACTTCTTGATTTGGTCAGTTTAAGTGTAAGTTTACTGAAATTGAAGTTCTGAATGATTATTAATTAAAGCTTGAATATCTGTTTCTCAAAAGGTTACCTTGAGATTCATTCAAAATGATAAAATTGTTGATGATGCATCAATTGTCCCTCTATTTTCTTGCAAGGTTAACATCAACGTCCAAAAATATTAGAAATTAGAATTTTTTCACACACACACATACTTAATACGTATATATGCATAAATAGAACGCAAATCGGGGCCTTGGTTTACGCTGCCCATCCATCTTTTTTCTGCGTGATAAGGGTTTGGCTTATGGCTTCATAATTTTGTTTTGCCTTGGCAGGTTGGGTAGTCGGGCAAGCATGGCTGGTCGGCTGGTCTAGAGCGAGGTAGCACGTCGAGAAAGTTATCGGGTTGTGGGCCATAATCAAGTCCATGGAGGGGTCGGGCCGACTTAGAAAATATGCAAAAGTATACCATCAAAGTTATCACACACGCTTTGTATCAAAAGTATAATGTACACTTTGAGGTGCGTGTCTTATGAGGTTTATGCCCTTTTAAGCTTGTATCTTCTAAAGCTTGTGCCTTCATTGACTTATGTCTTCTCATAGCTTGAAATGCATCAGTTCCTTTTGAGACTCATTGTTTCTTGATGTATTTGTGTCGTCTGAAGCTTGTAGCTTTCTGTTGTCTAATGAGGCTTGCAGTCTTCTGATGTATTTGATGCACCTTTGTCTTCTAAGGTTTGTAATATTTTGAGGTCTTTGAGTTGAGTCTTTCTAGTGAAGACCATGCCCACCACTAACGTTTCATTGAGACTCGTCTCCTAAGATTATCTTTCAGGAACATGATATCTTTTTATTGAGCCTTGTCTCTTAGGCTTAACTTTCTAGGGGTAATGTTACTACATATTGAGCCTTGTTCTCAATTTTTAGGGGCATGATATTTTCCCATCCAGTATGACCTTTTGGGCCCAACTTCCAGGCGTATGGATGGAGAACTTGTCTACCACTATACATGTTCGACTTTTCCTAGACTATTATTTGAAGTGTGCCTGTCTGATGACTGTATCATGTAATGAAAGAAGTCGATGAGAACTCATCAAAGATTTTTTATATATCACAAGATTTTAGTCAAAACTTTTGTTTTATAATTGTAGCATGTGATGGAAGAGGTTGAATGGAGTTCGCGATTAAGCTCATAATGAGGTATAAGAGAATATTATATATATCTTAAGACTGAGGTATAGCTCGAAATGAACCATTTTTTTTCATGGGAATATGATCGAAGTCATACTCAAGAATGATATTTGAAAATTGGGTAGTTGCTTCTTTTAAATTTGTTATCTTCTAACGAGGGTGTTTTCCACACGAGCTCATAAGTGGCACATGTATCAAACCTTTGAAAGATCATCTTCCTTATTAAGTTTAAGAATAACTCCAATATGGTGGTTTGGGGGGGGGATGGGGCATTCGAGAAGCACTATTTGTGAGGTTGCCACGAGCTGCGTGCCACGTAGGCCATAGTTGGTTACACAGGCCATGACAGTGAGACGCTACATGAGAGCTTCAAGAGTCTGAAGAAGGCCATCATATTCTGAGTACGACAATTGTAAGTCGTTATCGTGTGGTATGTCGTTGCATGGTATGAAGGTGCGTTGATGCATCTTCTTTAGGGATTCAAGGTTGCATTATATTCAAGGTACGTTATTACACCGCCTTTAGGGATGCACCGTTGCACTGTATGCAGGGTGCTTCGTTGTATTGTATTCAAAGTGTATTGTTATGCCATCTTGAGGTTGCTTCTTTGCAACACGTGTAGGGTGCTATGTTGCATGATGTACTAGACGAAATATTGCATTGTCAGAAGCTTCATTGTCTGGCAATGCACGTTGGGGTTCAATAATGCACATTGTGACTCAACAAATTGACCTTGCTACGAGGAGCATGAAACAACCAATAGTGGCCAACAAGAGAAGGCGACCGATGATGATAGACAACGACTGTCATGTGGTGGTAAATAGTGGTATGTAGTTGCAAGCATGAGAGACATTCACTTAATGTTCTATGCATGATATTGTACTTTAGCTCCTTCCCCTCGCTCCAACCATGGTCCCCCCTCCCAAGAAGGGGGTAGATCTTTATTTATAAAATCCCGTGTGGTCTCTATGCAAATAAGGAATGAATTAAAAAAAATTCATAAAATAACTTAGAGAGATTTACCCGATTCGGTTTTAAGAGAACATTTGATGTCTTAATTATGTTAGAATTGAGCGATATTAGGTTCACTGGATTAGTCTTGCCGTGTACTCAACTGGACTATAAGCTTGTTGGACTTAGAATTTGTTTAATATTTAAGTGTGGTTTTATATCTTAATTTGAGCTTGATTTGACTCATATTAGCCAATTTTGATATTATTAGGTTTGTCTCGTTAAGCCCATCAATTTGATTGTAAATTTGTTGAAATCAAAGCTTTAGATGATTTTTGATTAGTTAGAATATTTTTAGCTGAAAAAATTATCTTAAAATTTACGGCCAAATGATCAATTTGTTGGTGAAGTACATATATATATATATATATATATATATATATATATATATATATATATATATATATATATATATGTAAATAAAAAAAGAATTAAGTGATATTTATGTAAAATGTCGATCTTTTTATCCTATATTTTATAAAATTTTGTACATAAAAGTAAATTTATAAATTAGATATGTTGAATCGCGCCCTGAAAATTTTCTCTTTCAACATTTTTTTTCCTGATTTCTTCGTTTTTGATCGTGTGTTTCCTTAGCCCGTCCCCTCCCCTCCCCTCCCCTCCCCCCGCCCTGCATATGGAAAACCCTATTCGAGTAAAAAAGCCTCCGATTCTTTCTATAAAACTCCAATCAAAGGCTCCGTTGGAGATGTGATTTCTGCTTCTGGATCGATTTGCCCTCGATTCGGTGGGTATACATCCTGCTTTGTGGTATTTAGGTTGCGTGACATGAAGGATCCTCTTGAAAGGACCAAGGTCGTACTGCGACACTTGCCGCCGTCGCTTACCGAGTCGGCTCTTATGGAGCAGATTGACGACAAGTTTTCCGGCCGTTACAAGTGGTTCTTCTTTCGCACGGGGAAGAACAGGTTGGCTTTCCGTTCCTCTTTTCTGCGGGCTCGCTTGCAATCTCCTTTCTCATATAATTTATCCTTAACGCATGCTTTATTAGTGATGGCTTTTCGATAATTTTAGATGTACATGCTTGTTCTTGCCTCACTGTCTTGTGTCTCATTTCCATGTTTTTCTCAACTTGCAGAGCACTGTATCAATTTAATTTTATCGTGCACTTTTAGATAGGAAACTAGCTAGAATTACATCTTAGGCAGAGTTTCCGGGTTTGGTATGTTGTAAATGATTTTATGCTATTGAGATTGTGGGTGGTTTCTTATGATGATTTTAATATCGTTTTCTAGAATGCTGTTTAGGGCATTTTTTGTTTGCCCTGCTTGACACTTCCTCGATTCTGTCCTGCACGCTAATTTCTTACTGCTAATAGTTAATTTATTAGACTTTTGGGCTGTTCTTCTGTCTTTTTTAACTGGGTGTGAATATTTAAACTGCTTTCCATGTTTTTATCTAAACTTAGATTTTGATTACGAGAACAACTATTTCTGTGAGTTTTTATATATTCACGATGGAACTAGTTTTATTCTGGTATTCTTGAATTGTTGGGTTCAACACTGCTAGCTTATTTGTTCCAAATTTACATTTTGCCAATAGATTTATTAGAATTGATTTGTTATTTTTTGATCCATGATTTACCTCGGCATTATATACACAACATCGGTTATCTCTGCAACTTGTGATGAGATTGTGCGATCCAATTTTGTATGCCTTGTCAAAGTTGTGGACGGTGATATTAACCTTTTTCATGCTGACAACTTTTAATTTGATGGCATTGCTGGTATATGCCAATAGAAACGATTTTTAGCATGGAATGACAATTTAGTTGGTGCCTTGTCTGTTACTCATTTTTCTATTGTATCAATCTTATCTACAACTATTATTTTCCATTGATTCTCTGTTATAATACCTTTAATGATTCTTGTGCAGTCAGAAGAATGGAAGATATGCTCGAGCTTACATTGATTTTAAGAGCCCCGCAGATGTCCTTGAGTTTGCTGAGTTCTTTGATGGGCATATATTTGTCAATGAAAAAGGTAGTCTTAATTATGCATTTTTTCATTGTATTGGTTTATTTTTCATTTAGTTTTTATCTTTCTAGCAAACTTATCTCGATTGATTGAAACATTTTGATGTTAAAATAATATTTTTATCATATCTTGGTGACAATTGTGGAATCTTGTTGTTCTATTGAGCAATGTGTTACATTTTGGGTTAATTTCAAATGCGATATTGTCTATTAACCCTTTTTGCTTATGAAAAATAAAGACACGCTTGTGTTGAATTTAAAAAAAAATACATAGATCTCTATCATGTAAATTCAAGAAACATTCCCAACTATGCTTGCTCTTTGCTTTAACCACTGCCTATCCAATTGGAAATATACTATTGTTCCCATGAAGAGTAACTATTGTTAAAAGTTAATCACCTTGTTGTCCTTTCAAAAAGAAATTTCTATTAACACCTACTATTACTCTACAATCTGGCTAAAAGACTTTTTTACATGCAAGTTGCAACCAAAAAAAAAAAAAAAGAAGCATAAAGCCTTACAAATATTTTTCTACCATTCAAATTTGAGTCTTGACATGTGTGCATTGAAATAATTGAACCCGAGTTGGTGTTTGCAATTCCTAGACTGTTCTCTCAATGTTTATTGAATTGTTCTTTCTTTTTCTTGTAGACCATTTTACAAGCCTTCTTCAAGAACTTAATTTGTTCTTTCGAAACATCCAACTTCAACACCGAATTAAGTACCCTTACACTTGAACCTAATTAACATAATTCTTTGCAATTATTGTATTGTTAGGGTTTTGCTGTGTTAACTCTTTATGCAAGTGTGTTCCTAGAATAATTTTATCTACCATGAATTGCTCCCAACATGCTTAAAAATGTATATGGCAAATAGAATAATGGCCCTCTGTAATTGATATGACTTCTCTTATCATTCTTCACAAGCTTAATAATTTTTTTCAAGGTTTTGAAAATTGGACTACACATTGAATTAGAAAGAGAAAAGCTTAAAGGTTCAAAGATTGAAGTAGGAGTTGAACTTATTGATATAATATAAATTAAATTTGTTGAAATATAATTTAAAATAATATAATAAAAATGTAATATTTCTATTAAATTTATTTAAAAACTAAAAAAAAAATCAATATATAATTATAAATAAGTTTATAACATGTTTCGTGAATTCTTGCAACCTAATTCTTATATCCCAACCAAACCCAATTTCATACAACTCAATCCAATTCTTCATTTCAGTAGTTATTCACATAACTCATTTAGTCTCACATATTAAGGGAGAGTTAACATTATAAGTTTTTGATTGGAAAAGAGAGATCTCCATAGTTGGAGTTTGTAGCTCACTTGGGTGGATGTTATAATGCTTTTAATTTGTATGACGATCAAATCTTTATATCATGTATAATAATTAAAAAAAAGTAATTATCTTATTATATTTTAAGCTTCATAAGCTCTGTTTGTTTGCAGCCATTGGATCATTGACCAGTGGCGATTAAAAGTTCAAAAATGGAACTGAGCAGTTTTACAAGCTGGACCGGTTCAACAGTTAGCCAATTGAACCGCCAGTTCTAACCGATTCTCACTAATTCAATGCTGGAACATTCCATTTAGATGAATTGGGCTTGCCATATGACCGGTTCACGATTGAACCGGCTAGTCCGGATTGATTTTCAAAACATTAGTTTTTCTTTTCTTTGAATTGACAAATTTTCATAGTTTCCTTGAACTCTTTATTGCTAAAAAGCACACCAATTTCAAAACTAGGACTCCTAAAGTCTGCCCTAGGATTAGTGGTGGACCACTTGACACTAAATCTCCATCACTAGCATGATTATTAGCATCGTCACCAGAGTCAATTCAGTCAATATAATAAATTTTTCTTAAAAAAAAATTTACCATATTATTCATCACAGAAATCAATGGTCTGCTATCCTTTATTTTGAGCACTTCAAGTTAAGTATAGTTATACACATTTTAACCCAAATTTTAGCGGTGAAACTGTTTCAACCCATGTTAAAAGAGTTTAGGAATTAAGTTTATAGGCTTTAGGATTAAAATGGGCTCCCTGCAAAAAGTCAAGGGACTATTTTTACACATTTATTATCAATTATTTTATACCTGTTGTTATTATATTTGATGTACATTTTGTGCTCATGCTTTTATGGTCTGTTGTCTTTTAAAGATCATGAATATAGCTACTGTTGCTGATTTGGTTCCATGCACTTGGCTTAAGATAAAAGCTCTCTATAAGCTGGTTTTAGCATTCTCGTGTTAACTTTATAAGCATTCTGCTACCTTACATTCTGATCATCTCAAACTGTCAATTGAAACCATTTCTATGAATTACACAACCTAAAATGATTGCTATATTCGAGCAATTCACTTGTTTCAAGATTTTATGATTTTCCGGATGGTATGATAAGAATGCCAAGTTTGTGTTAGGGCTATAGAGTTTTGAAATATTTTGCCTTTTGTCTGATTGCTATCTCCCTAGATAATTTTCTTTTTGAAATATGATTTTTTTTGCTTTACTTCGTATGAATTTTGTTGTCAATGATATTGGCACAGGCACCCAGTTTAAGGTTCTGGTAGAATATGCTCCGTCTCAAAGCATTCCAAAATCCTGGACTAAGAAAGATGGCCGTGAAGTGTCTATATTCAAGGGTATTTGAGAATATGTGTATATATATATATATATATGTATATATTAATTCATTCAATTTTTCATGCCATGCATCAAGTAATCTATGTTTTCTGTATTAATTATAAAGAGTTCTTTGATGTATATATAGACCCTGACTATCAAGAGTTTCTCGAGCTTCTTGCAAAGCCTACGGAAAATCTCCCTAGTGCTGAAATTCAGCTTGAAAGGAGAGAGGCTGAAAGAGCTGGTGCGTTGTGGCGTAGAAATTTAATATGGGTCAGCATTAACCTTTTTAAGAATTTGAATGCTAGTTGCGTTTGCTTTCATACATGCAGGTACAAAGGAGGCTCCTATTGTAACACCTCTTATGGATTTTGTTAGGCGGAAACGAGCAGCTAAGGTTGGATCTCAGGTATCATTTTTGTGTTTATTAGATTGGACCATTGTTTCTGTTATTATATTTCTGAAGTTCTGACTGTTTTATGTGCGTGTGCGTGCATCTACATTTATTTTTTAATAATCGAACTCCAAAAGTTTGATTCTGTGTGTTGCACATAACAATGTGCAAGAGGTGCTATTGAATCTAACCACAGTCAAACTCATGCTTCATTTGCCATTACTGTGTTATTGGGTTGTATGATATGAAATAAATTCATTATTACTCTCTTGGAGGGGGGTAAATTATTTTGCATTGAGTGGTGGAACGAGGATGTTGACGGTGGCTCTGGCCACTCTACATTTGAGAAAGTCATATGCAGTTATATATAATATGAAAGTTTTAGCCTTAAATTCTATTGTATTATATATATTTCAGAATCTTTGACCCCTTCCAGATTTTGGATGATCCTTTTTGCCTGCTATAACTTGCAATTGTTTGTTCATTCGTTGTAAACCTATGAATGAGGTTCATGAGAGCTTTAACATTCTTGTACATATATTTGCTGCACAAAACAATGTGATTTGCTAGGATATCATTCCTCTCGACACAATGTTCAGTTTGTTTTTATATGAAGAGCAAAAGTTTGAATGTGCTTTGTCCCATTATGCATGAGGAGCAAATGTTTGAATGAACTTCCAGCCTCTCCCAAATAGGAGAGAATAATTATTCTTGTCTATGCTATTTTTTATAGCTGCAGGAGTATTTCTTATATTAATTTTACTGCTTTTGTCTATCATTTTGGAAAGTAGGGGTTGTTGTGGCTGTCAAATCTTCTATTCGTACGTGAAAAATAATGTAGATGTATGGATTTATCATTCTTGATTGTGACAAAGGAATGCTGCCACATTAAGGCCTTAATAGTGCTCAATTAATATTTGAAATACCATGTTGGTTTTAAAAGAACCTTAAGACTTAGTTATTGCCTATAAAGCTTGAGGTTAGCTTAACTATTGCTCATTAAACGGTTGAAGCCAACTCAATGATTAGCAAGATAATGAAGCTTAGCAAAATTTTGACATACTTAAAAGTAGGCACATCTTGAGCATATAAAGAAAGGAGAAAGCACAAAAAAAGAATCAACCTAGAGAATTGGGATTAACAAGGATACTTATTCAATATAGAGAAGTGTCTCGAGAGTTTTTTTTGATAAGAGAATATTAAAGTGACTTAGCTATATAAATTATAAAATGTAAGTAAATCAACTATGCTACATGGATCTATGTCTTTTGCAATAAAGGAGCTGTTGATGAATAAGTTGAGTATTAAACAATTGTGAATGCTAAATGAAGGTGCGCTTAAATTAGTAATGATAGAATGAGAACGAATTATATAATGAGGATGACATGTATTAAAAATAAGGTAGTATAAAATTGACTTCATTGAAATGCACATGCATATTGGAGGTAAAAAGAAGCAAGAATGTCAAATAGATAGAATTGATGTGGAAGATTTAGGAAGGAAAAAGAAGTATGCTGATGTTTATATAGCTAGGAGTTGCATAAAAATTACTTCACAAGGTAAAGTTCTCACTTCATCAAATACTCAACTGAACAAAGGAGAATTCATAGAAATGATAATAATGAAGATGATGGTAATAGCATGACAATAAGTCCTTGCTTTTTTGTAGTAAACGGTAAAGGCCATGACCTTGAATTCATAAAATGTTGAGTTGTGTCTTTTTTCTCCAATCATATCATAAAGGTTGGTTGGATAGCGTTAAATTTGTATTATCAAATTGATAAATACATACACACATACACACATAAATACATATGTATGTATGTCTCTGTGTGTGTGTGTATGCATGTGTGTGTGTGTGTGTGTGTTTGTATGTATTTGTGTGTGTGTGTGTGTGTATGCATGCATGGATGAATGTATGTATGTATGTATGTGCATACGTACGTACAGACACACACACACATACAAACATATATATATATATATATATAGGGTTTAGGGTTTAGGGTGTACATATCTATATGTATGTATCTATATACATATAGATATTTATATATACATACATACATACATACATACATACATACATACATACATATATATATAAATTAAATGGCTCTTTATTTTCCATATACTGTTTTAGTGTATGCAGAATAATATGTAGTAGGTTGGGTGTGCGCCAGACCTTCAGCTTTAAGATTCTTCGCTTGACATGGAATATGGTGATCATTTTCTTTCACTGAACATACAATAAAAGAAACAATTTGTTTATCTTTGTTTAGTTTTACCTCTAGGACTATCTGTTTTTCGTTTTGCAGTTTATTCATGCCTTTAAATCTCATAGTTATGTTACAAATTGACTTTCTCAGAGTTCATTTCATTAGTGGGAATATCACTTAACATTTTCTCTTGATAGCAGAGAACGTCTGGTAATGGAAAACCAAGTCGAAGAGCTTTAGTTGGTGGTAATGGCTCTAGTTCTTCCTCTAAACGTGGTTCTGAGAAGCGAAGAGGGCCCTTTTTGAAGGTATGCATGTGTTTTTTTTTTTGTTAGGCTTGTTGCTATTCATTGAATATGAATCAGGTGATCATATTCATTTAAATGCTATTATTCTTGAATTTTGCAATTTGCATTAATCAAAACAAAGGGGTTACCAAAAATGCAGTGTAAACAATGCATATGCAAAAGAAAACCTTCATCACTAAGGATGGAAATAAGATCACTATAATCATTTAAATGATTCAAAACAAAGCTATTATTTAAAGCTAAAGTATCACAAAAATGAGTAGCATTGTTGCAATCTCTAGAAGTGTGAAGGAAGGCCACTTGCTTGAAAGTTGAAAGAGGCCAAGAAGTCGATTTTCTGTCTAAATCTCGGGTGAGCCTCCCAAAATTTCCTTTTCGCTGGGTCACACATAATGCAGATGATGTTGGAATTAACACATTCGATAATGACCTCCTTGCATTCATGCATGCCTGGCTCAATAATTTGTTGGATGATGAGGATAGCTTGGAGTTCAACTCTAGCAATGTCCCAGCGTGAAAACTACAACTCAAATCAACAAGGAAGTTACCTTGTTCATCTCGGATAATAGCACCAATTCCTGCCACACCGGATGGAGCAAAAGCCCCATAAACGTTGATCTTAATCCTGCTAGGAAGAAATAGGAAGCAACTTGTTCGGTTGGCTCGCATTCCATCGCTCCGCTCCCGGAAAGGAAATAGATGGATGTCGGTGAGGGCTTCGAGAATAGAAGTAGCAATGATAACGGGTGTACCGTACATTTGAACACGAACCTTCACATTTCTAGCTTTCAACAATGGTGTACAACATAACAAAACATGCGGGCGAGAGGGATACCTTAACTCGGGTAAGCCCACATAAATCATCCTCAAAGCTGCAAGAATGACAAAATGAAACCCCATCTAGAAAGACTTTGCTTCACCTAATTCAGGAACAAGTAATTAGACACCATGTGGGATTGATTTTCGCTCTTCTGCTAGCCCCAAGGGCAAAGGCCATCCTCCGTTAGGGCTACATTTTAAAAGGCAAGATTTTGTTGGTATAGCATTGTGAGCCATTCACCACAAAAAAACATCTTTTCTTGAGGGTGTACGTGAAGCTTCTTAACCTAATAGAAATCTGTCATTCTATCGACAAAGTTAGCTTCATAAGCTAAAGTTGTGATTCTTCTTCACGAGTTAGCTTGAATAAGCTCCAAACAATGCTCCTGTAGCTCGGTATAGATCGGGATTTGTAGAATACAATTGGTCATCCCCACCCCAAAACATTCTCTATTCCGCCCTTGCTTCATGCTTCCATTCGAGATAAATTCAGCAAGTTAGGCATTTTCTAGCATATTGGCATTAACAAAACAAGGCCAAGCAACAAGTGGCCTATCGTAAATCCAAATATCCTCAAGAGCATTGATGCTTTTGCCATTCTTAATCTTTCATCGAGTAATAGCTTTTAAAGTGATAACACCATCACAAATGACCTCCAAGCATTAGATATGGTGTGGTAGGCAGTTTGCTAAACATTCCTACCGTACTTACTTGCGAGGCATTAATGCAAGTATGATTCTCGATCCTATAAGAAATTTCAAGCAATTCTGGCTCATAGGGGTCCTTTGCATTTTTCAGTGGCGTGAAAGCCCAATCCTCCCAATCGAGTAAGCTTGCACATTTTATCCCGTTCCACATAGTTTAAAGATTTACTGTTGGGGTCCTTCCTCTAAAAAATTTTTTTGCAATTGCGTTGAATTTATTGAAGCACACTGACAGAAACCATGGTATGTGAAACTATGTACGTAATCATTGGGAGGAGAAAAATTATCAACGTTGCCCTTCTAGCTAACGACAAATGCCTGTTGCCCCAAACATTAATCTTACTACTGGGTTTATGTGTCAACTTCGAAAAGTCCCTCATGTGAAGCTTTCTCAAGGCGAGGTGAAGCCTGAGATAGTCCAGCTACTCGACCCGCTTATAGCGAAAAATTTTAGTAGCCCTTTTCCAAGGAATTGTGGATGTACTTAAGAATGACAAATTTTGAAATCTTAAACTTTTGCCCCGTTTATGCACAATAATTTGCTAAGATATTGGATAAAATGTTGGCGGCTCTAATCGAAGCTTCAGAGAAACGGATAATATCATCGACATAGAGCATATGTGAAATGAAAGGGGAGTTGTTGGGCAAACTCACTGAGCCAAAGCAAAAGAAAGTAGCTCTGAATAAATAATGAAGAGATATGGTGACAACTAGCAACCTTCTCTAAAATTGCATTTTGCAATGATTTGAGGTGATTGCTTGTCATTAATCAAGAGAGCAAAACTTGGTTCCTTGACGTAGCTTAAGACCCAATTCTGGAAAATTGCTGTGCAGCCCCATGCATAAAGCATCTCCTCGAGAGTTGACCAGTTTATTTTATCGTAAGCTTGCTCCATATCTATCTTGATAGTCATGAGATCAGACGTGCTTGAGTTTATTGATCATCTCTTGAGCTAAAAGACAATTGTTAGACATAGATTGATGAGGAACAAACACACCTTGCTTTGGGGAAATAATGGTAGGAGTCATACCCTTAAGACAATTGACCAGAATTTTGGCAACCACCTTTGAAATAGTTTGGCATAGACTGATGGGTTGGAAGACTTTGGAGCATTTGCATTGTCAAACTTGGGAATGAGCACAAGATTCTTTTGCTAACACTACTCCGACATGTGTGAAGTGAGAAAGAAACCATGAACCACTTTCAACACCTCCTTAGAAATAATCACGTATAAGTT
This sequence comes from Phalaenopsis aphrodite, assembly GCA_003013225.1. Classification (NCBI taxonomy): domain Eukaryota; kingdom Viridiplantae; phylum Streptophyta; class Magnoliopsida; order Asparagales; family Orchidaceae; genus Phalaenopsis; species Phalaenopsis aphrodite. The sequence goes on along the minus strand of NEWO01000188.1, from coordinate 824,236 downwards.
CTTGTTGCCATCAGAACCGGGCACTCAGTTAGGTCCCATTTGCATGATAGCTTGCTAAATTTCTACTTCCGTCTCATCTAAAGTCAATTGGTTGCTAAAGCTAGCTAAATGGCTTGTACTAGTAAAGGTCGACCAATTGTTGTTGTTAATGTGAGACCCTGCTCACTCGAACTTAAAAAAAATCCAGGAAAGCCGCTTGGATTTTATGGTGATCTGATCTTCAGTGAAGCTGACATCCGAAAGTTTAATGCAGTTAATTTAACTAAATTTGGACCTCACTGAAGCCACTGTATGGAAGAAGTTTGAATTAGCATCCCTATCCTATCTGACTTTAGCCCTTTGTCTCCACTAAGCAGAAATGTGAACAAGTATCACACTGAGATCGTGACACTTAACTTGTAGCTTTCCCTCGAGCCCATCCTGTAAAGCTATTATTCCTAGAGAATGTATTGTACCCCTCCAAAAAAAGACTCTTTTTTTGGCTCATTTTAATTAGTGATTTATCGTTTTTTTGATTTAATGGTTTTTGTAGGGTGAAACATGTCAAAAATACATATTAATGGAAGTAGAATTGGGAGAATGAAGCTTAAACATATGATAGAATTTAGGAAGCGCCTCTCATTTAATTTGTCTAATGATTTTGTAGTGATGGTACGTTTAATTCTTTTGTATTGTTACTTCAACTTTTATTATTCTTGAAGTTGGTTTCTTTAATTTTTATTAATAAGCAAGTTTTGATTGGTTATAAACTAAATAAAAGGGGAAGGTGATAGGTACCAACACAGATTCCACACAAAAATTAGGGCAACCAATTTTTTATTTCACAAACACCAAACAACACAAATGCAAATACATAATTATAAGCACCTACACCTTGAGAGGTAGTTGATCTCTCCCAATCCTACAATTTGAGAGGTGGGAAATCTCTCCCAACCCTTAATCCTAAACTCAAGTCTCAATCTCTTGAATATCCCTAATCCTAAACATACTACCTCTATTTATACAAAACAATAATAAATTACCAATATCTAATTTGCCCTTGGTCTAACAACGACTAAATTGCCTTTGGGCACCGTTATAAAATTATTCCTTGATACTTTGTTCTCAAGATAGGAAAAACCGTTGCTGAATCGGGTCGTATGGCTCCTACATTTCGTCATCATCTGGTAATTCTTTCCATTTAATAGCAGACTTGTAATGACATTCGCTGTCATGATATTTCATTTTGTGCACATTCTTTGGTCGCATCCGAATAGGATTATATCATAACTTCAAGTCAATCACGGAGAATACTGCCGCTCCAAAAAGCTCATCTAGTAACCCATCAACCTCTAAAATCTCTGTCAAGTTTGTATCATGTATCTCTTCCGTGCTATGCCACTCAATCAAGAATTCCGGCCCAATGTCCCAAATCACCGTCATCATAGTCTTCAATGTCGCCAACATCTTTGCACAAATTGGGATCAGTGCGAAGCACCACTTTCTTGTATCCCTCTTGAATACTCTGTAGCATCTAATCAATCCCTTGCAAATCCCACCTCTGTTTTTCTCCATCGGCCTTGTTTTCATCATTACTTCTGAATTGCTTTTCGCCCGAAAGGCCGCCTCCACAAAAAGCACTGGCACAGTTGGATGAAAGCCCTCCGTCGGGGTTCCCCAACCATTCTCTTTCCCATTCTGAAATTCTTCAAAGTGATCTTTTCCTTCGAAGATCGCCATCTTCAACTTCCTAAATCTAGCATCTCCATCCCAACTTTCTTCTTCCCCCGGTGTTTTCCCCCATGCATCAAAGGTAAAAATCTTTCTTTCGTTCATAGTCATACCTCCCATCTTGACCTCTCTGCTTCTTTCTTCATGCTCCTTAGTACTCCTTGCATAACTCCTCCATGTTTCAACCCAGTTGTCTCCTAATCCACCCCCAATGGAACCTTGGGAGGAGGTTCTTGATAGTGGATTCTTTTCTCCTCACGTTCTTTTGATCTCCTTCCCCTTCAATTTAGTTGAAGATTCTTCGGTCAACCTTTGGTTTAAGTTTGTAAACTGAATCGTCGCCGGGGTTTATGATTTCATCTTGATAATCCTTATCATTTCCCTCAATCTCTCGAATTTTTTTCAATGGAGAAAAACCTTTCCTCTATCTTGGATTTAAGTTGGCTCACCTCTTTCTCCAATTTCTTCTCTAAATCATTTATTCTCTTGCTTGACATTATTTTCCGGACAAATTTTGATTAAGAACTGTATGCTGCAATCTAGTTGGCTTCCCAACTAGCTCAAATCATGACTGTTTCACGAGGTGATGAAGGTGACATTTTAGGGCCTTGATCTCGTCTTCTCAGCTAGTCCAAATGAAGCCATATCATGACTTAAATGAGAGATGCAGTTAAATCCGCATGCGACATTGATTGAGGCGTTGTATGCTGCTATCCCGTGGTTTGTGTCTTCTTCAAACCCTTTACTATTTCGTGATCCTGTCGTTGCTTCTTTGTTGTCTCAAATCACGATTGTATCGCTCGATTCAGTGGCAACAGAGACATCTACACGCGCCACAATGCTTTTCAACTAGCTCCAATCGTGACTGTACTGCGAGATTTGCTGTAAATCGCGATCCCGCATCGGCTTCCCAGCTATCACGACTCTAGCGTTGTGATCCCACATTGGCTTCCCATTAATTGCCCTGTAGCATAAGGTTCGCTTACGAAGGAGTGTTACGATTCCATTGTTGGCCTCCCAACAAGCTTTTATCGCCTACTGAATTGCAATTTTAGGCGCCGAGGGCGAGTGAACTTCTCTATGTGGCAATCAGAGTGGCTGATTTCCCAAAAATTGAATGCTTTGAGACCCATTGTTAAGAATTTACACTTATTTCCACACATAAATTAGGGCAACAAATGTTATATTTCAGGAACACCAAATAACACAAATACAAATACATAAAGCTAAGCACTTACAGTTCGAGAGATATCCGATCTCTCCCAAATCCTACAATTCGAGAGGTAGGAAATCTCTCCCAACCTCTAACCCTAAGGTCAAGACCTAATCTCATGCATATCCATAACCCTAAGCATATCAGACCTGTTTATACTAAACAATAATAAATGACCAATGAATAAATTGCCTTTAGGCTAATAAAGATTAAATTGCCCCGGGGCACCATCATAACAGAAGGTTATTGAAATAACTACATTACAATCCTAATATTAAGTCACTGAAGGTCTTTCTTGCTTAATTGGAGAATTGCAGCATTGAGAAAGCTCCTCTCTTCTATGGACTTGGATTTTTATAGTTTTAGTTTTTTATGATTGTTCATCAATGTTGTTTTGCTTTTATTTAAGTATCGGTATAGTGCTTTTCGTGTGACTGCTGGCATGCGGCTGCTCATGCTGCATTGCTCTATCCTGTTGTTGCACATTGGCATATTAGGGAACTTGAGGCTGCCATATTATTGACATTATTCCCTTTGTTTCTTCAGACTATCAGCACATTTTTTTATGTTCTCTGGCTCTCAGTGTACTATTTAAGGAGCTTAGTATACCATATAGATTAAGTGCTCAAGGCATTGTACCGAAGTGTTTCTTTCAGCTTTTTACGTATATTTTAGTGATAGCTAGACAAGCTTTAAAAAGTAATTTGTCATTGAATGTCATACAAGCATGCATGGAATATCCCTGATGGAAATTCAAATATTTCAGCATGTTCATGGAGATACTTTTATATGGCTGGTGGACATGTCCATAAAATGGTAATTAAGCTTTTGTCCAACGCAAAAGTAGAACTTTGAATTTGTGTAATATGTAAATACAAAAAATCACATCATTGACGTAGAATGCTAGTTATCTTGGGGCTTTTACAGTTTCACAAAATGATCATTTAACGCTCTATTTTGCTGCACATAGCATCATGTTTGGTAGTATCCGCTGGACTAAAACACTTGAATGGTACATAAAATGTTTGTTCTGACATAGCTGCATTTTTTCCAAGTATTTCCAGAACTAACCTTTTTTTCCCTTTTGTTGAACTGGGCTTTTATTTGCTTTTATTTCCTTGGATCATGTTCTTTTATATTAGTGTTTCTTTGTCGCATTTCTGATATGGTTCAATCTTGATTTTTTTATGTAACTATAGATAGTATTGATGTATTGTTTGGAGACATTCTTCTATCATTTTTTTGATTCAAAGTGCAGTATATTTCAAAGGACAGTGCAAAAAATGGTTCTGGCAAGGAAAAGCCAACATACATATTAGTGCCAAGGAGGGATGAACAGTTTACCGACAAACCCAGTAAATTTCCATTTTCTAGCATCGAAAATGACAATCCGGATGAAACAGGTTTAAAATTTGAAATCATATTCTTTTCTTTTTCAATTATGGAGCCTTCTTTTGTTTCCTGGGAAAATTATTTCTATGCTTGATCAGCTCCATGCCGCTTCTTAGGAAAATATAATGTTCTGTATGGCCCCATAGATGTTTTGATTCCCTGTGTTTTTTTGTTAGTGATTTTTTTTTTTGGTGTTTGTTCCATCGTTGATGAAACATTCTGAATCTTAAAATTTTATAGATCCTGCAGAAATTCCTCATTCTAGTTACAAACTCTTAAAAAAACTATGTTGGCTAATTTTGTTATGTAGCAGCCTTTTGCTCAGTGTATGAGCTTTTAACTTGCAATTGGTTATTTTTTTAAATGGAGCCAAGTTGTTTTTTCTTATTAGTTTTATTTGAAAGCGTGCTTCTAAGGATAGAAAATGGGAATTTCATACTAATTGCAGCGCTAGCACAATAGCGCCTTGGAAGCTCTGGTAACACGTCACCTACTCTGTGGCATTTTCCCATGTGTTTCATGTGAGAAGGTATAGTTAATCTCTGCTAATTCAGAAGTAATATGAAGGGCTCTTGTGTTCCATCTCAAACTGAAGGCTAATGATCTAAACTTAAAGATTTGACTGAATTAATCTTATTTATTCCAGCTCGAGAAATTTTGATTGCTTTTTGACTAGCCTAAAATAAAATTGCAGCATAATTGGATTTTATAGTGTCACATTGTCACCCAATGGCCCCAACCTAGATTATAATGAATCATTAATGAATAGATAACTTGAATCCAGAGATAAAAGAGAGTTCCACAGTTTCATGAAAGATTTGAATGTAAATTTTAAGTTTGATGGATGAAGAGATTTGCTTGAAATTTTATGCTCTTTCTCGCTTAGGATTTTCCTCTCCCCTCTTATGAATTTGGCAAGCTTCTTTGAATGATTGACCAAGTGGAGCTTGAGATTCCATTGCAAATTTTCTTAGTCATTGTCCTCTCATTTATTGAAATTGTCATGACTGAGCCTGAGGGCTTACAATTATTGAGGAGGAAACAGACGGTCGAGTGAAAATCAATTTCCATCATTAAGTAATAATCATCTAAATAAAATAAAAAAGCTACTAATAAAAAAATAAATTAAAACAAATAAAAATAAATATACTTTCTTTCATATTAAGTGTGTATTCTATATTCATTCTCCTTCTTGTTACTCTTTTTCTAATTCAAGATTAAACATGAAATCATTCAATCCAAAGCAATATGGCCTATTAATTCGTAGTGAGTACTCATATTTGTTAACTATGCTTGCTAATATAATAAATTAGTATTAGAAATAATTGATAATTTATTAATCAATCTGACCATTCAAAAAATGCTTAAAATATTCTATCATGTAGTATATTATCTTATCTTATCAATCTTACTGTTTATATCAATCACAAGAGCACCATTTAAGTTTGCAGTAATTAAGATAGTTCAATATTATTATTATTTTCTAGTTTATGTGCATGAGTATCTTAGCATCCTCAACTAGTATCATAATGATATTATATAATACTCTATAATTAGTATATGATATAAATAAATATAAACATGCATAAAGATCAATATTAAATAATTCAATATGTCTAACACAGTTTAAAGAGCAGATAATTTATCATTTATCTTGAATGCACTCTATTTTGTTTATAAGAAACAAAATATTACTATAATTTAAAGTTGTGGTTTCTCATCTTGAAGCCCGATGATTTGATTTTCTGCTTCAATTACTCCAGAACTACAAACTCTTTCAATGCATCACCTATACCATATAGTTTATGGTAATTATCTTTTTTTATTCAATCTTTTTTAACTTTTTATTACTCAAATATATGTATCATTATTATTTTAAATCGCCTAATCTACTCCATAACATAATATTGTTATTAACTTGCAAGTTTTGAAACTATTATGCATTAATATAATTTTAAATTTCAATTAATTCTTTTAAAAGCTATGCATTGCTTTTTAATTCATTAAATTATATTTATGCACATTAATTAATCGTTATTTAATAACTATGTTTGTATTGCTCACTTAAAATTTGTTTGGCATCTTGTCAAGATTTAATTATTTTGGTTCTTATTTGAATTTTAGAATATCTTTTAAATTTTAATGTAAATAGCTTGCATATAATATGAAAATTTTAACATTTAAATGAATTCAATCCTAATTATTATTTTATTTACATGTATAAATCATCATTAATTTTTAAATTATCTAAATTAATATCTAACTTATTTTATACTAGTAACACAATGTTAACTATATACTATTAGTATTATTATCATTTTCTTAAATTTATAACAATAATGTTAAATTATAAGCTAATTTTTTAGAATTTTAATATTTCGAAATTTATCATCATATTTTACATTATTATAATTGATGATAACCCCCCTCTCATTTTATTTCAAGTCATATTTTAAATATTCATTTTATTTTATTTCTCATAATTATATTCTAAGGTTTCCCAAAAGCTCTTTAAGCATTTATTTCAAAATTAAACTAAGTTTAGGATTTGTGATTTATACATAAGAAAGCCTGAATAGAAATAACAACTCAAGTTTTTTTTTTTAAACTCTTTTTCCCTTGATTGAGTTTTCTCCTACTCTATACCTAAGCTCACGGTTTGCCCTCTCTTTATCCCTGAGCATGCTATCAATCCTGGTTGCTACTGCTCGTGCGAAAATTTGCACATTGTTCGCAGCTCCAATTCTCGGTCTCATTCTCCTGCTCCATGTGTTAAATCCTGCATGCAGCCTGCATTCAATAATCACCCTATTCTTCTTTTTCCCTCATTCAAGTGTTGCTTCTGCTTTTCTGATTGAATAATCTCGCGTATTCGGTTTGAGCCTCAAGCCTAAGTCTTTTCTTACTTCTCCCGATATCCCTCCTCTCTCTCTCGCTTGCCTTTTCGGTTTTGAATAGGGGACTATCTCCTTCATTTAAGTAGGCTGCACGAACTTGCTTATCTCCCCTCCTATCACTTCGTGTTCTCATCGATACCCGTCGTCTCCCATTTTCTTTCTCTTTTCTTAAAAGCACGAAACCGACACTAGCAAGTTCGAAATTTGCAAGCATTACAGAAATGCATTTGAATGTGCCCACAACTAGATACTTCAGTGAAGGAATCATCCCATCCTTGCTATGAAAATGATTCAAAATCATTTCTAGAGATGAAATCCCATTTTATAGGATGTATTATTTCAGAGAGAAAATGAGGCAAAAGTTTTATTTCGTTTCTTCTTAAAGTGGTAGGCACATAAATGATGACATGCATTCCTTTTGTCTTGCTATGCTCTCCTATTTATGATAAAATCAGAGAGAGTTTCAATGGCAAACTTTTATAACTCTTATCTTTTGCTAGCTAGCAAGATATAATGACAACCACTAAAGGCGATTAACATTAATTATATTAGATGACTTGATCCTTCTAGATAATGTTGGAAGAAGAGATGAGACACGGCCTTTCAGGCCTCCATGATATTTTTGGCAATTTGGCTCTCCCCAATAATTGGCCTAATGGGCGTCCTCTTGATCTCTTAAACCTTTTTTTCAGCTTGCTCAGTTTTTTTTCTTATTTTATATGTATTTTTTTGAGTGTTTTTATGAAACCCAATTATCCATATACGTAGCTTTGTTAGTGTCCTAAAAATCTAAATTATCTTATTCCATTAGTTCAATTGATTGTTCCAAGTAATGAAATTTTTTTCTAGTTGGCCTTTTTTGTGTGGAAATTTTGTTGGATATAGTTGCCTATTTTATGTGACTTACTCATGCCACTTTGTATTGTTTACTCGTGCAAAATAAACTTAATGGCAGGATATTATTAATTATCACACCATATGAAACATAGTCTCTTCAAAAGCCTTTCATGCTCGTGTCAAACACTTCTCAGATACATGCTTCTGATATGCTCTAGCATGTTGAGATCGCGTCTAATGTGTTTCTTTTCAAGATTTGAATCAGAAATATTTGGAACGCATAAGCTTTTTCTAGTTTAGGTTGAAGGTTATAGATCACTTTATTTTTTTTAAGATTTTGGCATTTTAGGTGGATGACGCAATCTTGATATTGATAAATTTTCTTTAATGATGACTGGAAATGTTTGTCAAGCTTATTCTATAAAGTATTAAAATTTAGGCCTTCTTTTATTGATTTTAAAGCTTCTAATGTAACACATTTTGTGATTCTTTTTTAATAGAAAAGTTTAACTTTAGATAACTTTCGGCTATTTAGTTGTACATTTTTATATCAATAAATTGTAAAAGAAATATCGCGTGGATGCTTTTATTCTGCTTTTTTCTGATATGTTGTGTTCTATGGACAAGTGCTCTCTATCCTGTGTTAGTATTTGTGCTCGATATGTCAGATCCCGTCTTTTAGTCATTCCAATCAATATTCTAATCTACCTTGATGATGCTATGACTTAATTATGAGATGTTGTTTGTCCATTTTATATGTCTGTTAAATGCTATTTGCTGCCTTGTACTAACTGTGGTTTGTTCTCCGGAACCAGCCTGTGTTCTTTTTAAATTAGATGGTCATTTATTCCCTAAATCGAACACGTGATTTTTCATGAAAATGGAAAGCTAGCTATCTTCCTATATTCCCCTGTTGCAGTTTTTCTATAGTAATTTTAGTAAGCACTTCAATTGTCTCTAGTTTGAAAGCAGGCTATGCAATATTTGACTACACCCTTGATGACTAGTTCGGCTGGTTATTGGCATGTTTTCTTATGTGGATTAAGGATGGCAAGTTGTGGTTTCCCTTTTCTGGTTACTGGACCCTTTTATGGGAAGTCTTTGTTGCAATATTTAGCTGATTCTCTCCACGCTAATTCTAGTAGTTTTTCAGATAGATTATTTTTTTTCCCCAAATTTACAGCTTTGCAAGTGGTTTCTAATGCCCATGTTTTGCCAAACTGCTGTTGCTGAATCAGAAAATTTGTCGTCTTATTTCCTCCATTTTTCTTTTCATTATGGTATTAGAGTCACAATTTGGCAAAATTTGATGGCTGATGACTACGTAGGGCTTTGATATGTTCAAGAAAGGACGATGAGAAGATTACCTCGTGTTCCTAATCCAGCTAACAATCAACAATCAATCTAGGGGTCTTCATTGTGCGCTCACCGCTTCAAATGACATCCTATAAACTCAATGGGAAGAAATTTTTTCAATAAGCTTGTTTGGTTCAAATAATGGTTGAGGAAGATAAAATATTGTGTATCTGAGCAGTATTTAAATGGTACCAGCATGCATCCTTACGCTGAGATCATTCCTTCTCAGTGTGGGTGATTCTGGACCAAGTAGGAAAATAGTAGGAACACAAAAAACAAACTTTTATTAATATAGGGACAGGAGTTACAACACAAAATAACAAAAATCAACAACACAAAGCATGAACGACACAAGAAGACACTTTTAAGGTGCATTCTAAGGGCGGTGGAGGCTGGCTAGGTGGGTTGGGATAGTTGGTAGGGGTGGTGGCAACAAATGAATGTAAGTAGCACTGAGGGGAAGGTGCAGAACTGCAGGGGCAGCAATGATGAAGGGTTGGGCAGCAGGTTTTCCTGTAGAATAATGATGATCGAGGTTGGGATGAGGGCTAAGGAGGGGGGCAACAATGTTGAACTGTAGGGACAGAGCGGTTGAAGGCTGGAGTGATGTCTAGGGAGCTCGACAACAAGAGCAAGCCATTGGGGGGAGGGTGGCCAGGTGTGGGTATGAAGGATGGGGAGGCTGATGGCTGCTGAGGGGGGGGGGGAAGGAGCAGGAATGGTAAAAGGGAAATATACAACACCACCTTGGAGGAGGATACAACTGGAGCACCCCCACCTCCCAAATGCAACCATAGAATACGAAAAACTCTCTGCACAGGAAATTTGATAGTGGAACACCGCAAAAACTGCCAATAAACTCAAAAAACAAGCATATAAATAAACTTAGCTAGACGACACACAAGAAAAGAAAGAGGAAGAGAATGGAAGGAGGAGAAAGGGGCTAGCGACATTGCCGACCTCTCCAAAAACTGCTCGATCCGGACGGGAGATATGAAAGAAAAGTTGCTTTCCAAAAGTTACTTGACCTGAGCGGGTGACATGAAAGGAAAGCTGCAAGTGCACCTTAAAAGCTGCTCTATTCATGTTGGTCCATTTGCTAGCTGGCTGAACCAGCTAGCTTTCGCTCACCTTGGAGGAGGATACAACTGGAGCACCCCCACCTCCTCAAATGCAACCATAGAATACAGAAAACTCTCTGCACAGGAAATCTGATAGTGGAACACCGCAAAAACTGTCTATAAACTCAGAAACAAGCATATAAATAGACTTAGGAAGACGACACACAAGAAAGGAAAGATGAAGAGAATGGAAGGAGGAGAAAGGGTCTAGCGACATTGCCGACCTCTCCAAAAACTACTCGATCCAGGCGGGAGTTATGAAAGAAAAGTTGCTTTACAAAAGTTGCTTGACCTGAGCGGGTGACATGAAAGGAAAGCCGCAAGTGCACCTTAAATGCCGCTCTATTCCTGTTGGTCCATCTGCCAGCTGGCTGAACCGGCTAGCTTTCCCTCAGCCTCGCGTTAGTCTTCTAGGGTTGAGGGAGCTTTGATTTGAATTGCTTCATCCATTCCTCATAATCAGCTGGGTGTATAGCTAAGGAACTAGTATGGGAAGAGAAATCAATTCTAGGGTAAAATTTGTGGCAGGCTGCACCCCTCTCACTAGGACCCCCTCAGGAGAGATTTCTTCTTCACTGATAGTACCTGGATCTTATTGAAGAATTTTCGTCCCTATCAAGCTCCTATGTCCATCACAAAGGTGGGATTCACCCCTTCTGTCAGGACATCTGACGATGGGTACCTTGCTGCACTGTAAATAACCTCTGAATAATCCTTGGTAATATTCCCGACACAACACAAAATGACCCCAATTTTGGCATGTTGGACCTTCCTTCGTATGGGTAACTCGGGAAGGGGTCTATACATCTGAAAAAGTTGCAATGCTTTTTTGATACGTGGTGGCCCTGTATCTATGGTTGGCTCCTTAAACACATTCCCTTTTTGAACATCCTAGGTCAGTCCTATTGATGTTCCTCTGAACGCCTACAAAACAATAGCTCGAGGTACCACCACTTCACATTCTGCATGAATGCCCCTTACATCAAGGTCACTACCTTCTAAAACGACCATTGTTACCTTAGTTTAAATCTCTCTCAGATTCAATTGGAATTGGTTCTCTATTTCTGGTTGGCTGACAATCAAGGATCTCCTTTTCTGGATCACCGTTTATTTCTTCAATTGATAGCCGATTCTCCTTTTTTATGTCCTCACTGTCTTCAGTGTTTGCGGCATATTCACCCAACTTTTTGATGACGCCTTTTAGGTGAAGTAGATCACTTCCCATGGTTGTGCATTTTGCTTCAACATGTCCAAAGCTGTGACATTTGCAATAATTTCTTGCTGTGATAGACTTACGAATTAGTTTCACTATATATTGCAAGGGGGGTCGCTTGGTGATGCGTTCTCTCCACTTTGGAAGCTAGAGTCTGCAACTTCTGGCAGTAGTGAGCTGGTAGGAACTGACATTGTGTTTCTTGCTTCATCTTCATATCTTCTCGTTCCTTCTTTTGACCTTTCGAATCATGATCGAGGATAGCCTCCCATTGGATTTCATCTTCAATGTTTGTATGTCACCGCTGAAGTCGGATCATTCACCGTATCTCCTTCCGGGAAGGCTTAGGTAGGTACCTTGCTGGTGGCATGACTAGGGTTTAGGGTTGGGAGGTGAAAGAGGGTGTATGAGACTCATTAACAGTGTAGAAAATATAAATTGTAGTTGCTGATTTTTAAAATAAGCTAGGGGTTAATTAGGGTTAGGTCAAATTCTTGCTGGATGTTTGGAAATCGGAAAGAAAAATTTTTGGTGGAGATGGTTGGGGTTGAGGCGGATGCTAGGAAACCCTAGGATGAGATTAGAGTTGGCATAACTTTGATATCAAATGATGCCGGACCGAGTAAGAAAACAGGTGGAACGCAAATTTTTTTTTTTTATTAATATAGGGATAGGGTTACACAACACAATAGAAAATAAAAACACAAAACATGAATGACACAAACAAATACCTCTAAGGTGTATTACAAGGGTAGTGGAGGTCGTCTAGGTGGGTCTGGATGGTTGACAGGGGTGGTGGAAGCAAAGGAATGCTGGTGGCAGGGAGGGGACTGTGCAAAACTGCAGGGACAGCAATGATGGAGGTATGGGCAAAAGATTTGTTGCATAATAGCGGTGACCAGGGTTGGGATGAAGGCTGAGGAGGGAAACAACAATGCTGGACTATAGTGATAGAGCGGTTTAAGGCTTGGGAGACATCTGAGGAGCTGAACAACAAAAGCAAGCCGTTGGGGGAAGGGTGACTGGGTTCGGGGATGAAAGATGGGGAGGCCGGTGGATGTTGGAGGGGGGAGGAGAGGGAGTAGGAATGGTAAAAGGGAAGGACACTACTCCACCTTGGAGGAGAATACAACCAGAGCACAACCACCTCCCAAATACAACCCTAGAACAGAAAAAAGTTTCCACGCAAGAAATTTGAAAGTAGAACAAGCATATAAAATTAGAAAACAAGCAAAAGCTGCCAATAAACTCAGAAAACAAGCATATAAATAGACTTAGCTAGGCGGGACACTAGAAAGGAAAGATGACGAGAAAGGAAGGGGGAGAAAGGGGCTAGCGGCATTGCTGCCCTTTCCAAAAGCTGCTCGATTCGGGTGGGAGACATGAAAGGAAAGCAGCAAGTGCCACCCTAAATGCTGCTCGATTCTTTTGGAATCCTGGACCAGTTATGCTGTTCCATCTGCCAGCTGGCCCACTAGCTTTCCCTCAGCCCAATGTTAGTGGGGCACCAACAATGCTCTTCCAATTTTCTGACTTATTAGTCCTATGGAAAAACACATTGGATCTTTGTACATAACAATGTGTTCACTGATCAATATGGTGTACACTGATCAGTGAATGTACAATTATGGTGTACAATTTGTACATAACACCATCAATGATCTTTGTACACCAACAATGCTCCTGCAATGGATGAGAAAATCAATATGGTGTTCACTGATCTAACTTTTTTAACAATTATCTGAATTACATGATTATGCCAAAGAACTCAAGCAAGGAAGTATGAATGTCACCAAATAATTCACCACTTAAACAATATTGACAAGGACTTGACATTTTCAAGCTACATTAGTGGCTGTAGAGAGCATGCATTAAAATATCGTAACTTGTGGAGAAAATAAAAAATTATGACTTCCTAGTTATCCTCAACAAGGAGGTTAACGAAGTTTATAAAAGAAATCTTTGAATTCATTCATTATCCAAATTAAAAGAAGTATTTACTGAAGTTTGATGATAAGAAAACATACAAAGAATTATGCTAGATGCCACCAAGAACCCTCTCAACATTGTAGGTTTGGCTCTTGCTATCATGAGTTTGGAAACAAATCAAGGAATTAACTCAATGCACGGAAAATGAGGCAATCTCTAGTTTGATGTTTGCAGAAAGATTTATCACATATGGGAAAATTGTTGGAAACTTCACAGCAGGTCAGTTAATTGTAATGTTTGTGAATATAATAGCAAAGATGCTCAAACCTATCAAATCAAAATTGAGATGCTATACTTCAAATTGTGACATAATTGGTAATTTTTCTTGAACAAGGAGCAATCGGACCTTCTATAAGCCTTTCAGCTCCTCTAATGGCCTAGAAAGGTAGCTTTCTTTTGTCCCTTGTACTAAGGGAGATTAGGAATCCTGGATCATTAACTCAAGTGCTTCATTTCATATAACAAGTTGTATTCACTTGTTCTCATCCTTTGTTCCCTTATCTAGAAACCTCAAAGACAAAATCAACGATGTATCTTTATCTCTCACTGTTGGGATAGGAACCATCTTAATTAACTTTGGGCTGCTCCTAAATTCAGCATCGTATGTTTCAAATATCTCCTTTTAATTTTTTATTTGCAAGCAAAATATTTAAAGGTGAAGATTGTAGAATTGTTTTCTCACATAAACCTTGTGACTTTTTGGACTGGAGCTCAATGAAGAGGATTGACAGTGCTAGTTTGGAGTGCTATGCTACTTTGATGATGAATCCAAAGAAAGCAAATTATATATAGCTATAAACTATGATTCTTTTCATCTTACTAGGAAAGTGTATATACTATTGGGGCATCATTTGTTTGGTCTCTCAGTATCTATATCTTAAGAACCTGGTTCCTTTTTTGTTTGAAGTGAAAAATTCTTTCAACGTGAAATTTGTTCACTCACCGGACACCAAGGAACAACTACCTTTAAGCATATAGACAATATAAAGAAACCTAAATTATATCTTGAATCCGTGCATTTAAAGAAGTTAGACTTAAACCAACAAAAAATATTGGGGTTAACCCTTTCCCGAGTCCCAACTCTGCATCTCAGTGCTTCTAATCACAAAAGGATATACCTACTTGCTGACAAGATTAATGGGGGCTTTCTGATTACATATTGCTTGACAGGGGTATCTTGCTTGACAATTAATGTCTAGTATGTATAGTTTTTGTGCTGGAAAACTTATCAAAAATTCTCCCTTTGTATTCCTTATTTGGTATGATCCATTTGAGGGCTTTTACTTCTCTGTTTACGTTGTCGACAATATCTCTTTTTGTATCATCTATATTTTCTTTTTAAATTTTATTTGGACCTCTTTTCGCATTTTTGTAGGGACCGATGCCAATGGACTTGTATCTGGAGTGCCGGTTTCTGTAGAAACAGGGAAAAGGGCACTTTTACTTTTGAAAGGAAAAGAACGTGAAGGTTCTCATGTAAGCAAACGTCAATGTTTGTCTTCTTGATTTATATCAATGAAATTTTTTCTCTTAATGTACTTGCGTTTATTAGCAAATTGTTTAACATTGATTTGCTAATTATAGCCACATACTGCTTTTAAACTCATTAATCAGAAACTCAATCGGGCTCTGTTTATCTTAACAGATTCAGCGGCTTGCAGTGCCTGGAAGAATTATTAAAAGCATATTATCTAAGGAAGGGCATCAGGTGTCAGCATCTCAACCAGACCATCAGATGATTACAAGTAACATAGAGAATGATATTCGCCCTCGCCGGCCACCTATCCTGCACCCAAATTCAAAGGAACAAGCTTCTGGTGCACCACACAAATCTGCTTCTGATGCTGATTTAAAATCAGATAAAGTTGATAAGGATGCTTCAAGCGAATTGCCTACTTCTGTATCTATTAGTGATAATAAGTTTGAAAAGCGCATGAGAAATAAAGATAGACCTGATCGTGGGGTATGGGCGCCCCTTCATCGCTCTGATGTTTTTGATGGTAGTACAAAACTTTCTCTCATATTTTATTCTTCACGGTCTTCAAATGAATTTGAAACATCACTGAAAAAATATTTGTCTTTTGAATGTAGGACATGGAGGCACTAATTTGCTCCCAAACAATGAAATAAGGGCGGGTCATAGAAACAATAAATTTGATGCTCCAAGTGTAAATAGAAGTTCAGAATCTAAGAGCTTTGGAGGTAGCCGAGGGCATCATTCTTCTTTGGACAATGGTTGGTTCTCACAATATCCATGAACTATCTTTTTATTGATTTACCATGTTTATTCTGCATTCTCTTACTTTCACAGTAAATTTCATGGGAGATATATTACTTCTTTAGGTGCCAATAGGCATTCAGGCCGGCGGGGAATAGTTCATGGTTCAAAAGATTTGGATGTCTCAGCAAGTGCAACGGAGACTAAACTATCAAAAAGAGGCGCTAATCCATACGAAGTGAGTTGATTGCTGTGGAAAGCACAGTATTTAGTGTTATTAAGTGGCTTTATCACCAATAAGATGTGCTAATAGCCTTCTTCTGTTTTTATAGAAACAAGTATGGGTTCAGAAGTCCGGCTCTGCTTCGTGATTCTCCTTTGTCATGTAAGTTTTCTTCAGATTTTATTACTTTCATTTTGTGTCAGTGCAACTGTCAGTTTACGGTGAGATGCATTTCTAGAGTATAAAATTTGATAAAACTCTCTTCATAAATAATCCAAAAATCTGCTTAGCGAATCTTGTTCTATTAGTTATCTTCTGTAGCAGTAAAATGTTGCAAGTTCCATAATTCCTGAAATTCCCGAATAGGTTCTATTTTATTAGTCTTCCGTTAACAGTTTTTTTTCTCTTAAACACTGCAGGTTGAATTTTCTGTCACATGAATTTAAGCTCCTATTTTAGTGGTTGGTATTTTAATTTTTCAGTTGCGTGCATCTAAGTGATTGTATTTTTTAGTTACATGCTTAATGTTTAAATGTTCAAAGTTGAATAGCATGAGCTTTTCTTACATAAAATCACCAAACTATAGAATTTGTAATGCTAAGCTTGTAACATTCGACAGTTTGAGTAGTTTTCCTGTTGGGTTCTGAGGCCTATTCATTTTGTTTGGACATTGATTTCTGCTCGAAAATCTTAAAGGCTGGCCTTTGACTTTTATCAGAGATGACGAAGACAAAATGATCTCCATCGATCAGTGATTCTTTGGCAGTATGCAAATTGTTAATATCAACTGGTAGAAGCTATCCTTTTTTTTATTAATTTTTTTGAATTTTTTTTCTTAAGACAGTCAAGGCTTAGTCTTCCATTTTTTGTTAGGACCGAATCAGAAACTCTAGTCCAACATTATTATTAGTTACCCGTGCATTATTTATTGAAAACCCTGAAATTATATTTGTTTGCAAATTACGTGGTAGTCACCTTTTAATTCTATAGGAGTGTAAAATGTTGGAAACAGGAAATGTTTAGAAGCCATTTTAAATTTACATATCAGTTTTGTTGCTTGGATTCTATCATGCTCACCCATTAAAGCTGGAAGAGGACAAAGATAGTATCTTACGTTTATAGCCTTCTTTCTATCTCTCATTTTTTGGATCTAATTTCTATTAAATTACGTTTCTTGGCATGAAAACTACAATAGTAAATTTTGAGACCATATTTGTTATTTATTTAATTTTTATGGTTTCACTATCAGACAAGCACAAGAATGCATGTTGAAATAAAGTCTTTGTTTGGATTGAATAAAGATTAAGGAATTGGAATGAATTCCTAATAGTTTATAGGAATTTATAGCAACTGATTCAAGTTCAACTATTTTTCATTTTTTCTCTCAAATTTTCGGCATCCAAATTGAGACAAAATGTTGATGGTGGTACATGGGGAAAACAATCTGATTTGACTAGATTGTGGCCTCACATTTCAGAAATTGTTGAGCATTGGAGAATTATGTTGTAGATTTCTATAAGTTAACTAGTCAACTATATATAAGGCGTCCTGAGGCTAAACTAAGAAGGCGAAGATACTGAACATTGAATTCTATGATAAAAGTCAAATCAGATTGTTGAGTTTTGAGGGTTAGCTAGATCCAAAAAATGATAATAATTATATCCAAAAAATGATAGTGCCACTTGGTTCAAATTAACTAGATTTTTAGCATATTCAAAACTTTTTGTTTTTACCTTTTGTTATAAAAATTAATGTGCACACATACACAATATTTAGTGGTGGTAATCTAGGAGATAGGTTGTTGGTCAACATATGAAACTCTCTTAGTAGGAGCTGCATTTTGTTTGTTCTTCGCTCCTTAGACTCATTACCTTCTTGGACAACTAATGATAGTTTCCCTGCTGCTTCTTGCAAGGCCAAAAGGTAGCATGTGGCACTATAGTCTCAAAATTTCTATGAACTCCCATTCCTCAGACTACTTACAAAATAAGAGTAA
The DNA here is from genome assembly GCA_003013225.1 of Phalaenopsis aphrodite. NCBI lineage: Eukaryota > Viridiplantae > Streptophyta > Magnoliopsida > Asparagales > Orchidaceae > Phalaenopsis > Phalaenopsis aphrodite. Next base: position 806,071 of record NEWO01000188.1, on the reverse strand, counting down.
GGTGTGTTTCCCATATTTGGTGAATGAATATTTGTTCCCGCAATCATCATGACATGTATAATAGTTTTATTGCTCAAGACAACCAATAGGATGTGATGGGCATTTATAGGTACTACTTCACACCGCATGTATTTTTAGAATTTTTCTCCAATCGAGAGCTATACAATATATCTCCTGTCAACTATGATCTCATTCCTTTTCTTCAACCAAGATTCGAAATATTGCCGGGTGCGTTTCTTTGTGATAAGGCTTGACTTGTCTACTATTTTGGTAGACATCACATTTTCATGACTGCCTTCGTCTATGATAAGAGTGCACGTCTTTCCTTTCAAGTTACAACGAGTGTGAAAGATATTGTGGCGAAGCCACTATTAAGCTTTTGCGGGCTCAATCTGAAGAATTTGTTGAACCAATCATTTGTATCATCACATTCTCTTGTGTTTATTGTGTCATTGTTCATTTATTCTACTACTGGTGCTCTAATGGGTGTGCTCTTAGTACTTGAGTTTTGAGGTCAAGTCCCGTCTGTACGCTTTGGTGATCCCTTGATGATGTTGTTGCTTTTCCACCTTCAAAGTTAGGTATGTACATCAAATCTGGATCATTAAGGCGAAAACTGCACTACATTGTCGATAGATGGCTTCGACTCTCCAAGCTACCTTGTCACCCTGTGTTTCTCTGACTCCAACTCATATATCAATATGAGTTAATAAAATTTCCGCATACTTCATAGAATATTTCAATCTTTTTTTTATTATTTCAATTTTTATAAAATATCTTTAATTTACTGTAGTGTTTGTAATGTAAGCAAATCTTGATCTTTTGCCAATTCATGCAATATTCGACTTTTGTCCAGGTATTTGACTAGTATAATTTTATGTTTGATTGAATTGTGATTATGTTTGTAAACCCATTTGTTCTGTTAAGTGGAAGGAATTCCGTTGGTGTTAACCTGTTTAATACACTCGTTATTTTCCCATATTGCAGCAAGCTTAAACTGAATTGATTGAAATATTGACTTTGAAGTGCTATATTTTCATGGTGCATCTTGTCATGTTATCCAGCTGCTATGGATGGTGATTTGATTCACATTAATTTGCTCGATAGTATATTATGTTTGATACAGCAAATTGATCAATTTTGGTTAATGGTAATGATGTTTTTGTTCAGTTTATGTTAAAATTCTACATTTTCATCATATTTCTTTATTACGGATTAGCTCGTGCATGTGCATCCGATTGTCATTTCATGCCGTAGCACCCTTTGGGTTGAATGATTTTATTTTGGCACAGGCTGGTATGCCTTTTTCTTTGCCTTGCACTATTTCGTTCTTTTTTATATATTTGGTAGAGGCCCCGCCCTACAGGAACCAATGAACTATACGAGGCTATTTTTGGAAGAATTCTAAGCAATGGGTTTGATTTTATTGCCTGTGAACAAACCAGCAGCGCAAGGTGCTGTAATCGTGGTATTCATCTGAAATGCTGTACGCATTTCTTGTTACAAACAAAAGAAAATTATAATTGCAGTTTTGTATCCACTGCATCATGTCTTCCTTTGCATGATGTAGGGGTTGCCTTGTATATTCTCCTTTCCTCAAGTTGTTGATTATTTATTTCTTTGTATGCATTTTCTTTTTGGAAAATTTAGTACATTGCACGCAATTTTTATGTATTTACACGTCACATTTAAACTTTCATTTTTACATAGCACTTTCGTGCTTTAAATCCATGCATGAAAATGTGTATTTTACTTTTAAAAAGTGGTGGTAGTGCTATTTTTTGTGCCATAAGGGACGACTGCTATATTTGTAAATATGGCTTGCATGGTCTATTTAGCTGAATTCCCTTAGATGTCTTACTTTTTAGTTTCTCTGCTTCACATGAACTTATAAATATCAAATGCTGTAACTATGTCCTCCTCCACAGCTTTTTTCCACTTACAAGGTACCGTTCATTCTGCATTGGATTTCTCTAGCCGATGACATGAAGTCACAGTTGCACATATTCATATCTGCCATTATGCTTGTTCGCCTCTACCAAATGAACACAGGCATTTTCTACCTTATAATTCGCCTGGAAGATCTCCTATGATCTAATTTTCTCTGGTCCAACAACAGTTCATACATGATTGTGGTTCTTCTTTTGCCCCTTTGATATGTGAAGGCCTCTTCCTGTATTCCTGAAAGAGTTGGCAGCCCCTACAATTCTTAAACAAGACTTAACAATGGAAGCTGCTCAGTACGAGTGTGAGACTGTGCAGGGCTGTTTGTTCCAATTTTTCCAGGCTGCTGGAATTGCTGAAGACATAAATATACTGCGGCATTTGTCAGAGCTGTTATGAACTGTTTCGAGGTGAAATTACAGTTGCTTACCTGGTACTTTTAATTATTATAGTAAATAGAGTTAGTTATCTGTGTTCGTTGAAAATATTCATACCGACAGCGCCGCACCGTGCCGAGTTGGCTTCATATTAGCCAACAGCTGATGGTGAAAGCGGAAATTGTTGTGGATTTCAAAGATTGTGTTTTGGGTGAGGATTTGGTTTGTTGTGGATGTGAATGCTGAATTATAATGATATATATATATATATATATATATATATATATATATATATATATATATATATATATATATATATATAAGATTTGTAAATTTATCTTCAACCCTTATCATGCGCGCGTACAATTTTTCCTGTATGTTGGGACTTTATATATGCATTTAAGTTTGGAGGAATTTGAAGGCCCTTTATATCCTTTTGAGCTGAGGTGAAGATTTTTGTAGAGTTGTGATTAAAGTATAAATCTGAGCTGAGGTGAAGACTGGTTCGATGCTTTGTTTCAAGTGTTCAGTGAAAAATTAAAAAAAAAAATCACTAAAAATCACTCTAATATGATTTATTATTTTTATAATCATTAAACATATTCTGCCATTAGAGCAGAAAAAAAAGATTGATTATTTACATTGAAGTGGATGTGATGGTAATAAAAAATTTTGTGAAGAATCTTGCAAAAATAAGACCTGCTAAGCAGCGTAGTTGTTTGTTATGATAATTATTTGCTGCTATAATGGCTTAAAAAATAGCACCGAATTAATATGATTACGAAAAAACGCATTATATAATTAAAATTTAAAAAAATGAGCTAATGCTTATAATATCTGAAATAACGCAAAGTTTATTTTTGTTTTTCATGAAGACGCAATTAAAATTTGCATTTTAGAAAACAACTGAAATTGAAAATTATATTTGCTTTTCAATTGTTTCTTTATATATTTTTAAATGTTTGTCTATTGCTTTTAAAAAAAATATTAAATTTTTTATTTATTATAAACAATGTTTAGTATCTTTATGTATAACGAATTGAAAAAAATAGTTTTTTTTAGATGGCTATTATATATTTATATAAAGTAAGAATTATTGATTATAAATTAAAATTAGTTTAGTACTATGCCTAACTTAAACCCTAAAGTCTAAATATACATAAAAAAAAATTTAATTTTATGAAATTTTAACCATTGTAAGAGGTCCTTAACTAAAATTTAATAAATAATTTATGAAAGAAATTTAATTATTTAAATTTCTATCGATTAAATGATATTATAAAAAAAATAAGTTAATATTGTTATTTAAATCAATAAAGGAATATTTTTTTTATTAATTAAATATATTTTAAAGGAGCCTTGTGTGAGAACAACCAAAACTTGCACACTATTAGGTTAGTCTATCACACTATGGAATAACATGTCTTGGGTGTATATCTGTTTTAAAGGAGCCTCGTGTGAGAACAACCAAAACTAATCATTCTCCTTAGCATTAGAAGTCATTCTCTTGGAGCATCTTATGGTTTTAGTAGTCCAACTAAATGGACCCTGATATTGCTCTCGACTTCTATGAGTCTACTCCATATGAAGATCTTGATTTGTTTTCTTATCAAATGCATTATAATCAATAAAAATAGACTGCTCTCCTCTACTAGAAAATTGAGCATTTTTATTATAACCACCAATAAGCGGTGTTAAATATATAAATACAAAAGAATTGAGGGATAAACTCTCACTTGATTAGCATTACAGCACAAACGATGCTCCTTTCTAAAATTTCCTCAGTTCTATGATATGCTTCCATGGGAAAGAAAACTGATTGTGATCGATTGTTGTAAATGTGGCAACAGCTTGGAGAAAAACTAATGAATTTCTTATTTTTGAATCTGCGCGCGTGGTTGGGTGGAGGAAGCTGAAGTGGACAGAGGAGGGAGATTTGAACAGGATTGTGGCAGGTTTATTCTATCTTTTCAAATTCACCCTTTTTTCCTACTTCATCCCCTCCATTCCTATAGCTTTTTCTGCAAATGCAGCTTCTTGCTTAACTTTCAGGCCGAAAAAGGAGTAAAAAAAATCTCATTTTGGATACTTTACATGAGACTGGTTTCTTCAGATATCCACAACGTATTAATTAAATTCACAAAATCTCTGTCTCAATCAAGTTATGGCTTTGATAGCTTGCCTTCGCCCGCTATCCGGTCCTTTACAGCCATGGTTGCTCCCCATTGCAGACGACAGCAAGACCAAGCCGCTTTACCATTTAATCTCGTCTCCGCTCTTCGGTACGCCAAAACTCATCGCCTGCTATCTGTTGGAAAGATGGTCCACGGTCTCCTTGTTCGATCTGGGTTGGAATTTGATGTCTATATTTCTAATAATCTGCTTTGTGCGTACCTGTCAAGTGGTGCGATTGTTCACGCACGCAATATGTTTAGGCAAATGCTTGTACGAGATTCGGTTTCCTGGAACATTATGATATCAGGGCTTGTTAACCTGGGACTTTATAGAGAAGCATTTGTTTGCTTCGGAGACATGATACGACTCGGAACTCTCCCAACCCACCCTAGCTTGGTATCCGTCATTGTCGCATGTGCTGAAATGGAAAATTCAATATATGCTCTGCAAGCTCACAGCTTTATCATCAGGTTTGGTTTTTCTTCTTTTGCTTTTGTGGGAAACTCACTCTTGAAGTGTTATGTTGAATATGGAGATTATGAAGATTGGCAGAAGTTGTTAGATGATATGCCTGCTTTGGATGATATTTCTGTTCAGATTTTGTTGAGAGGATGTGTTAGCCATAATATCTTCAGTTTCGCAGTCGAATTGTTTAAGCACTCACGCTCAATTGGCTTGCATGTTAGCCCTTACACAATCACTAGCTTAGTGAGTCTATGCTCGAGTCCTGATAATGCAACCTTCGGTGTCCAAATTCATGGTTTTTCTGAAAAAGTAGGTATGGTTATGGATGCTTCAGTCGTTAATTCTCTAATAACAATGTATTCAAGATCCTATACTTTACATGATGCAGAAGATCTGTTTGAGTTGTGTGTTGCAAGAGATATAGTTACCTGGAACTCTCTCATCAATGGCTATGCATATAATGGAGAGGGTGATGCTGGCTTCAACCTTGTTCAAAGGTTGCTGTCTAGTGGAATTTTGCCTAATGAATCTACTTTTCTGAGCTTCCTATCTTGTTGTGCTACCATTGTTGTTCTCCAGAATGCGAGAAAAGCACATGCTTTGATTCTCAAACTTAGAGAAGGCTTTGAGCAATGGACTGATACTGTTATATTGACCATGTATTGTAGAACTAAGAGTATAGGAGATGCTGCTGTTTCTTTCCATGCTACCAAAGTTAAGGATGCTTTGTCATCAAATTTGATAATGGGGTTATATAGGAGCTGTGGTCGCCATGACGACTCGATAAACCTCTTTCACATACTTCAATCTCAAGGCTCACAGGTGGATGAAATGATGTTCTACGGCGTCCTTTCTAGCTCTTCCAGACTGGGATTTCTAGATTTTGGATGCCAGATTCATGGTTGTGTCATAAAGAATGGGTTTGATGAGATTTCTCACCTCAAAAACTCTATTTTAGAACTATACTCTCAATGTGGAGGAGTGGATGATATGGAGAGGGCTTTTGAGGAATCTGAGAAAGCTGATTTATTTTCATGGAACATGATGCTCATGGGATATGCGAAAATTGGTTTCTTCCACAAAATTATTACTATTTGGCATGATATGCTTAAGTTAGATATTAAGCTTAATGAGTTCTCTTATTCTGCTTTACTGCATGCATGTTGCCATGTTGACTTGCTTTTGATTGGGGAGCACATCCATGCTGTGATCCACAAGATGAGGCTAGCATTTGATGTAGCACTGATGAATTCTTTGCTGACCATGTACTCAAATTGTAAGCAAATGGAGAAAGCTCATTTGGCCTTTGAGGAGATCCCTTCACCAGATTCTGTATCATGGAATGCCATGGTTTCAGGTTACACACAAAATGGATTTCCAGCAGAATCTATTGAACTTTTTGTGAGGATGAACGAAAATGGAATTGAGACGAACGAGATGACTTATGCGAGCATCTTTTCCTCATGTTCTTCGATTGCAAACCTGAAATTGGGGTTTCAGTTCCATGCTCAAACAGTCAAAAGAGGATTTGATTTAAACTTATCTGTTTCAAACTCGCTCATCACAATGTATGCCAGATGCGGTAACATACACGAGTCATCCCAGATTTTTCGTAGAACCAAGGAACCGGATCTTATCACTTGGAATTCGATGATAAATGCGTATGCCCATCATGGGCTTGGGAAGGAGGTGATTTCTTTGTTTGAAGAAATGAATAGTTTTAGCGAGAAGCCGAACAACGCGACCTTTATGGGGATTCTTTTGTCTTGTAGTCGAGCGGGTTTGGTTTCTGAAGCATGCCATCATTTCAAAATCATGGAGGAGGTTTATGGGATTATGCCAAGTGAAGAGCATTGTGCTTGCTTGGTTGACACATTGTGTAGGGCAGGTAAATTGTGGGATGCTAAGTTGTTTATAGAGAGCATGCCTGTTAAAAATTGTTCTTTAGTTTGGAGAACATTATTAAGCTTTTGTCGATTAAATGGAGATGTTAAGCTTGCAGAGGTGGCAGCAGAGAAAATAATTGATTTGGAGCCGTGTGATTCGGCTCCATATGTCATCCTATCTGACTTGTATGCCTATGTAGATGATAGAACCATGAAGAATCATTTGAGGAGGTTAATGGAAAATAGAGGAGTGAAAAAAGAAGCTGGGTTCAGTTGGACTTCTAGCTAGATTTGTTCAGCTGTTTATGCTTTTGGTAAACAAGAACATGGTAGCAAGTTTGAAGAGCTCGGATAAGATGTAGGTTGCCCAATTAACATTTTTTCCTCCTTTTATAAACATTTGTTTTTATATTGAAGTGGCCTGAGGCATGTTTATGTTGAAACAATTTAACTCAAAATTAAGAAAGAATTTAATTCAAACAAGTTCAATCTCGGCTAATCAGGTGTTTGTGAAGTCTGATGAGCTGTAACTTAATCTCCAGGACCTCAATTGGCAAATTGGCATGAGGCCTAATAAGTAATGGGAGAGAGAGATTTTCCCTGTCCTCTTTGGTTAATACATGCAGCGTGAGTAGAATTTTTTGAAGAAATAATTGTTATCTAGAGTATTCATTTTACCTTCTCTCGAATTTGATATTCTGTTCTTGCTAACTTTGACGCAGCTAACATAAAACTTGGTTCTTACTACACTTAATGGACAATATTGTATCCAAAAATCATGTTATTAAACCACAGCACTATCATTAATCTTACAATAAATCTTATGGTCATTGAAGTTGAAACTCAAATGATCGGTTGAATGCTCTGTTACTGTTTCACATGCAACAAGCTCTGCAGAAATAGTCAAGATTAACAGCAATTTCTGTACCCTTTTTTCATCAGGTTTTCTGTAGATACGAATGAATTTTCATACTTTTGTCACATTGCTATGTTTATTTTACAGCATATTCTATCACTCATTCCTTAATTAGATCTCAGCTAATCTTCGCAATAAAAACTGCACTTTGATGAAAAAACTGACGGTCAAACTACATTGCAGATAGATTTTGAAACTAAAAAATAAAAATTTATCATTCCAGCCAAACAAGCTACCCATTGTAATTATTTCCGAGAAGAAAAAGTATTTCTCACATAGTTTCTTCTCACATTGTCACGACAATCTATAGTGCAACCGAATGACTCTGATAATGATAGTGAGTACTCCCACATAAGGCTTGTGAGGCTACGGACAATCAAATGTATGTTGGTGATGGGAAGGCCAGTAAATTCCTTCTCTCGGGCAAGGAAGAAGAGGTGCAGGCTGAGCAAGAAAGGTAGGAAACCTCTGCCCTGGCATCAATACAGAAAAATCAGGAGTTGGACTCAGAACCTCCTGTAGATTCAGGTAGAGATTAGGATTTAGGGCTATATTTGATAAATTCAGTCGTTCAGAATATGAAACAGTAAAAAAATGCACAAAATTTAAACAAATTCAAACATTGCAAGTGAAATTGAACTTACAGATTTGGAGTTGAGAAGCTTTCCAACTGAGTGCAATTGAGACTGCTGTTGATTCTCCCCAAATGACTCTGGACTTTCGTTTTGAGGCTGCTCTAATGATTGCCTTGGTCTGATTAGATACTCAAATATTGCCATTATGAGGAACATAGATACCAAAATTGCAGTGGCGACAAAACCAAATGAAATTGAGTTCATTGATGTTCCCAAGTCCTTCCAGGGCGCCTCTTTATCAGTTGTTTCTGTTTGAGCTTGATCTGTGTTTAATCTGTCTGATCTTTCCCAAAACCTGTTCATATTGGCTGGCTTTTACTTTACTAGAGGTTTAAATTCCTCATATCTGCAGATGATATGATAATGGACTTAGTTTCAGTACTTGAAAAAAGGAAATGGAAACTAAAATAACTCAAAATAGAACAGAACGGATTTCCAAATCCGAGCAGTTGAAAGTTTGCATGCAAGATAGAAAAGAATGAAAAAAATATGAACTCTGTTAAATTCTTACCATTTCAGAACACAATATAAGCCTTAAAATTCAGGGAAAAAAAATCAGGTGTTTGAATGCATACTTGCTTCCCAAAGGAAAAAAAATTGCTTTCGCTGTTGAAATACTGATAAATAAAGAAGCAGTACAGTGTCTCCTGTACACTCTGATACTTTTAATCATAATTTTCAAACTATTTTTCTCAATATAATCGAAGGTAAACTTACTAGTAATGAAAAAACTCTAAAATCTCTGACAAATAACGATAGAGTGTGCTCTTTAAAATGAGAATGAGCTTAAACAGGGTCACTCCGGCATTGTCATTTCAATAGAAATATAAAGATTAGTGGTAGGATCCCACATGCTTCAATCCATCACCGTTTGAAGGAAAAAAGCTGCCACATTTCTAAAAAGACTTCAATTGAACAATAAAAGTTGCATTCAAATTATTAAATACGAGTTTTTAATAATCAAATAAAGGAAGCATATAAGCCATGAGATCTCGTTGATATATATAGGCATAGAAAAATAGGCATTCAGCTAATACAAACCAAGCATCAATAATAGAAGGCTGACAACAAAAAGAGGATTCGAAATGACCTGTATCATTCGAAAAATATGTTAGTGCAGAAATACTAAACTTAAAATTTTGAACTAAAAGAAAAAGGAAGATTTACATAGATACCACTTAATTCCTTTGTATTTACATATCTAACGCCTAAACTTCAATTTTGCATATATAACATCTTACCTATGCATGAAAAAGATGCATTTCATCTTTTAAAAGTTAAAATAATCGTATGTTTGATTTGATATGAAAAATATGAGTGGTATAAATGTAAAAAGGTAAAATTTAGGTGTTAGATATGTAAATAGATAAGAGTTGTGATTATTGTACCTGTAAAAGGGCCCACTGACTTTTGTCAGGAGCACAAAAGCTAACAGTTGGAGGCACAGAATTCAAAAGTATGGCAAACAATAGGAGCACCCTTTGCTTCAAAGAAATAATTTATGACAGGCAAACAGTAGCTGCCATTATTTAAAGATTGCATGGCTCCCTAAGCAATTAGAACATTATTGGACTCATATCTGGACATTTGAGTTTCAACAATTCCAAAATCTTAAAAAGTTTTATTATTTAGTTTGGTTTTATTTTTTATTTAACCATCAGGTTTAAATTGAATAAACTTAAAAACAAAAAATGTAAATCATACAAGAAGATCAACTTTAATAAATAGATAATTAAAAGGTAAAAATTTTTTCCCAATACAATGAAATTTGTTTTGCACGGATTTGGTAATATGAATCAATTAAACTGTAGTAAGAGGGAAGGAATAATACAATTTTGGATTATTTCAGCCGATGGACTCCAGAGACAGTGAGGGAGCATTGGAACAAACATAGTGGGATAAGTGGTATTAAATAAATTACAGTTTTGTTTCTGTCCCTCCTTGCTGAATCAAGAACCAAACATCAAGAATCATTCAATTCCATTTTTTTTTTATGATTGAATGTTTTAATTCCTAGTGATAGAAATTAAAAAACTTAGGATGAAGGCATCATTGTTACCGAAAAAGGAAAATATTGTGCACTAAATAACAGAAATCCCAAACTGCAGACATAAATCAGCTGATGAAGTGTTGTGTTAATTTAAATACATATATGGTATACTAGGACTTTTTCCTCAGAGAATGAGTGAGTGAGAGAGAGAGAGAGAGAGAGAGAGAGATGGGAGGAAATTTTTAACTTTTCAGATATTATTTATTTGTAGTCCAAATAGCATCCATGCAGCACTAATTTATACAAATACAGTTTAAATTTTTTCAACTCAAACTTACATCAAGATAGATCAACAAAATTCTATCATCCTGCAAAAAATAAAAACAATCCTAAAATTAAAAGCAATAAAACAAATACAATATGGAGTTAATAATAGAATAATAGAAAAAGTCTATCAATGTCCAGAATAATTTTGAGGCATGTTTTGGTGCACGTTAAAGCCAGACAATTTTTCAAGAACTAAATAATTTTTTTTTTTAAGAAAAGACATTTTTGAAACACAACAGTACCTGGGGGAAAATCCTATACAAAGAATCATTTATTTATTTATTTATATTTTAATTTATACACAATTCCTTGTCAATTTAGCTGCTTCAAAATAGAACCTCATATTTTATAAATTTTTTTATACCTTCTATCTTCTTCTTAAATAAATGAGGTAAGCTTACATATGTTTGCACACAATTCTTATGTATTTATATATCTCACACCTAAACTTTCATATTTACATGCATATCACACTAGTGTTTTAAGCCTATACATGAAAATGTGTATTTCATTTTTAAAAGATGGCAATAGTGCTATTTTTGATGTGATATTAAAGATTTAAGTGTTATGTGTGTAAATATGAAAATTTTGGTGTGAGATATGCGAATGCATAAGAGTTGTTTGCTATGTATGTAAATGCCCCTAAAAAGAATATTATGTTGACTGAATGAATGATTGGCATATGAGACAGCTTAGAAAGTGAAATATATTTCAGCTTTTGCTTTACCTGATAAGCTTGATGGGCCAAACAAAAAGTAAAGGTACAAGCTTGTAGTGTTCCCAGGTGAGGTGATAGTGGGGTTCACATGTCACACCCTCTTCAATGCGAAAAAGACCCAAAAAAAATGAAAAAAACAGGAAAATAATATGTTTAAAATAATGATTAAATAATATTCTTGATCAGTTTTTGTTGATATTTTAATTAACAGCTCGATGGTCATATCTTCTATTATTGACTCGTTAATTCTATCTGTGCAATTATCTCATTTTAATTGATTGGTTTATTTTAGATGATTTAGATTGTTTCCAGTAAAATTAAAACGATTTTATACATAAAATTTGAATTCAGTCCTAATAATCTAAAGTGAAATTAACATGAGCATATGTTGTATGAGAATGTGCAGAAGCAGTTAACACTAACTTCCTCCATTTTACATTGACTGGAGCTAAAAGGTAAAAAGGTGAACTCTTTTATCATTTATTTGCACACATTCATATAAACTTTTATCTTTTACAATCAGAGAATTCATGAACAAATTACATGGCAAGCATGCATGACAGGATCCTCAAATTGACAGAATATATATACACGTACAGGTTTTTTGGTCTGCTTAAGAGCAGTTGTACTTAAAGAAACAATTCTGCTTCGTCCTTACTTATCCTCTATGTGACTCGTTTCCAAGACATAGTCTCGCATAAGCCTCGTGTTGGATTCATCAACCATCTGCAAAACATCTTTCAACTAGCTGAAGTAGCCAGATGGAATATTTCCTATTAGAAATTTAAAATTAACGGTCAGGATTTCTGACCTTATATGCTAACTTCTGCAAGTTGTCCCACTCAAAATCTCTCTTGGAATATGCAGATCGAACCTGGATAGTTTAAATTTTTCAGCTTGAGTTTTCTAACTGAAAATTCAAGCATGATTATTATTTTACTGGAAAGATGAGACCAACCTCCATGATGCGCAGAGCTGTAAAACAAAAGAGACCTAATTAGCATGAAAATTATAAAGATGAGAGGAATGTGCAATTGCCAAGTTTCTGGAAACTGTAACTAACCAAACATAATTGAAGATACACTGTTTATTACTGTAAATTTTATGTATTATTGAGTACATTACAATAGAACTCTACGACCATCTTTGTGTTGCCTATGGCGTTGCCTTGAGAGTAACCTAAACTTTCATATTTACCTACATAGCACTTTGGTGTTTTAAGCCTATGCATGAAAAGGTATATTTCAGTTTTAAAAAGTGATATTAATGTTATTTTTTATGTGATATTAAAGATTTGAGTGTTGTGTGTAAATATGAGAGTTTACGCGTGAGATATGTAAATGCATAAGAATTGTATGCTATGTATGTAAATGCCCCTAAAAAATAGTCTAGCAAAAACACGAATTCTAGAGATCAATGAGTATTCCGTGAAATGCATTTGTTGGATAGCAAAACATCAGCTGAAAAAATCCGAACAACAAAAAGAGAAATAGAGATGTGAGTATACCGACTAGATGAATTTTTAATGTTTCATAGCGGAGGCATTGGGGGCACATGTCCACCAGCCCAGCCCGAAACAATTAATATATTAATAGTATGTTAATAGCATTTAGGTTTTTAAGTAATTTACCCTGCCCGACCAACACCCAATATACATGCCTTGTCTCTTTAGAAAACTTGAGCATCGTTCTTTGGCCGTCATTGGACGCCCTTGCAGTTTTCCAGACATTGTTCACTGTTCTTGCCAGAGAGTGCTCACCATGAAACAACCTTCCATTGGCACCCATATTGTTTACTGAAGCAAGTTCAAGAAAGAGGCTAGCATCAAACTCATCCTAGCGGTGCCGCAGCAAAAGTTTATATATAAATTTTTAAATGCAATTTTTGTCTTTACATTTTTTTTACAAATTATATCTAATTCCACTTTAGTACACACCAAGCCAGAAATTATATTCAAACAACCCCACATTTACTTTATTGGTACATTGAAATATTTTATTTCGTGATAGATATACAACATTGAGAGCTCAATAAAAAATTTAAGATAAATATTGAATTGCTTCTATGTGTGGCATGTTTAAATCTATGTGATTAATTATCAATTTTTAATTAAAAAAAGTTTGATATCAATGTTTTTAAACGCACGCTTTGAAGCGTGCTTCACAAGCAAGTAAAGCGAAGCGCATGATGCCCGCTCTGCTTCACTGAAGCGAGTTTTAAAGTGTTGAAGCAAAGAATCCGATCGTGTTCACAGTTTAGTGAGAGAGAATAAAAGGGCTATTGAATTAATTTGTTTATTTATGTTTTAAAATTTAGATTTTGTTTTGAGTAATTATATATATATATATATATATATATATATATATATATATATATATATATATATATATATATATATATATATATATATATATATATATATATATATATATATATATTGTAATTTTTAGGTTATTAATGGCCGCAACAAACTATTAGAAATTGTATAAAATTTTAATTTATAGGTTCACCCTCAATGTTTGCTTTCAAGTTAGGCATTACACCACATTCTTTTATATTTTATATTAACTTTTAAGTTATACTTTATATTTTGTAATTGTTAAAGAATGTATTTTTACATTAATAGCTTCATATTACATGTTAGTGCTCTAGTTAATAAAAGCACCACTTCACTCGTCGCTCTTCACTATTCGCTCTTCGCACTTCGCTCTATCTTTGAAGTAAAATTTAAACTTTGCACATCGCATTGCGCTTTGCGCTTTGATAATTTTGATTGATATGTCTGATCAAATTTTATCTTTTAATTTCTCAAACATTGATTTTATTATATCTAACACTTATTTATCTAGTGATGCATTTTGAAAGTAAAAAATGATTGGAGATTGAACAAAAATTAATAAAGATAGAAAAAAATGATATGTAACACTTAGTGTGCGTTCATTACTTGTGTTAACTTTATCAATAGCTGCAACAATGGTTGTATGTGTATTCTTTGCTATGAAGATTATAAGAATCATTTGTGTGATTGTATGGGAGACACTTTGACGAATGATTGTCTATTAAATTTAACAATATTGATAAATTGTACAACAATATGCAAAAAATGGTAAGTGAAATGCATGAGAAAGTACAATGATATTTCATGTAACATTTATCACTTACACCAAACAAAAAATATTGGATGCTTTCTACAATAGAGTAATTTGTACATGTTGGCACTATTTTGGTCGGGGGAGTTGCCCATAAGAAGTTGTCGGTCACCGGAATTAAGATCCCGTTGCCCGTTTCGGAAGGATGTTTAAATTTACATATAGATTTAAGTTTAGAAAAATATGAAATCAAATTGACCTCATATTTTTCATAGTTTAAATGAAAGAGCATCATACCTCAAATCCTATATCTATCCTGAAGGATAAGCACAAGACTTGAGGATGAGACTCGATCAGATAAACTAAGAAATATATGACGTCCGTTTGGTCTGCGAAATCGTTTTATTTGCCGACAAGTTCTCCTATTTAATATGAATAATTAAATAGGGTTTATATTAAGCTGAGTTCGGAAAAACTTCCTATAAGGGCAAACCCCTATAGCTAATTACATCTTAAATGACTGAAGTCACCTAAGAAAACTCTCAATAAAAATCAGGAAGTATTATCTTCAAAACGGTCAAAAAGATAGAACTTTTCAACGAAATCGGACAAAGAGATGTGCAAAGGGGAATAATTTAAACTTGGAACATTTATTATAGAATCCAAAGGAAGAAGAACTAGGGGATGCCACAGATCCGAAGGAGAATCTCGATGACTTCCCAGTCTACCATATGGTTTGGCTTCAGTTTCGAGGAAGAAATATTCAAGTGTTTTATCCTGCCAATTTTATTTACTTAGGGCTTACATTCGTGTGAAACGATCACACAAATAGCCTGGAAAATATGATGATTTAGGTCGTGACAGACGATAACCTCGGAATCCTAAGACGAGTAGGGCTTATAATGTACAGTAGAGCCGTACAAATACCTAAAGATAAGTTGAGGATTTATGTTGCATAAAAAATAATCTCGAAATCCTGTGAGTTGTTTTAATTTCTAAGGAATGATTTAACTGGTGTAGACACGTTCTGCTGTTGAAGATGGCCATGCTGCCCACAATGTTAGCTCCAAACTCCTTGTCGTGACGAGTTTAAGTTTTCTAGGGTGTCAGGTTATGATGTCAAATCAAGCGGCCCTATGATTGTAGTCCTTTAAACATTTTATGAGAGACATGTTAAAGTTGTACAGTGTATGGAACAACAGTAGAATGTGTAGCACAGGACAACAATAGATTATGTAGTGAAAAAGAACAGTACAACATGCAGTGTAAACAAAAGGTAAAAGGTACAGCTAGAAAGTGACTGCAAGAAAGTAACATGCTGTAAACACAAAACAAACCTGTATACCTGAGAGATCCGTTGTTCCTTAGGTGTAGTTGATAAAACAGGTACAAATAGAACAGGCTGAAATGCATCATGTAAACGAAAGCAAAAGAAGAAAAGAAGCGTCACCCGAAAAACTTGAGAAAGAACGGTAAATGAACAACGATGGAAAATTCAGGAAAAATCAACGAATAATCAATGACAAAAAGCTCGAGAAAATTAACGAGTAACAATTCAAATAAAATCCTCAAAACCTCAGGAAAATTCCGGAGAAAAGACCACAAGTGCTTTGTCCAAAAATTTTGATAAAACATATGAAAAAGTCTGAAAAGAGGGGACCGCAAGCACTCGGGTAAGGCTAGACTCATATATATATTTGTACTCGAGGGTCGTCGAAGGCTACTCGGTCACCCAGATGTATAAAGTCTGTCACTCGACTAGAAGGGTGTCCTACTGAATCTAACTTAGAAGGATACTTCTTGGCCCAAACAGGTAATCAACAGGCGGACAACCAATTTTTAAAATGTATTTAAAATTTATATTTTTAGCAGGTTTCAAGCATACAAAAGTGAGTTGTATCAATTTTGTTTGTAGCAAAAAAAAATATTTTTGTTTGAAAAAAGTGTATCCGTTCTTATCAAATTTATTTTTATTAGTTTTGAAAGTGTAGTTGTCCACTAGTCGATCACACTGTCGGGCGTAGGACTACCAACAACCTAAGAAAATACGGGTCAACTCCCGCTAGTCTTATGTCGGTGAATGATATTACATCCTACGGTTCACCGGGTCCGTGGGGGTGTCCCGATGTCGTAGGATGGAATATCATTCCGCTCTACCACCGGTATGCCTTTGTCATCACCGCCCTAAGCCACAAAACAAAACCGAACTATTTGCGACCTTACTTGATGAATTCACATATAACAAAATGCTATACATGGACACTTATGTATCAGACATAAGCATAAAAAACCGAACCAAGAAGCAAGGAAAAAAAAAACAAAAGTAGGGTGAGAGAGAGGAGACACTGATCCTTAAAAGACCGAAAAGAAGGATGATGAATCAACCCTGAAAACTCGTAACGAAAATACCTGAAGAGGTAGGGCCCAAGGTCCCTGAATCAATCCAAAAGGATATCATTTTCTCGCTTTTATTAGAATTGAATCAACCCAAGGAGGGTGTCCTTTCCAAATCCTGTCTCAAACGAGTCGAAACGGGCCTGAACCAACACGACGATCACCCACAAATGACCTCCCTGATATCGGTGTCTAACCTCCAAAAATATCTTCCATGGGCTCAATTTAATTCAACCAAATGCTCTCCCAAATAGAACATGAAAATCCTTCAAATTCCATGAATTGAACAAAAGGAAAGTGACCTGGGGAAGACTAAAATCGGCACCTCCAAACTCATGCCAAAATTAATCAATAGCTTCACATACCAAATAAACATAGAACCTTCCAATAAAGCCACAAAATTGCTCACGACTGGGGTCAATAGAGAAGAGGAAGTAGCCTCCAAGGCTCTCGGCCAAGGCCACCAACAGAACAAGGAGCTCACGACTAAGGCAGGAAACAGGGCCAAAAGAGGTTAACGGTTAAGGCAGGAAACAGGGCCAAAAGAGGCTCACGACCAAGGCAACCCAAGACACAAGAAAGGCTCACGGTCAAGGCAACTTAAAGCACAAGAAAGACTCGCAGCCAAGGCAACCCAAGGCACAAGAAAGGGTCACGGCCAAGGCAACCCAAGGCACAAGAAAGGCTCGCCGCCAAGGCAACCCGAATCAATTCCACGAGGATCTTTGATATACATAAGAGAGTACAAAATATAACCATAATTTTGGGATGACAAATTTGATCCACCAACAATCATCCAAGTAATTCAAGCCCAACAAGAAGGACCAAATCAAATTAAACAACCCGTAATATACTCACGGGTAGGAGTAGGAAACCATCTGGCAGCTCTCGAATAAGGACAACACAACACAACAAGACAAGTTCTTGGGTAAGGGCCTAGAACAAACCAAATCAACCCCCCAAGCCACCTCTCGGGTAGGGACAAGTATAAAGTACAAACATAGGCTCTCGGGTAGGAGCTAAACCAACAAACCGAGCCCCCAACCAGAGACAAAAGACAAGCTTCCGAGGCTTATAAATGGAATTCAAATCATTAGGAAAAAACCTCAACTAAAACCAAAGCCAAAGGCCTCGATGAAATCAATATCCCATCTTCAATAGTGCAAACCGATTACCAACAAGAACCAAACTGAACTGCAGCTAAGTGTCACGGACAAATAGTCCCACATCGGCTAGGTGTAGGGCCGAAAAGCAGTATTTAAGTCATGGGCTGCCCACCATCCATAAAGGGCTCTTTTGGGAGGTGACAAGTGGTATCAGAGCAGATTACTGCCTGCCAGGTGTGTGGATTCTCCATGGTCCAGTGGGACCCTCGGTGGAGCCGATCCGTGACGAGGGCGTCACGTGATTGGGTGGAGGAGAATGTCACGGACAAATAGTCCCACATCGGCTAGGTGTAGGGCCGAAAAGCAGTATTTAAGTCATGGGCTGCCCACCATCCATAAAGGGCTCTTTTGGGAGGTGACATAAGGCTCAAAACTAGGCCACAACAAAGGCTAGAAAACATTCTCATGCCCTCAAAACATCAAAACATAGGGCCACCACGTGTTTCGAATAAGAACAACTGTAGAACTTTTCCAAATCAAGATAAATTTCTTCATAGCATGCATTCTTAAGCCAAAAAGAATTATAAGATGCCAAAACCGAGTCTTCCACATGCGTGAAAGACCAAATAAACCCTCCAATGTCTCATGCTAGATAAGAATAAATGAAAAGCTTCATGATACATATCCTAACATGCTTGCAAGAGGAGCTAACATTGTCTCAAAGCCATGTTTCAACCATCCTAATTGCTTCCAATAGAAACATGTCATAGTTTCACCACTTTAAGCAAGTAATCAAGTATAACTCCTAGAACATGCTCACATTTCCATTTCTAGATGCTTGAGTAACAAATATTTCAAAAATATAGGTGCAATATCACGCTAGCATGCTATACCATCCACAACACCAAGCTCAAAGGCTTGACAGAGGAAAAACCGAAAAGAAGCAAGACACAGGAGGGGAAAGAAGGTAATTCTTTGTAGCAAAAAGCAACACAAAAATTTTAAAAGCACTCCTCAACTTCAATCCTTCCTCCAACAGTAAGAGGAAGCCAACCCAAGCACAAAAAAAAAAAAAAAAACTAAAGAAGCAAGTGAAAAGAAAATAACAGAGTTTTCCCTCCCTCCAAGAGATTTTGGGCCCACTGTAATGCTCCAAACAGACCCTAATATAAACCAGAGAAAAGAGAAGAAATGATTAAGAGATCGTATATGGCTCGAGGGATCGAGAGAGGATGAGATCCTCGCAGAGGATATGATCTATCGCAGAGAAGATCGAACGCAGAATGCAGAAGATAGAATACGATGGATGGGCGCCTGCGAGGCTTGTCTCGCGTGCCAGAGACGCGCGCGAGAACGAGTCTCTCCAACGGCATGAAGGAGCGGACCAGGCAACCGAACGAGCAAACCCTAAGACCCACGGGATCGAGACATAGAAGGAGGGAGGAGGAGAAAAATAAAATTAGGTTAGGGATTAATATAAGTTAATAATAATAAAGTATTATTTACTATTATAATTAACACTTAAATGTATATTTTCCCCCAGACGTGTCGTCGTAGAGAAACGAACATCTATGCTAGGCAAAATCGACGTTCAGGACGCGTTAACGCAGTCCATTTTATCATCCAGAGTCGTTTAGATAACCTTGTTGACTTTCGGGACAAAAACACGTCGCGAGAATTACGTCAAAAACTCGGCTCGAGCTCAATCAAATAGGACAGTGAAAAGCGTGACAGCGCCAGATCAACGCGTACAGTCAATCATAGGGTCAACGGTCCTATAGGGATGCTCCTTGAGCTTTCTCACAGTAGCCCCACCTACTAAGTGCTAGAGGTCAAAACTACTATGTGGAACCTCAAGTCGAGCAAAGAAAAACTCGGAATTTCTGACGGGGAGGACTACTTTGCTAGTTTTTTAGGAAAAGTCGACAGGAAAGTCCTACGGCTAGACCCTAGGCTATTAAAAAGGAGAGACTAGGCCTCAACCAAAAGTGAGGTCAACAGTACATCAAGAGGAGATCGAACGGTCTAGAAGGAAGTACAACAAAGGATGGTCCACTAACATGAGGCTAAGAGGCCCCACTTACTCAATTTCGGAACTAAGGATGAAGGGTAGCCGAGCCAAAAGAAGCATCAAAAGAATGATCTGAGCCCGAATTGATTGAATTAAAATAAAACAGATAAGCATCTTAGCTAAACACTGTCATCCAACAGACACCATGTGACTAAGAATTAGCAATACAATAGAGCATCTCAATAATCCCAAAGGACTCCCTCATTGAAGAATGAACTATGTATCGGGTTATAGTAATTCATCGTTTGCTTGATAGCTTCACCTCATTTTGTCGACAATTACTCCTCACCTAAGGATCATGGATCGATAGTTAGAATAGATCAACCAAATGACAAATTCCAACTGATTGAGTCAGTCCTGCTGATCTGAAGCTAATCAAAACGAACCGACCGACTATACTGGCTCAACCTAGCCGACTGAATCGCCGAGCCTAAGACATATTAGTCGGACCGAACAAGTCATAGGACAGTCGGGCAATAGACATATATATATATATATATAATATCTAAACTAACATGTACAACCCCTATTAAAGTAATGATAGAAATTTAATTTCACATATTGCGCACTCTCCCATAAATAAGGAGATTATTTTATGAGAAATGACTAATAGACGATACGCTTTACTATTCATCATTATTATGTCTCTCTCAGTCTCTCTCTCTTCGTTTTCTTACACTCTAACTCTTGGGGTGCGATTCACAGAAAAATCAGTATTCAACTTTCAATACTTTTAAAATAAGAAAAGTGTTTGCCATTGATTATAGATTTTTCATCAAGATATATTTCATTTTTTTATATAAAAAAACTTGTAACTTTATCTTTTTAAAACTGTCAATGTCGGACCCAAAATTTATCTTCCTCACTCCTTAAGCCCAATTCTATGCATGCAAACAATAGTGATGCTAATAAAATGCTTTGCTAAACAGATAATTCAATAGGATCCAACAAAGCATAATTATTTGCAACGGGAAGAGTCCAGTGAAACGCTTTGATAGTAATGTAATGTGCAGGTTTTCTCGAGTAATCAATTAGAGAAATATATTTAGAATTGACACAATACCTTTCATAAAATAAAAAATGAATACATAGTGACCAAATTAAAAATAACATGGATTCCTAGAATAAGCATTCATAAATGAACAAAGTTAATTTCTCCACTAAGATTACTGAGATCAATCAATTGGAAGTAAGAAAATCTACAAACGTATCAGGCTTAGGGATTGTGCACTCGATTTATTGCAAACTGTAAGAGTCTTATTACCTAAGCCTTTGTGCCTTGGAGATTCCCGCATCAATCTGCTGCAAAACTGGTCGCCGTCATTTAAGGAATTGTGGCTTACAAACTCCATCAACTCCTCGTACGCCTCCCGGTTGTAACTCTACTCATCATCGTCAAAGATGAAAGATTCATTAAATTTTAAAAAATAGCTATACATGCGGGAATAATAATGGCTGACCTGAAGCTGTGCGAGAACTATCTTGACTGCAACGAAGGTGAAGAAATGTTGAAGATTCGCAGCAGCCTTCGCTTCTGGTGATGCTTCACCAAAACCTAAAACAAGGGGCGTTTAAAGGCGAGGCAGGGGTCAGACGTGAGGAAGAGGCGATGGTGACTAAAGAAGGGAGTTTGAAAAGGATGGCCGTTGAAGTGATTACCAGGCACAAACATCTTCTCGCAGCGAGAAGGACGAAACCCTACGAGCTGCCGGAGGTGAAGAGAAGAAGCTCGTCCTGAAGAATTGCCGGGAAAGATGACGGAGAGTGAAGGGGAACGCAGTGGGGAAGACAATGCGCACTCCATTGCTCAAACTACCGTGTGGCTCAAATTCTCCCAATTTAACCTACCAACGGCCTCATCGTCCGGACGTCCACATTATACTTTAATTTTATTTTTAATATATATATATATATATATATATATATATATATATATATATATATATATATATATATATATATATATATATATAATAATGATATGAGTAGAGTCACAAACATATTATCAAACTAAGGTAACAATAGAAGTTCAAAGAAAAGACAACAATTTGTTTGATCCAAATTTTATTTTGAATAAATGAAGAACATAGAAATATTATCTGTTTTATAGTTAATCTGAACATAACAATATATTAGACATTTAATGCTGGATTTTCATATTTTAATTATATTAAATATTATATATCAACAAGCTTAAAGAATGATGCTATGATGGAAGATAATAATTAATTCTAAGGCATTATTGAAGCGAGCGAGCTAACTAATCATGTTTATTTGTTTGATTGAATGTGGGAGATATATTTAAATAAATTTAAAATAAATAATTGGAAACAATAATTACTAATTAATTTGAAGTAAGTATTCTACGTAGCGTCTAGAAAGGGCCCGCAGAGGTATTGGGCTGGGCAAAGTGTAGTAAGGAACCCAGGTGGTATTGGGCTGGGCCGCGTCTCGATTCGTACAGTATTTCTCCCTCCACATCATTCGACATATCGTAGCAGCACTCATCACTCTGTTGTCGGCGCTCCTGGACCACCCCTTCAATGCAGATAGACGAGGATGAGACGCCTGCCATGGCTGCGCCGGGCTCGGAGGCGCAATGGCGGGAGCCACCTGTAATTCGGCGGTTGGAAGAGTCTGTGGTGAACCGAATCGCTGCGGGGGAAGTGGTGCAGCGACCGGCCTCGGCGGTGAAGGAACTTGTGGAGAACAGCCTCGACGCCGGCGCCACCTCTATATCCGTTGTTGTCAAAGATGGCGGCCTCAAACTTATCCAGGTCTCCGATAACGGCCACGGCATTCGGGTATTGTCCTAACAATTTTTTTCTCGCGCCTTATCCTTCTTCTTTTAGGTTTCTAATTACGCATTTTAGATTGCATTTACTTTTAAGCTTTTCTAATTGAATATCACTATTAGATATTATGTATTCTAAGGAAATGGCGGCTTAGTCGTGTGCAGGATCGTGAGGTTTCTTGTGCATCATCAAGGTCGTGTATTCCGAATTCGCTTGATTTGTACCAATTTCGAATGTAGATAAAATGAACTATGAACTATATTCTTAAGCCCTCACAAATATTGTTTTTCTCCCAATCTATCAAACACCAAGATTAAAAGCCATTTATTTGGAATACACTCAACCGAACCACCAGAAAACGTCATAGGAAAGGAAAAGTTCTTTCGAAACCAATCGAGTCACATACTATGAGACCGAGAATACTTTACGTATTTTAAAATTTAAAAATTATAATTTTACAAGATACCATACAGTGCATTCAAGAAAAAAAAAAGTTATAAAATTATAAATTTTATGTATTTTGGTACCATTGGATTTAAGATAAGTAAACTTGAAAACCATAACTTAGTAAACTGATGATTGGCCTTTTTTAGGTTGTATTTTAAGGCTCATAATGTGATTGTTTCCAGTTACTCTGATTCAGATGTATCTTGTAATGTTGCCACTGATACTTTTCTTATAACTTTCTATAAAAGTTGCTATTGAGGACTAATGTAAAAGTGGGATTTTTGGAAGTATGAAGACTTGCCCATATTATGTGAAAGGCATACAACATCAAAACTTACTTCATTTGAAGACCTGCAAACTATCAAATCTATGGGTTTCAGAGGTGAAGCATTAGCCAGCATGACATATGTTGGCCATGTCACTGCGACAACTATAACTGATGGCCAGCTACATGGTTATAGGTATTAATATCTGCAGATTTCTGTAGTTATTTCTTCTGTTCTATTAATTGTTCCTTTTCTTTTGTGCTTATTTTTTATGTCCTTGTCATATTATAGAGTATCTTATAGAGACGGAGTGATGGAGCATGAGCCCAAGCCTTGTGCTGCAGTGAAAGGGACTCAAATATTGGTAATAAGACTGGACCATCCAGAACTTATCATAGGGATAAAAATAATTTATTCTTCTTGAATTTCTCAGCTATTCATCTTCATTTCTAGGTGGAAAATTTGTTTTACAACATGGTTGCTCGTAGAAAAACATTACAGAATGCCAGTGATGATTATCCTAAAATTGTTGACCTTTTAAGTAGGTTTGCAATTTATCATACCAATGTCAGCTTTACCTGCAGAAAGGTGAGTTAACAGCGTTTATATTTGCATATATGTAAAGAATTTCATCAATTTTTCCTTTTGTCTAAATCTATCTTTTATTTCTGCATCTGTTGACATAGCATGGTGCAAGTAAGGCGGATGTGAGTACTGTTACTTCTGCTTCAAGGCTTGATTCTATCAAAGTAGTGTATGGTATATCTATTGCCCGTGAACTGATGGAGATAGGCACTTCGGACAGTAATCCTACTCGATCAGTCTTTGAGATGGATGGTTATATTTCCAATGCCAATTATGTGGCTAAGAAGACGACAATGATTCTATTCATCAATGGTATGTGATGCACATTATTTAAATGCATTCAATATTTGATTTTTTAATGTTGAAAGTTTATTTGTTAATGCATAAATTTGATCGATCCTACCGGCTAGGTGAGATAGTGCAGGAGTTTTTCTTTTTCTTTTTATTTTTTATTTTTTACGTGAAATTCCCAAATAACAAAATTTGTGTCTTAATATTATTGTTTGCATTTATAAATGAGATCACTGTAACAACTTTTGGTAAACTTTAAATATTGGGCATGCATCTGAAGGGAGCTTTAAAGCAGATGATTGCTTTTAAGTACTGCTCTTGAAGGTCCTTGAAAACTATCCTACCTAATTGCTGTAGGCAGGCAGCAGGTTTTTTGGAACCCTCAAATAGATAAACATAAAAAATGCTATTATCCATTTAATTGATAAAAATACTATTTAAATACAGTCAAGTCCCCTTATTGATAGAAAAGGTTTTTGGCAGCCAAGGGTAAAAATTGAAAAATTTTTAGGAAGAAATAAAGAAAATGAAACTTAAGAAATGATAAAATTATTTATTGGTTGACTAGTTCTTATGGTCAGTACTGTATTGCATCATTCCACTACATTAAAAGAAAAGTCCTCGAGTTTTGTGTATTTGGAATGTTGTTGTGGTAGGAAGGTTAATTTGTTGGAATTGTCTCCGATCTTTTTTAGTTTTAAGCTTGCTATGTGTGCCCTCACGTTAATGATTATCTCGAAGATATTCTTGGAGAAAATGGCATTAGCAAGTTGGACTACATCCACATGACCGGGTAATTTTTTTTGCAAAAGCAAAAAAGCAAGGTAATAGATATGTGCCATTCTCTCATAAGTTTTGGCGGTCTTCTCTTTTGAGGATGGCTAGGCCTAAACTGATTTTAGAAGTACCGTTCAATCTTATGCATTTCCATTTAGATGTTCCATCCAATGTTAGGCTTGGTGAGGAGATTTGCATGCTAGGAATCTGAGCTGGATCTTGGCAGATTACACACTGCTTGATAACTTACTGTAGGGCTTTTTCCAAAGTTATATTTTATGTTTGATCAGCTAATTTGAGATTTTGTTCTCCAGATTCATTCTTCAGAGAACAGTTTTCTTTCAAAATTTCTCTTGAATGATCTAAACGGATGCAAACCCTGAAAAACCACCAAATGGGTTTTCCTCTGATCATAACCTTTACTTGAAACTGAGATGAGTGGAGTTGACCAAAGATAAATATTTGAATTTAAAAGCAATGTAGGGAAAAATTGATGGGAGCCAACTCTTATTTCATGATCTGTTATACCATTATCATGACAAGTTGGTGCAATAAAGCATTAAGGAATGCTTAGCTTTTATAGGATATATTGACACGGTGCGGGACCTCTCCCGCGCGGTAGAGTCAACAGACTGTGTCCCTCCGGTCTAATTGAGGGCTGGTCCAGGAGGAATGCAGGCTGAGCGACATTGTTGAAACTGTCACTTGTCCCATCTTCCTTCCTTTTCTGCTTCTCCTTCATGTATGAGCTATTTATTTGCTCTTTTCAGAGCTAAGATTAGTTTTTCTTGCTGTGCGTTGATTTCAGATTCCTTTATGTTGTTGTTCTTCCTGTTCTAGGGCTTATCGAAGGAGGCGGTGATCTTCCGGCTGTATCCTTCTCCGAGGTGGTATTGTATCCTTCCTTATTGCCTTCCTTAACATTTCTCCTCTCCTCTTCTCAGCCACTGGTCTCCCCGTTCCCCATTCCAACACCCAACCATCCTCCCCCCAACAACATAACCTTGTTGTTCCACTCCCCATCCTTCATCCCGGCAGTAACCATCGCTTTCCTACAGTAGATCCGGTTGTTCAACCACTTCCCCTTCGTCCTAGTCCCCCCAACGACCTCCCAAATCATCACCAAATCCCTTCCTAATTAACTTTGCAACCACTAACCCTTCCCCATACCTTCACCCTCTGATCGACGCTACTCCGCCCTCAGATTTCTCTTTCGGCCCCAACTGGAGATTTGTTTGTTATTGTGTTTTCCCTTTCCGTTTGTGTTGGGTTGTAACCTTACTTCAGTATTAATAAAAGTTTGTTTTTTGTATTTCTGTTGAGTTCCACCTAGTTTCGATATCATTTGGTATCAGAGCTAGACTAATCGTTGTCCTATCATAGGATTTCCAGGCATCAACCTTCTCTGCCACTAAATTTTTTCTTACTATTCCCAAACCATAGCCCAAACCCCAAATTCTCCTTTATTGATTTTCAAGATCAGCGAAACTAAATAGTTCTTCTATACCCACAATCAATCGCAGCCCTCTTTCACCTCCACCCAACAATTTTCATCCCAAAATCCAAACCCAAACCCAAACCTGAGCCATGCCACCAAGGTGGAATATGCCCAAGCTTACCCGGGAAGAGATACGACGAGAGTTTCGTCGTGTTTAACAAAGGTTTGCGGAAATTGAAGTGTTAACACAGGAAGAGGTTACCCTCAACCGAGTTCTAGAGAGTCGAAGAGGAGAATGAGATGAGGATTTGAATTTCTTCCATAGGGATAATTTTAGCTACAAAGAAGATAGGCAACGGCGTTTTGGAATCCTGCATCAGGGGAAGCCTAGAGAGGGATATTTGAATCCCTCTCAGAGGGAGACTCACTGAGAGATGTCATTTGAAGGACACAGAGACTTCGACATCAAGATAGATCTGCCATAGTTCGAGGGAGGTATGAATTCTGAGGAATTCATTGATTGGTTACAGGTTGTTGAGCGGATCTTTGAGTATAAAGGTATGCGAGGGGATAAGCGGGCCAAGTTAGCGGCAATCAAGCTGAAGAAGAGTGTTTCTCTTTGGTGGCAGAACTTACAGAGACAGTGTAAAAGAGAGGACAGCGATCAGATTACCAGGTTAGAGAGAAATTATTGAAGTTGAAATACCTCTCACCTCATTATCGCCATGATATGTTTTTAAGGCTCCATCACCTACATCAGAGGAATTTGTCAGCAGAAGAGTTCACGGAGCAGTTTTTATCATTTGCAAATGAAGTGTGAGCTGACAGAGCCAGTTGAGAACACAGTAGCCAGCTACCTTGGTGCCCCAAAGCCTAATATTAGCAATGGGGTGCAGCTACAACAACATTGAATGTTGGGAGATGTCCAAACACCAGACCTAAAGGTGGAGAGGCAGCATAAGCAGAGCAATCAACAGTCATCCTTTAGGTAGCAACCTGCAAATAGGCGATCACTTACAACTACCATGACTGATAGAGGTGCCCCAAGAGACACGTGTAGGCCCAGGCAAGGGAGTGACATTCTAGATCAGAGCGAGAAGCAGGATAAGGGTAGTTTCTTTGACACTGTGTCGGTCAGGAAGTGTTATAGATGTCACGACTATGGTCACATAGCCTCCAGCCGTTCCCCGAGCAGAGTAGTCACATATACATATCAGGGCATCGTGGAGGAGGTTAGCGAGGAGGCGACGGTTGAGGATAAGAGCGAGATACTTCGATAGGTCCTCCAGACCGATATTGACACGAGAGATTCACAATGGCTTCGCCACAATATTTTCTAAACTCGCTGCACAGTGAACAAAAAATGTATGCAACCTTATCATCAACGTCGGGAACAACAAAAACATGACATCGACTCGGGTGGCAGAGACATTGGGACTCACGACTCAGAGACACTCCCAGCCGTACGTACTGACAAGGCTGAAGGAAAATTGGATCAACATTGACCGAAGATGTTTGATAGAGTTCTCGATCGGAGGCCAGCTGCAGAATCAGGTGTGGTGTGACGGGGTCCTTATGGATGTCTGCCACCTTCTGTTTGGACGACCATGACAGTTTGATCGAAGAACTCAACACAATGGATTCAAAAAGCCATACTCATTTACCAAGGAGGGGAAGCACTATATTCTTTTTCCTTCTGCAGAGTCTCAAATCCCAGGAACTCCCAGCAGAGTGGCGTCAGTAGGGCCGGTTTTAGTGATGACACTGGATGAGAGGACTGAGATACCAACTCCAGACATGGGCCAATTACGACAGAGAGGATTTTAGGGCCACAGTCAATACCGTACTATCAGCTTCACCTCTGGGAGGGAAAGTTCAGGATACTCTCATGGCACATTAAACTGAAGCGACCATGGTTTACTTGGGGAAGATTCAGGAGTACATCCAGGGGATCAGATTGATTGTGACATATGCGCGCAAGTGGAGCCGACTTCTTTGATGCTTTGGATGACAGTGTGGTCGACATTGGGATTTAGGTACAGTCATGATTGGAGACAAGGAGCCAAAAAATTTGATGAATGAGGTCGAAACTCCCTCAACCACGACAGATTGACGGGGTGTGGGGCCTCTCCCGCGCGGAAAAGGCAACAATCTGGGGCCCTCCAGTCTAATTGAGGGCCGGTCTAAGAGGAACTCAGGCCGAGCGGTGTTGAGCGGGATTTTGACGGGGTGAATTTGTTGCTCGCCCTCTCCTCCTTCCTTTTTTGCTTCTCCTTCATATAGTAGCTATATATTTGCTGTTTTTCAGAGCCAAGCTTAATTTTTCTTGTTGTGTGTTGATTTCAGATTTGTTTGTGGAAATGTTCTCCCTGTTTTAGGGCTTATCCGAGGAGTTAGTGGTGCTCTGGTTGTTGGTGTTGTATTCTTTCTTATTCCCTTCTTTAACCCTTCTCTTCCTTCTCAGCCATCGACCTCTCCTTTCCCCATTCCAACACCCAACCATCCTTCCCCCAACAACTTAACCTTGTTGTTCCACTCCCCAACCTTCATCCCCACAACAGCTGCCACTTTCTTGCAGCAGATCCGGCTGTCCAGGCACTTCCCTTTTGTCCAAGTTCGCCCACCGTCCTCCAAAATCACCACCAAACCCCTTCCTAACCGACTTTTCAACCACTAACCCTTCCCCATACCTTCACCCTGTGGTCGATGCCATTCCGCCCTCATATCTTATATTTCGGCTTTAGTCGTAAGTTTGTTTGTTATTGTGGTTTCCTTTTTCGTTTGGGTCAAATTGTTACTCTAATTTAGTATTAATAAAAATTTACTTTTTGTATTTTCTGCTAAGTTCCACCTAGTTTCGGTATCATTTGGTATCAGAGCTAGACTAATTGTTGTCCTATCCTAGGATTTCAAAGCATCAACCTTCCCTACCATTAAATATTTTCTTATTAATCCCAAAGCATATCCTAAACCCCAAATTCACCTTTGTTGTTTTTCAAGATCAACAAAACTAAATTGTTTTTCTGCACGCGCAATCAATCGCAACCCTCTTTCACCTCCACCCAACAACGAAGGTGGAATATGTTCGAGTCTACTCGAGAAGATATACGGCAAGAGCTTTTTCATCTTCATCAAAGGCTTGTGGAATTGAAAAGTAAACACAGGAAGAGGTTACCCTCAACCGAGTTCTGGAGAGTCGAAGAGGAGAAAGAGATGGGGATTTGAATCCCTTCCATAGGGATAATTTCAACGACAATGTAGAGAGGCAACGACGTTTCAGAATTCAGTATCAGATGAGGCTTAGAGAGGGATATATTAATCCTTCTCAGAGGGAGACTCATAGAGAGACTTCGACATCAAGGTAGATCTGTCAGAATTCAAAGGAGGTATGGATCCTGAGGAATTCATTTATTGGTTACAGGTTGTTGAGCGGATCTTTGAGTATAAAGATATGTTAGAGGATAGACGGGTCAAATTAGCGGCAATCAAGCTGAAGAAGTGTGCTTCTTTATGGTGGCAGAACTGAAAGAGATAGAGTAAAAGAGAGGGCAACAATAAGATTACCAGGTGGGAGAAGATTATAAAAATATTAAAGATGAAATACTCCCACTTCATTACCGCCACGATATGCTTTTAAGGCCCCATCACTTACAGCCGAGGAATCTGTCGGTAGAAGAGTTCACGGTGCAGTTTGATCATTTACAGATAAAGTGTGATATGACAGCTGAGGGTGCAGTAGCCAGATACTTGGGGGTCTGAAGCCTAATATTAACAATGCGGTGCAACTGCAACAGTATTGGACGCTTGGAGATGTCCAGACACTAGCCCTGAAGATGGAGAGACAACATAAGCAGAGTACTCAACAGTCATCTTTATGGCAGCAAACCGCAAACAGACGATCACCTGCAGCTACCATGACTAACATTGGTGCCCCGAGGGACAGGCAAGCCCGGGCAAGGGAGTGACACTCTAGATCAAAGTAGGAAGAAGCAAGAGAAGGGTTTCTCCTTTGACACTGTGTCGGCCATGAAGTGCTATAGATGTCATGACTACGGTCACATTGCCTCCAGCTATTCCACGAGCAGAGTAGTCACACTTACAAACCAGGGTATTGTGGAGGAGGTTAGCGAGCAGGAAACAATTGAGGATCAGAGTGAGATACATCATCTTCCCCCAGATGAATGAGAGGCACTCATAGTTCGACGGGTCCCACAGACAGATATTGACACAAGAGATCCGCAGTTGCTTCGCCACAACATTTTCTACACTCGCTACACAATGAAAGGAAAGACATGCTACCTTAGCATCGACGTCGGGAACAACAAGAACGTGACATCGACTCAGATTGTAGAGAAATTGAGATTCACGACTTAGAGACATTCCCAACAATACTTATTGACATGGCTAAAGGATAATTGGATCAACATTGTTTTGAGATGTTTGGCAGAGTTCTCTATTGGAGGCCAGCTGCAGGACCAGGTGTTGTGTGATGTGGTCTCTATGGATGTCTGTCACCTTTTGTTGGGACGACGTGACAGTTTGACTGGAGAACTCAACATGATGGATTCAGAAACACATACTCATTTACCAAGGAGGGGAATCACATCATTTTACTTTCTTCTGTAGAGCCCCATATCCCAGTAACTCTTTCTAGCAGAGCGGTGTCAATAGGGCCAGTTTTTGTGATGACACCGGATAAGAGGACTGAGATACCGACTCCAAACACGGGCAAGTTACGATAGAGAGGATTTCAGGGCCACACAGCCGATACTGTACCACCAACTCCACCGAAAGGCATGATTCAAGATATTCTCGTAGCACAATAGACTGAAGCGACCATGGTTTACTTGGGAAAGATTCAATAGTGCATGCATGAGACA
This sequence comes from Phalaenopsis aphrodite, assembly GCA_003013225.1. NCBI lineage: Eukaryota > Viridiplantae > Streptophyta > Magnoliopsida > Asparagales > Orchidaceae > Phalaenopsis > Phalaenopsis aphrodite. The sequence continues at coordinate 774,499 of NEWO01000188.1, read as the reverse complement.
GTCCTAGGGGAGCAGATCAATAGGGACATGTGCGTGCAAGTGGAGCCAACTTATTCGATACTTTGCATGACAGTGCGGCCGACAATGGGATCCAGGTGCAGACATGATTGGAGAGAAGGAACCAGAAGCTTCGACAAATAAGGTTGAAGCTCCACCCAACCATAGGAAACTTATGCGGTGTAGGACCTCTCCCACGCGGGAGAGGCAACAAACCAGGGCCCTCCGATCTAATTGAGGGTTGGTTCAGGAGAAACTCAGGCCGAGTGGCCTTGGGCGGTGTTTTGACGGGGTGAGATTGTCATTCGCCCTCTCCTTTTTTTTTGCTTCTCCCTCATGTAGGAGCTATTTATTTGTTGTTTTTCAGAGCCAGGGTTAGTTCTTCTTGTTGTGTGCTGATTTCAGATTCCTTTTTGGAGTTGTTCTCCTTGTTTTAGATCTTATTCGAGGAGGTAGTGGTGCTCCGGTTGTTTCCTACTTCGAGTTGTATCCTTTCTTATCCTCTTCCCTAACCCTTTTCCTTCCCTCTTCTCAGCCACCGGCCTCCCCTTTCCCCATTCCAACACCCAACCATCCTTCCCGTAGAAGCATAACGTTGTTGCTCCACTCACCAACCTTCATCCCCACGGCAGCCGCCACTTTCTTGCACCAAATTCAGCTGTCCAGGCACTTCCCCTTGTCCCAGTCCCCCTATCAGCCTCCAAAATTACCACCAAACCCCTTCCTAACTGACTTCACTACTGCCAACTCTTCCTCATACCTTCGCCCCGTGGCTGGCGTCACTCCGCCCTCAGATATTCTCTTTCGGCCTTAGTTGGAGATTTATTTGTTATTGTGTTTTCCCTTTCCATTTGTGTCGGGTTGTAACCCTAAGTCAATATTAATAAAAGTTTGTTTTTATGTTTCTGCTGAGTTCCACCTAGTTCAGGTATTCATATATGCTTGGCCTCAAGTTTGCTATTTTTTGCATTTCTGACAATAGAAGACATTTCTGTTCTGACTATGATAGGGGTAGGAGGTCTCCAACATAAGAACCATCATATCTGGGATAGGCCCAGTGTTTCCTACCTCTTTTGCTAGCTCCCTGTGAGGAACTTTCAAAAAAGAACGAAAGAAAAAATTTCATCTAGTGGTCTCCTTCCTATACTAAATGCTTCAATAGAACATTTCAATCATATGCCAATGTCTGATGAGGTTACATATTTCTGTAACAGTAGATGTTGAAGCGTACAATTGTACTTGTTATGACATCTGCATGATAATGTTGCTAATGTTGATCTGCATTTTGCAAGTCAATCTGCTTGACAACTTTTTGTCATAGTAAATGATTGTTATTATCTCAAATTTTTTGATCAACACTTGATTATCAAAAGCTCTAAATGAAAATATGATACTAAATGGGACGCAATGTAGAAAAATGTTTTATGTAGCCAACCCCACGTAGTGGGATTAAGGCTTTTTTGTTGTTGTTGTTGTTGTTGTTTGATTATAAAAAAACTGCCGATGTTTCAACTGTTTTTTCTAACCTGATAAAATATGCTTTAATTTATCCGACTACTTAAAGGAAAAAAAGTACAAGATGCTACTGACACACTTTATGTTGTCTGGATTCAATAATTGGCATTGGCGTGAGCGCATTGAGTTGTCATTGTCAGCATTGAACGTTATCATTGAAGCAACAAGTCCTTGTGATCTTATTGATTCTTGCATTTTCACTACTGTGAATTCCTCTTTGACCTCTTAGAATGTGTTGTTGTCAAAAGATGCCATAGGTACTGCACTTGCACAAGCATAGCTGGTTTGATCCCCAAATTTGGTCGTCCCTTCTAGGGGAAATATTTGCGTTCGGACGACACACGTAGAGCTCAGTGCGTAATAACCTCTCAATAACCTCCGCTTCGAGGTTATTAGGGGGTTATTGGGAGGTTATTAAGTTATTGATTTCAATAACATATAAACCTAATAACCTTCCAATAACCTTCGCGGGTTCTATTTAGATGTTATTCATAGGTTATTACGAAGGTATTGTGGTGTTAATCGAGTACGCACGCAAAATTGCGTGCGTATTCCGTACACAAATATTTCCCCCCTTCCAGACCCACTGTGCATTAATATTGCCATCTTTTGAATATTTTCCATTATTGTTTAGGTTCATCCCAATGCATGGTTTCCTATGTTCTGCGCTTGTTGAGTCGACCAAATGATGCCGTGACTGATTGTCATACGTCACCTGTGGACTTCCAACATTGCCTTAATTTTTTACTCCTAACCTAGAGATGTCACCTCCTGTCAGCGTCACGTGACGTTTGTTAACAAACATTATAGTGAACGTTTGCATAAGGCTACTAAGCGAGCCTTCAATATTGTCAAACCATTTTCTATTGATACTTTTGTTTAAGGGCCTTATTTGTCTCTCTATGTTATAGATCTTGTTGTCAAGTCTCTGTTCTTGTATGACACTACTTTATGGATCATTTGTGCTCATCTTGCAATACTCACAATCTCTTGATAATGAAATATTTGGCTACTTCATTTTTTGTTACTATTTTCTAAAAAACAAAGCCACATTCAAAACAATCGACTAAAAGACCCAAAAATGCCACATTCAATAAAATATAAAGAATTTATAGTTTTTAGCCATTCTCCCCCTGTTCTGACATTATCAAAAAAATAATTTTTTTTACAGTTTTCTTATGGAAGTAATTGATATTTTGCGTGCTATGCCGCATTGCTGAGTCGCTGACACTTGCATACTTGTTAACTTTCACTAAACTTTCTGTTTGGTCAATTTTCTGCTTGTCCTTGGTGTTTATGTGGATTTCTTTGGCAATCAGTCATATTAGGAAGATTTAGGATTGGTATTTTATGAGCTCACTTATTTTGTTCAAGAAAATCCTTGTTGGGATAAATTGTTTCCTTGGTATGTTTGCCTGTGGATATTTTAGGCATATTTTTGCTGCAATTTAATTTATTATGTGGAGATTTCCCTTCAAATTCCTAGCAAGTGAAGTTTCATTTATATTCTCTTTCAGACAGGCTGGTGGAATGCACTCCCCTTAAGAGAGCTATCGAGGTGGCATATTCTGCAACACTGCCAAAGGCATCCAAGCCTTTCATTTTTATGTCTATCACGCTCCCGCCTGAGCATGTAGATGTTAATGTACATCCTACAAAGAGAGAGGTAACTAACTGGAAACTCTTAGTTAAGGTCTGTTGACATCATGGGTTACTCAGTTCCTTCATGTTTATGCTGGTTCACTTATTATTTTCTTAATTAATTGAAATAGTAATGCATTTAATGCCATCTACCTATGCTTCGTTACATGCTCATCATTATTTTTTCTTGAGCAAGAATGCCAATTTAAAACTATATAAAATTTTGGATTCTTTGTTTATATGTTCTAATTGCAGGTAAGCTTTTTGAATCAAGAGAGTCTTGTTAACACCATTCAAGATGCTGTTGAGTCAAAATTGATGTCCTCTAACAATACAAGAACATTTCATACGCAGGTATTGCATGCAGACAGTACCTATCTATTTATTTCTATTTAATTGCATCAGAACCCTAGTAATGCGCGACAATCCAATCACATATGTCATGTAAAATAATATGCTTCATATTCTTTTAGAATAAACTTGTTTTATGATACTGTTTTGAAGCTGCTATAGTTTTCTCTTGAATGGTTAATTCAACCAAGCTTTAATACTTTTTTGTTTGTTTTCCATACTGCATATTGAAGCTTGTAAGAAGCCATGACTGTTATTGTCGCCCATATTCTGGCTAAACATAGTAAAATTTCTTAATTCCCTGTTCATTTTCTTAAAACTCTTTAAGTCACCTCATTTGCTGTTTTGTTTCATTTAATTACTGACATATGACGAAGACTCACATTGACTTGCAAATTTTAGTGCAACCAGATCATTTAAGTAACTTGAATGCATCAGATCTACATTTACTTAGGAAAAGGGTGATATGAATGTTTCTGGAGCCTAACCTGAGTTTATTTTCCAATCTTCAGTAATTTTTTGAAGAAAAGGTAGATCTACATTTTTTTTATTATGTCTTCTAGATGAAGTGATACTTTTTGCTGAAAACTTGTGTAATCTATGCTAATTTGCACTTAGCCTACTAAAAACCTATGATTATGCATTAAAATGAATGTATTATGGTTCATTGCTGATTGGTAATACAAATGAAATATATTTTAGTTGTTATTAGATTGATAAAAAATTATAAGCCGTATTAAAAATTTATGAAATTATTTCCGATTTCAATTGTGCTAGTGCAAATGTGTTCCCATATATGACAAGCAGCGAACTCATCTCATGTGCCATGATGTAATCAAAGAGTGGTGGGAAGCAATGATTTGCTAGGGCATCATTTGCCAGTGATTCCCAAAGGTACAACTCAAACTCAAAGTTGAATCTTAAGTTCAAGCCTAAGTCCATACTTTGTACATGGATGACTAGTTTTGGGTGCATGGATCATATGAGGTTATATCAAATGTTTCACCAAAAATGCAATAATGATGCATAGTTAAAGAAAATGCAATATTTTGAAGCTTTGTTTCATAACAACAATCGGCTGAAAGTGAGGAGTGAAAGATGTTATTTGTAATAAGTTGTAGCGCTTAATCCTCCAAATATATGAAAGCAGAACTTGATTATCCTATTTTTGGAACGAGCCTTTAACTTAGGGTGGTTACTTCAAATGAAGATTAATTATCAATTATCCTTATGTTATTTCCGTAGATAACAATTTTTTTCTATAATAATCTACCTTGTATTATTATTCTTTCATTTATTTAGTAGTTAATTCAAGAAATATTCCTTCCTATATCCTTTATTCGAAACTCCCCTCCCCTCTTTTCCTTATATTCTGTCTCTTCCCTTTCTCAATAGTTCTCTAAAACTTCTTTATTAGTCTAGCGTCCCTCTCATTATCACTTTCTCTCTACCTAGGGGGAAGATGGTGCTTTATAATCATCATCTGATGATAAGAAAGGAGAGGAAATTAATTCTCCCCAACATCTTGGATGTCAAATTCCATTTAAAGTTGATGCAAAGTCAGAGACTCACACTAATGACAACATAATAAAAAAGGAGTGCACATTGAGGAGAGCTTCTTGAAATATATATTTCAATTTAGAAATATTGCAATGCATGGTCTATTTTCCTTGCTCAATTGAAAATATCCCCGCATGCATTCTTGTGATGAAAATTTAAATTCAAGCGCCACATCTTATCATGCTTGACATGATTAGAAGTACTGGATCTAGTAGCAATATTTGAGGCAAAAGTATGATTAGTTCGTGCAAGACCAAACTATGCTGTTATGTAGACTAATCATTGCCTTCGGAGTCCCTCTAAAGATAAAATCAATTTTTATGATGCTCATAGTAGAACTATAAGAAGAATTTAAAAAATGTGTGAAATTATTTCTAATGTCATTATCTTAGACATATTTATAGGCTATAATCACAAAGGAAAAAAGCTGTGCTAGCCACAATTACAGAAATTGTAAGCTCCGATAAAATGATTAACCAAAAGATGAGAAGCTTGTGGAAGAGTATAAGGCAAAGACATACAGCTCCCACTACGAGCTCAAGGGCCTGTCATGCCTAAATTATTTGAAATTGCTTTCTATGAAGATAAAAAAGTAAGAGGCCTAAAAGACCCTCAATATCATAGTCAATGACGTGATAGAGCTTCCAGAGTTTTAGGAAGGCCGAATTATCATCCTTGATGCACAAGAAAATGAAAAGGAAAAATTTGCTCCCTTCAATCTCAAAACATCAATTGGTGGAAACTAAACCCAAATAAATGTTAGAAATTGAATTGCTAGAGGGTGATCAGAGTGACAGTCTGAAAAGACTTTTACTACAATAAATAAAGATGTGATAGAGCTGCTATGTTTATAGAAGATTGAAGTACTATACCCTATGGCATGAAAATGCCATGCAAAAAGAGGATCTTCTCAATATCAATCTTCAAGCAAAAAAAAATCAATTTTTTGTGGAATTTCTGAACTTGGTAGTGGTTAGCTCTCGTTAATAAATTTTGGTATGATATCACTTCACCTCCTAGTACACGTGTTAAGGTTGATTAAGAATGATTCTCGGTTTAGGGTTACTTAATAATGCACTATAAGTTTTATAACATGTGTTGTAATTCCTGTTTATTCTTGTCTTGTAATTTTTTAACTCTCTTTATGCGACAAGCTGGATATTGGATGCTAAGTTAGGTCAAGATGTGGAGAGGGTTGCAATGGAGTGGGTGAGTATAGTGTGAATGGAATAGTGTGTTACGTCGGTCCATCCTGGATTGGCCTAAACCGACCCGACCCAGCTAGACCAGTTAGCTTGACAAAGCCAACCGGTCCAGCCTAGGGGGTGCGAAAACCCCATTAGGATGATTCCAGCCCCGAGTGGGGCCAGATAAGCCTCTAAGCACATATGTGAGGAATTGAGGGGAAAGTTTGAATGTGTTTTGGGGATGTTTTTAGTAGGGCTTTTATGTTTTGATTCTTGCAGTTATCTATCTTCTTGTTCTTAGAGGTGTCTAAGGTTTGTGAATAGTCGATCTACCTCTTGAATTGTAGATCACCCATTGTGCATCCTTTTTGTTTGCTTGGAGATTAATCCAATTAGCCCTAATTTGGGTTTTCCCACATATTTCCTGCGATATGTTTGCTGGTTCCGATTCGTATTAAATTAGTATAAAAACATTCAATTATGGGAAGCAAAGATAGGATTGCAGCTTTCCATAAACTTTATGTGATTCGGGCTAGTTGTGAAGCTGGCGCGATCACGATGTGACCTAAATTCATGAAATAGTCACATGTCCAACAATCATGGAAGCTATGATAAGATTGCAGCATATAGACCTATGGAATCATGAGTTGGGAAACCTTGCGATATTGTCACAATTACAACGTTCTTTTGTACTGAACCGTGTGAAATGGTCGCAATTTGCGCTAGCTAGGAAGGAATAACAGGACTGTGACTTAGAACGTGGCCAAACCTTGTGATATAATCACGATTTGAGACAGTTGGGATGCCAAAGGATGGGATCACATCACAAAGGAGTTCTAAAACTGTCCAGGAGAGATGGAGGCAAGGAAAGTGGATGCCTTGGAAGAGAGATTGGAAGGAGCAATGGGGAAAGTTAAATCCGGGATTGAAAGAATGTTCGCAACCATAGAAGAAATGTTTGCCTCCATGAAAAATTGAACTGAAAACCGATATGAGAGCTTGGAGGAGATGATGAGGAGGCTTATTGGGATGCATTTCAAAACCCCTCCAATAGTTCAAATTGAAAATCCTAAGTAAGGTTTGACCGAAGAATTCTTGACCAAATCTAAAAGGAAAGAGGTCAGACGAAAGGAACATGAGGAGGAAAGTATCCATCAAGAACCTCCTCTCTCTAGAGTTCTGATGGGGGTGGCTTAAGGATTTTTGATGGAGGAGGTTGGGTCGAAATAAGGGGAATGGGTTATGCAAGGGGTATGTAGGAATACGAAGAAGAAAGGAGAGAAGCTCAGATGGGGTATAACTATGATTGAAGGAGGGATTTTCATCCTAAATACATGGGGGAACCACCGAAGGGAGAGGAAGTTGGGTTGGAGATACTATGGTTAGGAAGTTAAATATGCCGATCTTCGAGGATTAAGACACATCATTGGATGTTCAAGATGCAACTATATTTTGTGGTGAATGGGTTGAGGGAGGAGCAGAAGCTCATGTCTGGAGGGTTATGTTTGGAGGGGAAAGCTCTAACATTATTTTTGTTGAGGGAGTCTAAATACTCGATCATCTTGTGAGAGAAATTTAAGGATTGCTTGTCGGAATCTTTCTGAACTATTCGGGAAGGATGCCTACACGAGAAATTCTTTTCCATGTTTCAGAAGGGGACCGTCATAGAGTATATTGAGAGATTGGAGTTTTTGTTGAGACAACTATGGGAGATTTTTGAAGTAGTGTTAGAGGAAATTTTTATGAAGAGTTTAAAGCCCGATCTACATGCAACCATCCGCTGTTGAGACTGCTGAGATTGGAGGAGACAATAAAGCTAGCCCAAATGGTGGAAGACAAGAACCACATGGAGAGGACCACAGAAGCAACACCATGGGAGGATTCCATAGGAGTACCTCGACAACCCTGATTGCAAGGACTTTAACGCCATGTTACGCCGATCCCTCCTGTATTGGCCTGGACTTGCCCGATCCAACCAAGTTGGTTGGCCCAGCCTTGGGGGACGGAAATTCCTTGTTCCACCTGGGATGATTCCAGCCCCGAGTGGGGCCTGATAAGCCCCTAATCACATATGTGTGGGGAGGAATTGGAGGGAAAGTTTGAATGTATTTTGGGGTGTTTTGTTAGGATTAATCACCTTTCACCTAGGTTCTGCTTTTATGTTTTGATTCCTATTGTTTTTTCTGTCTTTTTGTTCCTAGCAGCTTCTAGGACTTTTGTATTTGTGGAGAGTTTATCTACCTCTCGAATTGTTGATCACCCATTGTATTTTGGTTTTTTGCTTGGGGATTGTGTTTTCTCACATATTTCTTGGAATTTGTTTGCTGATTTTGGCTCCGATTCATATCACGGTTTCGTAATGGTTGTGCTGGAAGCAAGTTACTTATGAGGGGAGTACATCGTGTATGTGAGCCGAGGGTACGAATGAATGATGGTTGTGGAATGGTGTGGATAGTGGCTAGGGTATTTACTTCTGTTCTGGTTCCATGGTAGAGGTAAAAGAACTTTATTGATTTCTCAATAAAATTAATGCTCCTATATTAATAAAATAAGAATGATAGAAAAGAAAAATACCTATAGTTGGGATATTCTTGGTTAATATAAATTATTAACATAATAGAGGTCTGATGTTAAAATTACTTATTTTCCAATCTAAAAAACTCTATGATAACACTTATTAATGTGGCCCTAGATTATAACTTGGTGAGCCAAATTTTGGCACAATGTAATTGTTGTTGGGCTTTGCTGATTTTCACACTTATTAAGTGTAATGCTAGATAAAGCTAAAGATGCTGTTGTTGATTATATTCACATGTCAGTCATCTTGTTTGTTTCAAGAAGCTGTTTGGTAAATGATTATATTGGCTATGTGAAAGCTGTTAATGTATAGGGAAGCCTTGGTCTCACGGATCATTTGGTTAGTTTCATGGATTCATATAATGGAGTCATAATTTCTTCAATTATTTATATTAATATAGTAAATTTAAACGTGACACTTCTTTCACTATTGACTTGATTGGTGATTTTCTTGCATAATGATTTTAACCTGGTTTGTTCATGTTTATGGCTCAAGAAATGCACTGCTGCATCAGCAACCACTTTCCTTAACTAAACATAGCATTTTAATTTGAAAATCTTTTGTAATCTCAATCTTGAATGCGACATTATTGTATAGTTTGGATGTGTGAGTTATGCAAGTGAGATTTTATTACCCGCCTTAATCATCCACTGTGAAGCTTATAATTGAATGAATTCTTACTTTCATGTGTTTATGTTTCCTGATTAAATGTGATAATTAGTGCAACTTAAAAGGTTTTTTGCTGTGAAGTTGCAATAAGATGCACTTTCGTATAAGCTTTTAAAGTTCAGCTGTTATGAAGTGCTTTAAAAAAGTGGAAAACGTGAAAAATATCAATTGGTAGTACATATATTACCTTTTTTACTGAGGTTCTCTGTTAATACAACAATGAGCTCAACACGGTATCATCTTCATTACCAGCAGTAGCAGCAGCTTCATCAGGCGTTCGCTGCAACTTTCCAAGTGGATCAAGGATTTTTTTCTTTTTTTCTTTTCGAGGTGTTAAATGGAAAGTTATTCATTTGTTGCTTCTCTTACGATAAGTTCTCCATGTCTAATAAATCCATTTGTTGCTCACGCAGACAGTAACTTCCACCGCAATGACTCATCTGGTTGTGAAAAAAGACACCCAGGAGAATTTCTCTAGTGGTATGCATGGTTGTTTACACTTCTTTTTCTTTGCTAGTTAAAACTCTGTTGATGATGTTCTTGTAATTTACCTCTGTATTGGTTGTCAATTTGCAGTGGCGAAATCTCAAAAAGTTCCAGTTAATAAGATGGTTAGAACAGATTGGCGTGATCCCTCTGGTAGGATGCATGCCTACTTGCAAGATAAGCCTGGCTCACAAAATGAAAAAAAACCTGACCTTGCTTCAGTGAGGTAAAGATTGATTACATGAATCAGTTTTTTTTTTTCATGTTGTCAAAGCTATTTTCTTATATTTAACGAGCTTAGCTTGTCTTGTGGTAAAATAGTTAGCTTGATGTCTTTTACTTTGACTTGGCATTCCAAATTTATTTTTTGCTTACAAATGCAACATCCAGCCATTATGCAACGTGTTTATTTGAATATACAGCTAGTTTTAAGGAGATTTTTTTGTACTTTCAGTAGCTTAATTTTTAGGTTGGTTACCACTTCACGTAGCTTAGTAATCCAAGGAACTTGTTACCCTGATAATGATGCACATATATCAAAATGCATGTATGATGTAACTTTTAGCATTCAGCTACATTCCCAAGAGGCATTTAGGCATCAAAATATAAAAACTAAGCTGGTGATTGTACTGTGCATTACAATCATTAATTTTTTTGGGTGTTTTAACTTGTCATCTAGTGTCATAGAATTTGAAGGTCCTCTTTGTTGTCTAACAATCCAGATGCTTAAATAAATTAAATAGATATTTTTATTTTAAAGTGCTTTGGCTTTGAACTTATTATGTTAAGTTTAGAGCTTTTTGTCATCTAGATTCTTTCAGTTTCAATTTATGTAATATTTTGCAATGTCTTTGTATTTAACCTGAGGTTCTAGAGCTTGCTTGTGAATTTTTTAATCCCTTCTGTTTCAAGGGGTTTTTTTATTTCAGTTTTGTTTAGAGTTTATCTTCAGGTTTGGGTGGTTTTTAACTTTAAATGAACCCTATTTAATTGATTTAATTCTGATTCTTTTAAAAATTAGAAGGCCAATGTTGTCCTATCAAACATGGATCATTTAAGTCATTTTATGGTGTGCATCATTAGCTCAGAATGATTAGTTTTCAGTATCATTCATAACTTGTGCTGTAGACTAAAGACGGGTATACATTGAATTAAGCATTTTATTGCTGAAGAAATTCAAAGCCCAAACGGAAGAAGTTCAATCTAGCAGGTTTTATGTGTAAATCTTGAATGGTCTTCTCCCGCCTTTTGTTGCCTTTATTGGATGGTTGATCCTCTTCTGAAGCTCAATTAAGTGCAAATTCTGCTTCACTAGCTAGTGCCTCGTGTAGCACAAAATAAATGCTTTAATATATTCATTTTGTAGAAGTTTATTGAGAAGGTGAATTCAAATCATGCAAGCACTAAGCTGTTGAGAGAAATACATGCAAATTTGAATTGTATTATGCTGATATTGAAAAACTTTATGTCGAGAGGCTGGAATTTAAGGATAAGCAGCCCAACAGAACCTGCCATGCTTGAATAAACTTAATCAGCAAAACGGTAAGGAATCATTATTATAATTGTGCATAATTGGTTTTAGTACATCAGCTGAAAGTTTTTCTGTGCTTCTGAAAATTATGTGACACCAGATTACATTTTGAATTCAATATATTTATATAATGAGTGAAGTTAATCTTAAAAATCTGAACTGGATCTTTTGTAGGTTTTTTTTTTTTTTTTGGTTTAAGAATGCTTCTAGATGCATGCAAGGGACAATGTGACACCAATGAAATTGGGAATTCAATATGCCAATATGATGAGTGATAAACCAATCTCAAAAGGCTGAACTGGATTTTTTGTGGCTAATTTTTTTTCAAGAATGCTTCTAGATGCTTGTAAGGGGCAATAAGTAGTTTTAATGCCTGATATTTGCATTTTTTTTTTTTTTTGGTACTAGCTTTGTTATTGATTGAAACTGCTGTTATGGATGCTAAGTCCTTTATGAGACTGGTGATTCAATTTTAATCACATAATACAGGAATGCTATACGACTGAGAAGGAACCCTAAAGAAGCTTTAGATTTAACCAGCGTCCAGGAGCTTGTTCGAGAAATTGATTCTAAAGTTCATCCTGGTGGGTAGGGTGCCTACTGTAACATATCTATTATAGCTTTCTTTTGATGGAAATTAAGGGAAGAATGCACTGTGTTTAACTGATTTGTTCTATTGCTGCAGGTCTCCATGACATTGTAAAAAATTGCATATATGTGGGGCTTGCTGATGAAAGTTTTGCATTACTTCAACACAATACTCATCTTTACCTTGTGAATGTTGTTAATATCAGGTAACTTATCGCTTGTTTTTGTTTCTTGTATTTTTTTTTATTGTTTAATAGGTTCATTTGTACTTGTCATTTTCAAATAATACATATCATCTCTTTTTATGCTGCCTGCATGCTATCTCTAATATAATTGTTTCTTATTCCATCTTTTCTAGTGTTTTCAGACATCGTCCTAAGATTGTCTTGTTTGCAAAACTCAACATGACTATCAATTACTTTATGATTGCCAATACCTGATCCAGATAAGTTATTTAATTATAGTCTGAGAAATTTTCTGTGTTAATGATGTTTTCCTGTTGCATAGTACTATGGAGGGTTTACCACATAGCACAGTTGAGGTGCCTTAGTTTCAGGTCATTATTAGATTTATTAGGTTTCATAGCCATTATTATTTATTAATTACCCTATTTCTGCATTATGTTGTTTTCTTTTTATCTTTATTTTGTTTTTATTTCTTTGATTGTTTTGTTTTATTTCTTTCCTTATTTGAGTCCATTGTAATTGGGTTTAAATACCCCTCTTTGTATCAATCATAAATATGTTGTCTTGATCACCAATTCAACAAAGTGTCAAGGTCAGGTTCCATCTTAGCCGTCTGCCACCTACAGGTCTTCTTCCGGTCGATTTCCACAGATCTACAGTTTTTAATCTACATTTTTCAAATTTGCAGAATTCTTCCTACCATTTTTCCAAAGCTTTAGTTTTCCACAAACCTGTAGTTTTCTTCATGTCGTTTTCTTTCTACAGTTTTTAAAAATTCATTTGTATGTGAATCCCTGCTTATTGTGTACTATTTCTGCCCTGATCCTAGCTGCCACAGGCTCCAACAAACAACCGACCTTCCTTCTACCTGCAGTTTTCTTTTGCTGTAACCCTACTAGAATTCATCAATGGATCAACATCTCAACTTCTCCTCAGGCTCAATCGGAATTATGGTGGATTCCACTTACTTTGAACCACTTTCAGAAGGTGTTCTTAATTCTACCGAAGGATTAACTCCAATTTCCACTCCCTTGCAGACCGGAGAATTGGAAACCAACACGAATTTCTTAATCACCATAAACTGAATGACAGGAACTTTCTCCAATGTTCCCAAGCGGTGTTGTTCATCAAAGGACGTGGGAAGTTTGATTACCTCACAGGTATGGTTCATGAGCTTCCAAAGGCTGACCTGACTTATGGAGCTTGGGAAGCAGAGAACTCCATGGTCATGTCATGGCTGATAAACTCCATCGAAACGTCAATTGGTTGTTCATACATGTTTCTCTCTTCAGCTAGATGGTTGTCCGCGATACCTACTCAGATGTAGGAACTCTGGCCAACTCTATGAGGTGTCTAACAAATTCGGGAGGCAAAACAGTGGTCAAGGGCCGTGACTCAGTACTAATGACTTTGTTGCACTATGGATAAAGTGCGACCTGTACTACGACTATACATGGGATTCTCCGACCGTCCTTTCTCTCTTCCAGAAGTTTATAGAAAAGGATCACTTGTTACAATTCCTAGCTAGCATTAACAAGGACCTTAACGAATTTTGAGGTTATATTCTTGGTTGGGACCCTCTTCTCTCCACTCGTGTTGTCTTCACTGAGATTCATGAGGAAGAGAGTCAGAGACTTATCATGCTTGACACTTCAACTCCTTCAGTCGAATTGTCCACCTTGATCTCGAATCATGCTCAGCTCTCTTCCATTGCCCCCTCGGGTCGGTCACCCCACCTGTGGTTGCTGTCACAAACCCAACCACACTCGGGACAAGTGTTGGAAGCTTCACGTTAAATCGATAAACAAATTTTCATCCAAATCCTCTGCTACCAAGGGTCTCACGGCGACGTCTGAACTATCATGGCTAAACCAAGTCCTACCCGGAACATCTCATAATCCTCTGAATTTATGAAAAACTAGATGGAGCAATTGATCAAGCTACTTGGAGCCAATCAATTCTCAGCGATTATATCTACCTCCCACGTTCGACATGTACTCTTTCTATGGCTCTGACGGTTTTTTCCTCTAATCTATGGATTTTTTATTCAAGTGTCACGGATCGCATGGCTGAATGCTCGCAAGTTTTCTCAACTTATTATCCATGCTCTGGGAAAGATGTTGTCAGAATTGTTGATGCCTCTTATAGTTCTATTGCTAGTAAATGGTCGGTTGTACTAACAACTGGTCTAACTTTGGGGTATATTTTACTTGTTCCTCTATTGTATGGTAACTTCTTATCTGTCAGCAAATTGACAAATAATATTGATTGCATTGCTAATTTCTTTTATGGTGGTTGTGTTTTTAAGGATCGTCGTTCAGGGAGGATGATTAGAGCTGCTAAGAGGGTAGTTGGACTTTTTTAAGAAGAGCAAAGAGAGTGAGGACACACCCTTCAAGAGTTGTAGTTTATCTCAAGTCATTTGATGTCTAATTATGTTGTTGCACTGTCGTTTGGGTCATCATAGTTTTTGTGAGCAAGGGCATCCTCCACCAATTCAGTTCAATACGATCTACGAAACATGTGGAGATTGACAAACATTTCATTAAGGAAAAGATTGAGTCCGGAGAGATTTATGTTTCTTTTGTGCCCTTCAGTGGTTAGCTAGCAAAAATCCTCGCCAAAAATCTTCCTCGTTCTTTATTCTATGACTTCAAATCCAAGTTGAACATAATTGACATCTATTCTTCAACTTGAAGGGGAGTATTAGATTTATTAAGTTCCATAGCCGTTATTATTTATTAATTTCCCTTATTCTATATTCTGTAGTTTTTTTTTTCAATCTTTATTCTATTTTTATTTCTTTAATTATGTTTTTATGTCTTTCCTTATTGAGTTTAAATACCCCTCTTTGTATCAATGAGAAATATGTTGCCTTGATACAATCATCAAATTTTTCAGAGCTTAAGTTGAGATTATTTGCCTATCAGTTCTTTTATATTTATGAATTTTTCGTAACTATCAATATTTGCAAAGTCAATAGTATGTGTTGATTTACTTGCTTTCTAGGCAAATATATGTCTTCAGAGCTCTATTCTCTTTGTTCCTACATTATATCATTAGGTTTTCTACTAAATGCTTTTTAACATGTTTAAACAGATTGCGCGCCTCTTACCTGTGCAACTGTTTCTTTTTTAACAGCAAAGAGCTTATGTATCAACAAGTCATACGCAGATTTGGAAATTTCAATGCTATGCAACTTAGTGAACCAGCCCCTCTTCTGGAGTTATTGATGATGGCGTTGAAAGATGAAGATTTGGATTCTACTGGTGATGAAAATGATGATTTTAGAAAGAAGATTGCTGAGGTAAATGATCATCTTTTGTTTTGTAAACATTTTCTTCAATTTTTCCGCAGGTACAATATTTTTGTCTTATGTTATTGATTTCTAACAATGAATTAGATTAGAAATTTATCTGATAATTTTTTGTTGCTATCATCTTGTTGGAATAAGGACATTGCGGAACCCTTGAGGTGTCCAAGAGGATGTATCTGATCTGGATTGTTTTTTGTGACTGAAAAAAATTGATATGATATATAGAATCCATGTAGCTTACAGAAGTTGGGGTTTGATAATATCAATTATTTTGATTTTTATTGTCGTTGATAGTTCTTTAAGATGGAAACTTGTTCCACAGTTGATTTTGCGAATGTGTGATCGAGATAAATAGGGTTCTTTAAATTGCAAAATGGTTTTTCTTGAAGGCATGTTTAGTCATCCTAATAATTATCTTTTCCTCCCAGATGAATACTGATCTACTAATGAAAAAGGCTGAGTTGCTCGATGAGTACTTTTCTATTCACATAGATGAACAACAGAACCTGACAAGGCTTCCTGTTGTACTGGACCAGCACACTCCTGACATGGACCATGTTCCAGAGTTCTTGTTGACGTTGGGTAATGATGTATGTGCTAATCATTTTTCCTTCTTATATATATTTTTAATTTGACGGTATTTGTTTCTTGTACATTTAAATGTACTGAGCTTCGATTTCTGTTTCACTTTACTTATTTATATGATAAATTGCTCATTAATTGATTTTGTTTGGAAAATTTCAACAGAATTTACTCAACTTCATGCCCAAACTCTTGGGTTCTGCCCCCTCTTCACCTCGTCCCAGCGCACATGCCCCTAAACTCTTTAACATTGCCTGCATGCTGAAAAAAGATCCACTGGCATTGCTTCCATTAAAACCAATCTTAAAGATGTATAATTCACATGCAGTTTTATATTTGCTGCTCACTCTTTCCATATTCATCCACAAGCATTTTAGATATGCATTGTTCATGATCCTTCCTTCTTGATGAAATCAAAAGGGATTAGAGAACATACTTAGTGTAGCAAGTAATCCGTCGTAGTTTGTGTTGACCTATGGTGCAATATGAATCGAATCTGGTTGAAATCAAAGTCAATCACAATTGTCAAATAGAATATCACACTAAATCAACTTAAAATGCCTCGATCATATCAAAATGTATTAAATTGATGTTCATCTGATATTACAAACCTGACTGACGAGCCTAAGATGTTGCATTTGCTTAAGAAGAATGTTCACATCGATTGTCACATTGGCCGATGAGAAAGGTAATGTATTATTCAAAATAATTTAAAACATTGCCCATTTGCAGAACATATTGTATTGATGCATTTGGAGCCTCGAAATTTTTAAGCATGGACGATTATTCAAATCTGATTCAAATTGTCTCGATCAGAATCAACACTGCCTAAACATTGTCTACTGATGCATTTGGAATGCCAAAAATACAAATAAAGAAACCTCACATGATTGTTTCAATCGAACATATTGTAAATGAACTACAGTTTTGATTGCATTTGAGTCATAGTTGAAATGCCCTAATCGCCGTTGAAATGGCTCACAGGTCATCCATTTGCAAAATGGATTGTGTCAAACGATCCGAAACATGAAATTATTTTCAGAGATTGATATTGTCTGGGTCCCTTCACGGGAGGCCATGGTTGAAATAATTCTGTTGTGACTAATTATAGCGGTGGCTATGGCATTCATTGGTGGTGATGACTGGTGATTGCAGTGGTAGGTTGTCGATAAAAGTGATACACAAGTTCTTTGGCCAACTATTTTAAACTCATACCTTTTGGGTCCAGCCCATTAGGATTTTTTAAGGTTTTTTTCTCATATGCTTGCCTGACTCACTTGATAGCCATAGTTGGGTTTGCATGAGTCAAATAAGGATGCTAACTTGGTAGGTTAAGCCGCATTATATGTAATACCCAAGTATTGTATACATGATAATCAACAACAATAGTCAAACATATGGTTTAAGAATGAATGTTTCATTTTGTCCTCCATTAAGATGCATTTTTATGTTATTTTGGCATTTAAATTGTTTTTAAAATAATTGATTAATAACAATAAATAAATAATTGAAAATATGTAAAAGAAATATTTTTTCTATAAGCTTTGAATAATTTTTATGAGATTATCATAAGCCTGATTGGTAAATTGTTTTCACAAAAATATAGAAAAAGAGGAATTTTAATTTCTATGACTTCTTCATACTTTAATGATAAATATAAACTGAAAATAAAAGGTTAATAATACAATTATAATTTCTTAAGAAATGTGCATATGTGGGCATAAATTTATTTTGGAGTTGTTTGACATTTATTTTGCAAACTTTTTTTGCCAGTGTCCTGGACATGATAACCTTTATCATTATTATTTTTTCATAATTTAAGTTCTAGATTTCAAAATATAAAAAGTTTTTATGAACTTTACAAATGAATTTAAATAATTTGGATGAACAAAATCCACTCATTTTCTGTTGTCCAGAATCTTCACTTTACCCCTTCATTTGCCTACACCGCGAGCATTTGGGAATTAAGGGAGAGGGAGAGGGAAAACATAAGTGAAATTTTGGAGATGTCGACTCGATTTTCATGTGATGTACTAGTTGGGAAAGTTGACCGACTCAAGGCAGGTTGTCGTCCTACCTTTGATTTCATTGATTTTGTTTTTTGTGCTTTTCAAATTTTTGGATATCTAAAACTTCCAAATTTTTTTATTTATGATATCTTTATATTTTGAAAATTTTTGTGTAATTCTAATATGTTTTTGTGCTAGTTATTCTGCTCATTTTGACATAAGTAAATTGAATTTTCACCCGTTATTTTTTGTTTGGATAAAAGTTTTAATTTACGTTATATAAAAATTTATAAAAATATAATTAAAATTATATATTATGACATACTGACACAGATGATTGCTTACAGGCTAATGTGTAATTTTTGTTTTAGTTGTTACATGTAGTTTGATCATATTATTTCATGTTGTTATAGTTGGTGAATAATGTTATGATATTGTGGAATGTGTGTATACAAGAAAGGTTGGTAATTATGATTCAGGTTGTTGGAGATATGATACATTGGGTAGGAGGGTGGGCCAATGGGCTTTTCTTTAAATGAGTTAGTGGTGTAAACCTGATATATGTTCTGATTCATAATGGATGAATTTGATATGATATGAGAGTTGACGGGTTTGGGGTGACGACTCCCGTGTACTATGTCACCTGACTGACTGTTCTACCAATTTTATTCTTGATGTGATATTATATGATATTGTATTTGTTTTACTATGATTGGTATGGGAATAAACACCACATATGATTAATCAGAGTAACTTGTATAATATGTGTGATGATTTTTATACTTGATGATATAAATTGTATACATTATTACTATTTTGATTTGACATTTAATTGTGATTTATGTCATACATTATACATAATATATGTGTGATGATTTTTATACTTGATGATATAAACTGTATACATTATTACTATTATGATTTGACATCTTATTATGATTTATATCATACAATATACATATACTTGTTTAGTAATTTATAAATTTACTTGTTTAGCTTACATGTATATGGTTTTATTTTCATACATTAATTTCAATTGTAAGTTTTTGTAACTTATTGAGTTCACTGACACTTGTTGCATTTACATGTTTTCAGAGAAGTGTAAGGCTCCAATGGAGTGAGTTGATAGTATTTGTTGACAGAGCTACATTTTATATATGTTGTTTGTGATCTTGATAATTTTGTACGTTTCGTTGAGATTATTAAAATTCATGATTATTGTATATAAATATTTTGGAGGTAGAAAGTTCTATATATACAAAGAAATATGTGACGATGATGATCTTTAGATTTATTTTATACTATTATTGATGACTCGGTGGCTCTCTGTGATGAAAATTAGAAGTTAAAAAAATTCCTTCCAAATAGATCTAATGTTAAATATTTTGTTATGTACTCAAGTTAGTATAATTTATTAGCATATATAGATTATAGTAGGTTGAGTTGTGATGCTATAATTGTTGGATAAATATAATTTTACTCTTTAAAACTATGGAAGGTAGATTTTTGTCTTTTAACTCCGAAGGCCTTCTATATTGGTACTAAAATCTCATAACTTGCTTTCCAAATTGCTTGGATTAAACTAATGTAGAGTGGTTGGCATATGTCGGCGATAAAAAGTTGGGGTGTGTTGCCCGTAAAAAGTTGTCGGTCGCCGAAATCGAAATCTCGTCTCCTGCTTCGAAAGGACTTTTAGATTTACTTTTAGATTTAAGTTTAGAAAAATATGAAATCAAGCTGACCTCATAATTTTCACAGTTTAAATGAAAGAGCACTCTACCTCAAACAAAGTATCTATCCCGAGGGATAAACATAAGACTTGAGGATGATGCTCGACCAAATAAACTAAGAAATATATGACGTCCGTTTGGTCTGCGAAACCGTTTTATTTGCCGACAAATTCCTCTATTTAATATGAAAAAATAAATAAAGTTTATTTTAAGTTGGGTTCGGAAAAACTTTCTATAAGGACAAGTCTCTATAGTTAATTACATCTTAAATGACCGAAGTCACTTAAGAATATTCTCGATAAAAATAAAAACAAATTATCTTCAAGGACTTCAAACTGATGAGAGTTTTCAACGAAATTAGACAAAGATGTGTGAAAGAAGAATCAAATTTAAAACATTTATTACATTATCCAAAGGAAAAAGAGCCAGGGAATGCCACAGATCCAGAGGAGATCCTCGGTGACTTC
Source organism: Phalaenopsis aphrodite (assembly GCA_003013225.1). Lineage (NCBI taxonomy): Eukaryota > Viridiplantae > Streptophyta > Magnoliopsida > Asparagales > Orchidaceae > Phalaenopsis > Phalaenopsis aphrodite. Next base: position 754,107 of record NEWO01000188.1, on the reverse strand, counting down.
TCAGTCTACCCTATGATTTGGCTTCAGTTTCGAGGAGAAATATTCAAGTGTTTTATTCTGCCAATTTTATCTATTTGGGGCTTACATTCGTGTGAAACGATCACTCAAATGACATGAAAGATGTGAGGATTTAGGTCGTAACGAACGACAACTTCAGAATCCTAAAACGAGTTAGGGCTTATGTCGTACAACTGAGTTATGCAAATGCCTAAAGAAAAGGCTGAGGATTTATGTTGCGCTAGGCGAACAACCTCGAAATCCTATGGATTGTTGTTTTAATTTCTAGAAAAGAAATGTTTTAGCTGGGGAAGACATGTTCTGCTGTTGAAGATGGTCGTGTTGCTTACCGCGCTAATTCCAAGCTTTTTGTCGTGACGAGTTTAAGTTTTCTAGGGTGTCAGGTTATAATGTCAAATCCAGCGGCCTTATGGTTGTAGTTCTTCAGATATCTTATAGATAATATGTTGAAGTTGTACGGTGTATAGCATGACAGTAGGGTATGTAGCATAGGACAAACAATAGGGTATGCAGTAAAGAAAGCAGTATAACATGCGGTGTAAAGGAAAAGTAAAAAGAATACAGCAGGTAGGTGATTTGCAAGAAAATAACCTGCTGTAAACATAAAATAAATTTGTATACCTGGGAGGTTTGTTGTTCTTTAGGTGTAATTGATGCAACAGGTACAAACAACAAAACTTGAGGAAACATGCTGAAATGCTTTATATAAACGAAAACAATGAAATATCGTCCAAAAATCTCGAGAAAGATCGTCAAAAGGCTCATGACAAGAGAAATGCGAGGAAATCGACGAATTGACAAATCGATTAAAATCGTAGAAAACACGGAAAATCGTGAAAAGAGACACGAGTGCTTTGTCCAAAAATTCCTAGAAAAATATATGAAAAAGTCCAAAAATAGGGGGACTGCAAGCACTCGGGTCAGGGCTAAACTCAACTATATATTAATACTCGAGGGTCATCGAAGGCTACTCGGTCACCGGGAAGTATAAAGCCCGCCACTCAACTAGGAGGGTGTCCTATCAAACCTAACTCAGGAGGGTACTCCTTAGCCTAGACAGATGATTAACAGGTGGACAACCGATGTTCAAAAATTTATTTAAAATTTATATTTTCAGCATGCACATAGGTTGCAAACATGCAAAAAGTGGGTTGTATCAATTTTGTTTGTAGCAAAAAATATATTTTTATTTAGAAAAAGGTGTATATGTTTTTATCAAATTTGTTTTTGTCAATTTTGAAAAGTGTAGTTGTCAACGAGTCGATCACGTTGTCGGGCATAAGACTATCAACAACCTAAGAAGGTTCGGGTCAATTCTTGCTAGTCTTGTATCGGTGAATGATATTGTCATCATACAGCTCAATGAGTTCCTGAATCAAATCCTGATGGGTTTCTGAATCGGATCCCGATATCGTAGGATGACATATCATTATGCTCTATCTCTGACGTGTTTTTGTCATCATCCCCCTAAGCCCCAAAACAAAACCGACCTACTTGCGACCTTGCTTGATGGTTTCACGTATAGTAAAAGGCTATACGTAGACACTTATGTATCGGACATAAGCATAAAAAACATAACCAAGAAGCAAGGAAAAAAAAAGAACAAAAATAGGGTAAGAGAGAAGATAAATTGATTCACCTAAAACATCGAAAAGAACGAAGGATGAATCAGCTCTCATAACTCGTGACAAAAAGAACTGAAAAGGAAAGCCCAAAGATCCTTGAATCAATCTGAAAGGATATCATTTTCTCACGTTTTTATAAGTGGATCAACCAAAGTTGAAATGACCTCCTAACACCGGTATCCAAACCTCAAAGACATCTTTTATGAAATCAATTCGTCTCAACCAAGTATTCTCCCGAAATAAAATTTGGAAATCTCCCAAACTTCACAATTTAAATAAAAGGAAAATAACTCTGGGATGGCAGCCACTTATACTTCCAAAAATCATGTCAACATTAAAGCTATTCAATTCCAGACTTCATGAAAATCTACTCGTATCAAATAAGCATGAAATCTTCCGGCTAAAACCACATAGAAGCTCACGGCCGGGCTTCAACAAATAGATGAACAACAGCTAAGGCTCTCGGTCAAAGCAACAAAAGGGCAACTGCTAAAGCCCACGACAAAAGACAACCCAAGGAACAACAAGTAAGGCTCACGGCTGAGGCAACCTTACTCAATTATAAGAAGATATTTGATATATATAAGAGAGTACAAGGTATAACCCTCATTTTGGAATAACATATTTGATCCATCAACAATCATCCAAATCTTTCAGGCCCAACAAAACAGACTAGATCAAATTAAGCCATCTCCAATAGGTCTTACGAGTAAGGCCAAAAACGTATAACCAAGCTCTAACTAGCTCGCGGGTAGGAGCCAGAACAACTCAAATCAAACCCCATATAAGAAGCTCATGGTCACAGACGACAATGAGGAAATATGTTAACCTCACGGGTAGAGGGCAAAGCCGAAAAACCACAGGGACAGTGCCACCGAGCAAGGCTCATGACCAAAGTGGCAAAAGGAAAACCACCCTAGGTATTGCCAAAGTATTGTCTTTGATATACATGAGAGAGTGAATGGACAAGCTTTCATAAATCATCCCAAATCGGCTCTAATTTCCTCAAGTAAGACTCAAGAAATATGCTCGACTCATTTTGAATCACCTCACTCTATTGGTGGATAGTGCAAATATTCTCTTTGAATGACAAACTTGATTTATCAACAACACTCAAGCCACTCAAACTCAACAAGAAGAGTCATACCGTCCCAGGCAACCCCTCAATAGGTTCACGGGTAGGAATAGGAGAAGTACAGGACAACCACCCAACAAGCCTCTTGAATAAGGACAGCACAAAACATAAGCCAGGCCCTTGGGCAAGGGCTTAAAAATGAGTCAAACTGAGCTCCTCAACTAAGGCCAAAAACAACAGCCAGCACATGGCCGAAATCGAGTCCAGCACAAGCTAAAACCGAGCCCAGCAGGGGTCAAAGCCAAACCAAATGACCTACCAACAAGCTCACGGGTAGGACTAAGAACAAACCAAATCAAGCTCCTAAGCTACCTCTCGGGTAGGAGCAGAACCAGACAAAAAACCGAGCCCCAAATAGGGGTTAAAGCGAATAAAATTGAACCCTCCCACAGCTCTTGAGCATGGGCAGGAACAAACACCCAAATCAGGCTCTCGGGTAGGAGCTAAGGCAAGCAAACCGAACCCCCAAACAAAGCCAAACCGAACCCTTCAAGGCACATAAGTAAAGTTCGAGCAATTAGGACAAAGCTTCAGCAAAAACCAAAAGCCCATTCTCAACAGAAATTAAAACTCCAGCCATCCAAAGCCAAGGAACAACCCGCATGTTTTTGAAACATCAAGATTTGGAGCCAATATACATCTTAAATAAGAACAACAGCATAGAGAGCATATTTGGGCCACCAACCTAACTATTCCAAGCATGAAACAATTTCCAACAGATATTTGAGCAGGGAAGATGCCTCACGAAGAGCTAAACCAAGCCCTCAAAACAAATTACAGAGCTTTCCAAATTACAAAAAAAATTCTGATAGCATGCATTTCAGGCCAGGAAAAACCACAGGGAATCAAAACCGAATTCAACATATATATGAAAAGCAAAACAAGTTTTCCAATACTTCTTGCTAAGCAATAGTGAATTAAAAAAAGAAGCCTCGTAGTGCATCTCAACATGTATTCCAGAGGAGCATATGCTATCTCAGAACCCATATTCATCACATTTCTAATTGCTTTAAGTAAAAAAAGAAAAGAGAGAAGCTAATAACATGCCACATTCTCACTATCCTAAGCAAATAATCATGTCTAGCCCCTAAAACATGCCTGTTATTCTATTTTCACATGCTCAAGTAATAAATATCTCAAAGTATAAGCGCAATAATGAACTAGCATGTTGTACCATCCAACAGAGTCATTCTCAGTGGCTCGGCAGAGAGAAAAACCGAAAGGAAGCAAGACGCAAAGGGGGGGGAGGAAGGTACCTCCTTAACGCAGAATGTAATACAGGGATTTCAGAAAGAGAATACTTTACAACTTACACTCCTCTTCAACAGTCAGAGGAAGTCAAACCCAGCACTAGGAACTAAAGAAGAAAGTGAGAAAGAAATTTGGTAGAGTTTTCCCTTCCTTTCCAAAATTTTCGGCTCTTGAAACTCACCAACAAAAGCCTCATATAGACCAGAGAACAGAAGAAGGAATGATTAGGAGATCATATACGATTCGAAGGATCGAGAGGAGCAGACGCCTCCATACGGGCGTGCGAGAGGCAGAGGATGAGATCCTCGCAGAAGATGAGATACGATAAGGGATGGGTCGCGGGATCATCTCGCGTGTGCGAGGCGAGCGGGGGAATGAGACTCCAACGGCACGAAGGAGCAGGCCAGGTGGAACCGAGCGAGCCGAAGCTTGGGCAGACTTCCACGGGGTCGAGACTTAGCAGAGGGGAGGGGGAGATAACGAAATTATGTTAGGATTAATATAGGGTATTAATTATAATAATAATAATACTAAAATATTGTTTTTTATTATAATTAACACTTAAATGTGTATTTTTCCCTAGACGTGTCGTCGCCGTGAGACGAACGTCTTCTTTAGGCAAAATCGACGTTCCGGACGCGTCGTCGCAGTCCGTTTTGTCATCTGGAGTCGTTTAGGCAACCCCATCGATGATTGAGACAAAAACTCGTCGCGCTCCGAATCACGTCAAAAAATTCGGCCCGAGCTCGATTAAACAGGACGGCGAAGAGCGCAGCGGCACCAAATCAACGAGTACAGTCAATCCTAAGGCCGACAGTCCTATAAGAATACTTCCTGAGTTCCTTCAGAGTAGTCTTACCTGCTAAGCAATAGAGGTCAACGTCAAGTCGAGCGAAGAAAATTTCAGAATTGCTAATGATGAGGGCTCCTTCACTTGTTTTTTAGGAATAGTCGACAGAAATGTCCTAGGGCTAGATCCTAGAATACTAAGGAGGGGAAAACTGCACCTCGATCGAAAGCGAAGTCAACAACATATTGTGCAAAATCTACTTGAGATGTCATTCATATCTATTGGTCAGAAAAATGGGATCCTTCATCACACATGCTATATTTCATATGACATTTTATATGGGATAATACTTTTGATTCTTCCAAGTTGTTTCTATACAAATTGAAATCTAATGCCATCAAGAAACTTAGGTATGCAGTGTTACACCCAAAAGAAGAAAAAAAATGTTTCTACTTCTCTCTTTTGATTTCTGTGGTTTGTATAGTAGCACACATTGTGGGCACCTGTTTATGATTTTTATAAATTAACATTACTGTTTTCTTCTGGTTCCTCTAATAATATTGTAGCAGTATTGCCTCTTTTTTTCCAATCGTAATTCCTTTATTCTTTCTGCATACTAATGTTGAACTTATGTTTGACACGTCATCATTTTTGTAGGTTATCTGGACCAGTGAGAAAGACTGCTTCGAAACAATTGCAGCTGCTATAGGGAGCTTCTATGCTATGCAACCTCCTGTCCTTCCGAATCCTTCTGGCAATGGAATACAATTTTATAAGAATAATAAAAAGGATATAGCCACAAATGTGGCAAATGCATCAACACTGTCCGGTATGCTAGTTGTTGATTTTTCATATTCTCCCATCTTTTTCTATTGGTGATTGGCCAACATTATTGGATTATATGCATATTTAATATGGATATTGAAAAGATCGAACAAAATTTAGGGAAATTTATCTGTCCAAGTTATTTGGAGCCCTGCCCACCCTGCATAAAAGGTGTTCCAGGCGTTTGATATATCTTTTTTCTAAACAAATTTTGGTCTCTAACTATCTAATTTTTGAAATTGTGGAATAGGGAGCTGTATTGCATAATAAGTAAACTTGACATTATAGTGTTAAATGAAGTACTGGCTAAACTACATTTTATTTAAGGAAAATTTACATACCTAGCACACAATTCTTATGTATTTACATACCTCACACCTAAACTTTCATATTTACATACATAACACTTTGGTGTTTTAAACTTATGTATAAAAACATATACTTTATGGATTTGATTGCTATGTATGTAAATATGAAAGTATAGGTGTGATATGTGTAAATACATGAGAATTTTGTGCTATGTATATAAATACCCCTTTATTTAATTCAATTATGGGTAGTTTTTTTTTAGTTATGTCTGAGAAATCTCATTCCTGATTGCCTTGAAACAACTAGTTGGCCAGATAGTCATAGTATCACAAACATTTGACTTCAGTAAAGGTGATGTTAAATGTGAAAGTCAGGTCACTATAAATATTTTGTAAATTCCTCAGCTCAATTATGATGATAATTTATTTTGTATTTTGTTTTTTACATTGGGGTAAAGCATGGTTTAGGGAAGCAGAAAATCTTAGGTTTTGTTTGGGATAACTTGTTGCCTGTTTTGCATTTCAAACCGATACCATAGCCCTGTTTGGTGAACTATTTCTCGCTGCTTTCTAGAATTTTTTGTGGTGGGAAGCTGTTTTTTCAACTTAACCCGTTAATGTGTGCATGGTTGTAAGAAAGTTACTGTCTTATTTTTTAGAAAAAAAAACATTTATACTTATAATTCATACCGTAACTTGTTAAATAGTTGTTTTCACCACCACAGCTTTACAACTATCTTTTTAAAAAGCAGCCACCCCAAACAGATCTTAGGAAGTAAAGTTCTGACTGATATGGACTTGACCTCAGATCCTCAAACTCTTCTGGTTAGGGATTAAGGTTGCTTGAAAAATGATGAAGCCCTCTAATGCTGAATATATACCTTTGAGAAGCAAGTTTCTTGCTGAGAGTGGAGCGACGTTTATCTTCATTGTGTGGTATAATACTCCATGACGAACCTCATTCATATGTTGAAAACTCAGTTCAGCGCTTAAAGAAAAATGAAATGTGTTAGATTGGTTAGCTTTATCCTCTCCTTTTAAGGATGCAAATTTAGTAAATTGTTGTACCCATCTATGCATTTGCCTCACATTATGAGCTATTTTAGGCCAATTTATATTAGTTTTTAGTGATTCACTGACTCTAAGGAGCATGTAAAGACTCTTTCTAGAAGTTAGTTGTTTTATTGTCCCTTCTGTGATCTAATTTCCAAGCAACTCTCATATATGTCGCATAATCTGCTTTAAAAGTTTGTTTTCCTCTCAAATGACATTTTTTATTTGTTATGAACATGTACGCTCGGACAAAGAAATGCAAGCATGCCGCACCAGTTGGATAATTTTTTTTTTCTTCTTTTATTCATCTTAAGCTTATTGGTTTTGTGGCATCCCTTTTAGCGCAATCAAACCTTGAAGTTGGTCTTTAGTTCTTAATCAAACTGTTCTTTCTCCTAATTTGTGGTGTGAAAAGATGAGTGATGCTGGATTATGAGTAGGATTGTTGGTGAACCTCCTCTTCATTCTAAATTGTGGCTTCTGATCAAAATTTGTTCTTGATTGGATAAAGTTTACATTATCTAAACAGGCCTTTTTTACATATTAAAACGACAGATATTAAAACCTTACTGGCTTAAGGTTAGCTAATATTCCATCTTAGTGATCCACCTACACCATGCATTTTACTGTTACTTGTTTTTAATTTTTGCCTTTTAGTCTTTGTATGAGGTATTAGTTCTGGATTCTGTTCAACCATCATGCTTAGATTGCGAACTTTACTACTGAATTGCAAGATTTCAAGCGTAACCTTCATATCCTCAGTCTTAACACATTTGTTAGATAACCTGGCTGCGTTGCAGATGATGTTTCGGATAGCGATATAGACAGAGAGTTGCTTGCGGAAGCTGAAACAGCATGGGCACAACGGGAGTGGACTATTCAGCATGTTTTGTTCCCATCCATGAGGCTTTTCCTCAAGCCAACAAATGCAATGGCCACAAATGGAACCTTTGTTCAGGTTTATAAAAAACTTGGTTTACAGGCTTTATATTTTTTATCTTCTATCTTTGCTTGAAATGTTTCGCCCTAGTTTTCCTTAAAATTAAGAAACATTGCTCCTATTGAAGTTATTGCTGGCATGCCTTTTATATTTGTGGAAACTTAGAGGAATGTTTGAGAATTCAATGCGATCTTAGTTTTCTAAGAGAGACTTGGAAATTAAATTGACAAATGATTATGAATAACTATAAAAGTATATTACTTTTCAGTAAATTCAACTTGTTTATAGGATAAGAGTATGCACTTTCATGAAACATACTGACTACGCCAGTCTTTTTAGCTTCAACTGAATTCTGAAATGGATGACATAATCCCTTTGATCTTGAAGGTTATTTCTGCTATTTCAGATAAAAAATGCAGGTAGTTTACAGTAGGCTCCATCTAAATTGTTTGAGGGACCTTGATGAACGTTTTCATTTTTTACCCATTAAACACTAGTACTTTTAAAAACTTTTCTTATCCGACATGCCTCTTGCACATGTTAAAACTGGCCTGAGATATGAATATAATACATTTTTCAATTATGGCAACTGATGTAGATAGAGGTTCATAATAATAATCCTGGTGAAGGAAATATGTTACTACGGAGAGGTTGTCAGAGCTGCACATTGATGCTGAATACTAGGGTTTTTTTTCTTCAATATATTTTTATTTATGCCTGTTATGTTTGATTTTGAATTACCATCAATAGTGTGTCAATGACTTGAACTCTGATATAACTGAAAATTATCTGGCTATCAAAATATTTGGTGAAGAAGATTTTGTAAATTCTTAAATCCCTACCTTCAAGTCACTTAGAGCCTTCTATTTATGAATTCGCGAAATAAAAAGGCCAAACGCATGCTTACTTTCACATTCTTTTCTTTTGAAACATCTTATTACAGATTGCGTCACTCGATAAGCTCTACAAGATTTTTGAAAGGTGCTGAGTGCCGAAGTCGGGATCAATTTTCTGGAAAGTCATGTAAATTGGATAGATCTTCCTCAGCAATTATTTTACATTTTGGGCTTTCTAGATTTTTGTGTTTTTTTTTTTATTTTTTTTAATAGTAATCCGAGATGCAGAAATAGTGAAACATACCAACGTGCTAACCTCGTGTAATACAATGAACCATTCTACATGATTAGTAGTAGCAAATATTGCGGAAGAGATAGTGTCTAGTCGGCTTGGTATTTCCTCTTGCATCGAAAAGTCCCATGCTAGTTCACCGACCCCAAATTTTTTTGCAAATATTACTCACATGCCTCAGTGATGATGTAGGCTTTTGATTTGCTTCTGATACAACTTATGTTTAGAAGTGTAAGATACATGACCAAAATGAGAGGTTATTTGATCAGAAATAAGTAGGATCAGTCAAATCCATTAAAGGGAATTAGAAGGCTGGAAGTGTAGTACATTAGCCTTCCAGAAGTTATGTTCTCTTATTTACTTCATCTTTATGTCCAAATGTAGTGCTTACAATTTAAAGCAGTTCATGTTCTCCATGGGTTTGCATAAATTGTGTCATGCAATTATTTTGATTTTGGGGAAAAAAATTAATCTCATTAAGATTTTATTAGAATTCATTTATATAATCTTGATTTTACTTCGATTTGAGTACTATAATGGCGATCTAACTAATTCTTATTTTTAGTAGTGCATACTATATATATATATATACTTTAAATTTGATCAAGGTATCACATATAGGACTGTCAAAAAAGCTCGTTGTTTGCCAACAGCTCTTGTTTCACTCGTTAAATAGCTTGTTTTAATTTGTTTGTTAAGGAAGTGAGTTTTTTAGTTCTTAAACCCTAAACAAATGTTTGATGGTTTGTGTTCGGTTTGTTTTGGTTTTAAATAATTAAGTAATAATATTTATTTGTTTTATATTAATTTTTATATGTAAGAAAAAAATTTAAATTTCATTATTTATAAAATTTATTTATGTGGGGAAATTATAAAATATATAAGCTTAGATATTAGATTTGTAATTAAATAGGATTTGAGCGGTATGTATATAAATATTATATATATGTATATAGATGGATATCGATATAAGTACGTATCAGGCAGAATGTATGTTAAAACATATTCTCCAAAAATCTATTTGTTGTTGTGAACTTGATCTTTCTGGTCTCATTTGTAAATAGATGATATCGGGTGGTATGCATGTAAACGTTTTAAGGGTTTACTTCTAGTTTCTCATGTCTTGCCACCCAAAATTTTAGTCCCACATCGTGTATGGGTGGAAGAACTTTCATTAAGAATCTCATTTAAATGAAAAAATGAAAATACGAATTAATTTTAATATACACTATTATAAAATAGAATGAAACAATATTTTAAAATAAATTTAATGTTACTGAAATGTGGGAATTAGATTATATATATATATATATATATATATATAACGATTTACTTTTGCAGAATGGTGCAATTTTTAATCATTGATTCTTAAATTTACAAAATTTTAAATTATTTTTTTTATATTTCTTTCATTCAAATGAGCTGAAATTCAAAAACAAAAAATGCATGACCTTTTAATATTAATATGCTAATAAATTTAATTTTTTGGAAAAAGTTTTATTTTATAAATATTTTTTTATTTATTTATAACAACCGAATAGGCTTCCAAAAGGGACCATGCTTGTTTTAAGGGCGTGATCAGAGCCGTTGTACAATGATCAAATGGTAATAAAACGTTATGCCATTCAAAATTCACCTGTGACACGTGCCCTTCTTTAACTGTTTTGTCCGAATTAATAAACTTTTTAAAACTAATTGTTTTCATTTCACTAAAAAAATAAAAAAAATAAATAAAAAAGGAGGTTTTGAACGGCGAGAGGACAGCCCTCAGAGCAGCATATAAATGACGGCAGGAGCCAGAGACCGCTGGCTTCTCCCAAGAGAGAAGTCGAGGTTGGCGAAGAGCGCCCCGAGGTACTCATTTGCCGCCCTTTTCAACTTCTCTGCTCTCTTACTTAGCTCTTCTTTCGCCAAGTAATGGATTTTGGGTTCAAATCGCTTCTTTCCGATGGATTAACTTCTGGTAATGCTTCTCTTCGATCCTTTTTCTACGAAGAACGATGAAGGTTCACGTGACATCTAGGTCATGAGCTTCTGCCTCCGTCAGAACCGTTTTTTTCGCGGTTTTTCTTCCAGGTTATTAGCATTTTTTTTTGTAGGATTCGCTTGATTTTGTTTTTTGCGTGTTCATTGAATGTCAGTATTGGCCTTTGTTGTTGGAGCCCAATATGCGCAGATTATTGACCTTGTTATTGGATTGTTTATTCTGTTATGTGCACACGTTTCTGTCTTGTTTCTGGGGATTGCATGATGAATCGTTGAGAGTTTGAGTTTATATGGAAAATCAAAATGCGGCGAGCGTGTTCGTTGAAGTTTTGTCATCTAGGTTTTCATTTTTCGTAAAGCTCGAGTATTCCAACACTTGTTGTGGAAATTTTATTGGGCGTGTTTTAACATTCACCTAAATGTAGTTGAAGTTTGTGTTTGCCATGTGGGGCAGTTTTAAGCTGTTCGCTAGGGTTTATTCTGTCCTATTATACTTTAGTTGTTGTTTTTTTGGTGCTCTGGATTCTAAATCTCATCTGGTACGTCATGCTGTAATGATTATTTGAAAAGCTTACATGAAGGTTTGGATTTCAGGTCAAAGCTTTTGGTTATCCTAAGTTGAACCTGTCGTTTGGGGTTGCATTGTGAGAGCATTTGTTTGCCAGCTCTCATGCCTCTTTATAAGAGAAAACCTTATCTTCTAGCTGATCCACCCAAGGATCTGGATCCTAATGAACTTGTTTACCAAATTAGATTCACAAAAGAGATTTTTAGGGATTATCAGTATCCTTTTTTATTCAATAAGTCTTATTTTAGTTGTTTTTCCGACATTATTATATGATGTAAAGCCTCTATGTTGTATAGCCATGTCTTTTGTAATTTGATTTTTTATTTTATGCAAAAAGCTGCTGATGTTATCTGGTTGTTTATTTCCTTAATGGAAACCAGAGAATACTTAAACAGATTAAATCTTTATCGCCGAAAATTATGGACTTGCAAGGTTACAGGAAAAATTAATTTGACATATGAAGAGGCTTTGGTCTCTGAACATAATGCCACAGAGAGAGTGCAGCAATTCCCTGGTGAATTGGTGCCGCATGTTTTGAATATGATCCAATACAGTAAGAATTTTTGCCAAATGTTTGCCCAGTTCTAGCTTTATTAGCACCTCTGATTTTCTCCAGTTATTTTAAGATTATTTTTTTTGTTATATTTTTGTTACATTTATAGAGTTTTTGGATAAATTCACTTACATCTTGCAGTTTATCCATGAAATCTTTAAATTAATGTAACTATACCAGCATTTATCCCTAAATAGCTATTTTATGATGTCAATGATTACCCAACATTAATCATCTTCCCGTGATGCTAGGGGTATGAAACTAATATTTCTTTCTTCAATTTTGCTTAACTAGTAACCTGAAAATCTCAGAACAGTGGGTATGATTTTGCAAAAACAAATTTAGTTGTGAAATATGTTTCATAGGCATAGCAGGTGCAGAAATGGGGATGAATATCATGATATTAATTTTCATTTTAATTTAACCCAAGGGAATTATGATGTTTTGTGATTAATATATGAATACATTAAATGTTCAGTTATTACATGTCATCTTACGTAATTTTTCGAAGGTAACCCAAAACTTATATGTACATAACACGTATAAATTATACTCTTTTTGTGAATCACATTTGGAGTATTCGAATGTTGTCTCTAGATGGTATTATATTGGATTTAAATATCAGTGTTATCCTTGAAACCCTAATTCTATAAATAGAGACTTATGATTTGTAATTTATTGATTGATGATGAAAAAAGGCTGGTTCTCTATGATGTGAATCTAGTGCTCCTATGATTAAAGTTGTCTGCATGTTGATTCTATCTATTTTTGGTAATATATTTTAATTATATCTGTAGGTTATTTTTCTTTCCTCAATAAATTATAATATCAAAATGAGATGCAGTCAGTCTTTCATTTCTTTATGGTTTTGTTCGACAAATCTTATTTATCCCACTTTTCTCTCTTTGAAGTCTTATTTTCATGAATATCTGCTTCAGCATTCTTGTCTTTTGCAATCATCTCCTTCTTGACCGCTTGCTTGATCTCTTGTTTTTTCTTTAGTTTCTCTTACATGCAGTCTTTCTAGTTCATTTCATTTTCGCACCACGTCCTGCCGTGCATTACCCCCTCCCTCCTCCCCCTCCCCCTTTCCAACCCACATCGCTCCCTTCCTGCTACATTGGTTTCCATTCTCTACCATTAAATATCTACCCCCGCATCTTTGGAAGATATGTAGTATACATGTCTTTTAGACTTTGGTAACTTTGCTAAGATTTTCCTTCATCTTTATCTCTCCAGATACTATCAGAGGGAAATTGGGTCTGTAAAATTGTTCAAAGTCTGGTGATTTTCACTCTTTATGATTTGCAGAGATAATTTGATTAATTCTCTAATAGCTTCTATGCACGACCCTTTTACTTCTTTTATTTATATATGAAGAAGCAACAAAACAAACTTTTTTTCTCATAACCCTATGCGCATGTTCATGACAACACTAAATAATCTTATTCCTTTGTTTTGAACAGATGTCATAATTTATATACATAATTTCATTTCTTCTCATTCCTTCTTTTTATTTTGTTAGTATCTTTAATTTGGAATACGATTACTGACATGTGCAAGAAATGGCTAAAAAAATTTTAAAAGGATGTGTTCGTTTGACAGATCTTTGTTTGCAGGCTCTCTAAATTTGACAGATCTTATCAATGAAATACATAAAAATTTACAGAAAAATCTCTATGAAGGCATTGAGTTACATGCGAAGAAAGGGAAGTCCGTTTGTGCTTGCAAAATCATAGAAATTATAAAGGATGGTGAAGTCACTCGATGCAGGGTTGGTTGGCTGGATAAAGAAAGACAAGTAACTGATGTTTCAGTAGTTAGTGAAGAAGATCTGATACGCAAGAAGCCGCCATTAAGTAGAAGTATCCTAAAAGCTTTTATCAGAGAGTCTACCTGTCAGATTTCTCCATGGTTGGTTCATGAAAAGTTTGCCAAGAAGCATGGGATCTCAACTGATAAACTTACTTGTCAAAATGGTGTTTTAGACATCAGCAAAGATAGCAAGAGAGGTGGAACAAAAAATAAGTTGGTAATTTCCTGTCTTGTTTCTATCATCTGCTTGATAATGTGCAGTATACCATCTTATCTTTACAGCATTTCCAGGATAATCAAAATTTGAAACCCAATCAGAAGAAGAGAAAAACTGAAAATGGGCACGTGTCAGGTATGTATGTGATCCTTGGACATTATAATAGCTTTCATTGTTAAATGCAAGTATTCCTGAGCTTTTTATGCTTTATTTAATGCATTACATTTTAGATTACGAATTATTTAACTGCACTTTTGGTTATGAATTCACAGACAATCGAGTTGAAGAGCCAATCATTTATCCAATTGACGATCTATTAGTGAAGCCATCTGCAGATGATCCAAACTTTACAGATCGACCCTTGCCATCTACTGATTTTAATGTGCCCATGGATTGTGTTGGCGATCTTCTTATGTTTTGGAATTTCTTTACATCTTTTGGCAGGTTTTTGCACTTATGGCCTTTCTCTCTCGAGGATTTTGAAAATGCTGTCTGTCACAAGCATAGTGAAGTTATGCTCATTCTGGAATCTCATTCAGCAATTCTTAAGCTTCTCATTAAGGATGGTGGAGACTATTTCATGGCTATTCAAAACAAGAGAAAAAAATTAAAGGTGAAATTAATTGTCTAATTTTCTGCCAGAATATTCCAACGTGGAATTCAATATATGAATTAATTTTAATTTTCTTTGCTTGCACAGTCTAATTCATTTGCTGCTTAAACCAAAGCTCCGATGCTTTATTCTTTTCAGGTTAAACTGACCAACTGGGCTAATTATTTATGCCACTTTCTGGAGATGAGGAACAAACCAGAATTGTCAGATCACATTCCTATTATAAAACGAGGACATTATGGTCTTCTGGAGGTTCATGTCAAACTGGGTATTCTAAGGGAACTAGTTGCAGAGGCACTTGTGACAAATGCTATTAGAGATAGGCTAAATGAGTGTATCGAACAGAACAAGGTTCTTTTAGCCAGAAAAAGAGAGGAAGCCAAAACAAAGAAAGATCAACATCATCACAAAGAAGGTGAAAATCACACCGAAGAAATGAATTCGAAACACATGTTGGTAAATGGTAAAGGGAATTATGTAAATTTATCTATGGGCAGTCCGCCTAAATATAGTAATGGCTATTTAAAAGCTAATGGAAGGATTCAATCAGCTGACAGGAAATTGATCATGGAAAATGGGTAAGCATTTGCTCCCCTCAAATGGAAAATTCAGCATCTCGTTATTGTATTCTGTTTTTTCTCGTGCTGAGGCTCATTGTGCCGCCTTCTGTAATGTTGCAGTGAATTGCCTCGAAGAATAGAGAACAAAGATGGAGAGAATCAGGATAAAATATCAATTAATGAGCAGGTTTTTGAAAAATATTAGATATTTCTCTTTTTCTTCTTCCCAGCGAAAGATTTTTCCCTTTCTCTTCTTCCTTGTATTTCTAGCTAATATCCGTATGCTTCTGCAGCAGAGAGAGCATTTTGAAAGGGAGGCAGAGAAGCTTTCAATTCGCACAAATTGCATTGGCAGAGATAGAAACTATAGTAGGTATTGGTTCTTCCGGCGCGAAGGAAGACTTTTTGTGGAAAGCTCGGATTCTAATAAGTGGGGTTACTATTCTACCAAGGAAGAGGTTTGTATTTTGCTTAAACACTAAATTATTCTTATAGATTTCCTAGCTCTGAATAAAAATTTGCTGCAATATATTCAGCTTGATGCGCTTATAGGTTCATTAAATGAAAAGGGTGAAAGGGAGAGAGACCTTAAAAGACAACTGGAGAAGTACTATGTTAAGATTAGGTATGCTCTTATGTATTTGAATATTCTTACGTGCTTGCTTATCTCATTATTACATCATACTATTTAGCGTTCAAAATAGAACAACTTTTTGTCGCAAATGATGCTTTTTTATGGTGGTCATGTAATATATTGTAGAATATCATCAATCCATATTATGAACGAACAATTTGTTTTATTTTGTTGTCTTGAATTTGTTCCATTATTAAATATGATTCTGACATGATACATGAAATAGATATATGATGTGATCCCTAAAGCCTTGCAACATATAGGTCACCTTAGCTTAATGAGATTGCTTCTTCCTGTATAAGAAAATTATCAGTAGTTGCTTACATGTACGTATGCAATTATGTGATATTTCAACTTTTTAAGGCCCCATAAGAATATTATGGAATGAATAGATTAAATGGATAATAAAGTTCCACGCTATTTGCTTTCAATGACTAATAATTGCAGATATTTTTCTTGGTGTTTTAGCTCGTGAAAGACACAAGGAAATTATCAAATGGACTAGATTCGATGGCTCCTAAAATACCACACTATGATCTAATATTGATGAAAACAACACGCAAGGTCTGGGCAAGTATTATTCATTGAAAGCTAATTGTAACCAAAATTTTTTATCCTATATTTCATTTTACGGTTATATTAGTGAGCTCTACGCAAACCAACATATAACTTCCTCCCAGTCAACTCAGTCAAAGTGGGTTGAATGAATGTCAGTACAAGGTTTCATTAATGCATTTGAATGGTGATGCTTTCTTATTAATTTGATGGTCAAGAGAATGTTTAACAGGGAGCCTATTGCTTTATAAGTAGTCTACAAAGTGTTGTCTTTAATCTACGAAAATAAGCTTCGCTTGTGGGGGTCTCACTATTTAAATGTCTATATTCAAGAATAATAGGAGATAGGGATCTTAAGGTCTGTACTTATTCAATATTTTTATTAAGACTCTTCTTAATTTCTATTTTATCTCAAATTTACTTCTATCGGAACATCGTCTCGAGTATATATTGTAACTTATATTCTTTCATCACTTTTTTTCGATTGTGTTAAGCTCATCATATATGATTTTATGCAATGCAATCTTTAATGATTGTCATTGGAATTTTTAACTTTCTTGTTTATTCCCATGGCAATCTCAAAACATTTAGATTTAGGTGCATTTGCATACATACCACCAAAATTTTATGTATTTACATATCTAACACATAAACTTTACTTTTTACACTTGTACCATGTGGGCTGCGAAAATTATGACCTCTCCCCAGGGCACTTTTTATATCTATTTTATTATTTGTTTGCTGAGAGAGCTTTGGAGGGTCGAATTTTCAAAAGACAGATTAGATTGTAGATAAGACACTCTACCCAAAGATTTTGACCTCATTTAATGAGGACTTATTAATCTGGGATTCGAGGTTTTTCATAGGTGCAAGCCCCATTGATTAATTACCCTTCCTGATAACGGGAGAGTACTTTCAATCAAATCTAGACATTGATAATTAAATTTTAAACATATAATAGCATGGACTGAAGATTTTAATTTGTAGAATTCACCACTTGAAGCTTAAAGTGGATGGTGGGGGAATGAAGACGAAACCCGAGCAAGATTCAATGTTTTTATCATCTAGGGTCATCGTGGCCCCTGATCCACTTAGTTAGAGGAGATAGTTGATCCGACCTGACAGACGAATTCTTGTCAACACTCATGGGTTGCTTCGTCCAAGAGATCTTTGTAGGTTTGAGGTGGTTGTTTGTCTAAGAGGATAAATTTAAGTCGATCATAGGATCATAGCTAAGAGAAGGTTTTGTGTCCATTAATTGAAATCTTATGATTCACAACTCAAATAGTAGAAAGTTGTTGGAGAACATATGGGTTGCAGTCATAGTCGTAATATACACTTAGCGGTAACCACCTTGTCAATGGGCTCAAGTCGTAACCGCTATTTTGTGGAGTTTTTAAGTCAACCACGTGGTTGTGAATGTAGCGGTGCATTTGATATGACATTCACTCTTTATGAGCTGAAGTCAATCAGAAGTTTGTCATTCTTGACAAATTTTAAAATTCTAAGAGCCTAAATTTTAAAGCCCAAATTTTAGAGTAATTTTATATCTAAAGGGCTTAAATATTTAGAAGTCTTGGTCCGCCTATATTTTAAGCCCTAAGAGCCTAAAATTTTGAATAACTCGAGTTTACAAGTCATTTTAAAATTTGAGTAAATGATGTTTTATTTTATTTTAAAAGTCAAAAATCCCAAATATTTTAAAGTGGTTACAAGTCCAAATTCACCAAAAACTTTGGCAGACTCCCACCCCCATTTGGGGGCATTGGAGGATGTCAACCTTCTCAACTAACTTATGAGACGAGCTGGTTAGTGTCGTGAGACACTGAGGTCAGTGAACAAAAAATATAAACTTAACTTACGTTCTTAAAAGACACAAGGGACCTTCAATGTACCTGCTCAGATAGGATTAGCTTGCAAATTAACATTTCACGAGCGGTACTTTGTTTTCCTTGAATGGTACTTGATTCTCCATGAATGGGCACTCACTTTCTGACTAGCGGGTGTTTTAATCACTTTCTAACTAGTGGGCCTTTTAAAATCTCAATTTTAAAATGGTTTTGCAAATAAGTATGTTTCTTTTCTAAACGGTACTTAATTCCCGCATTAACGGGACCGTTTTTTCTCAAGTGGATAATTTTAAAAATTTCTCTGCATGTGCCTTAAAATATACCTTTTGAGTCTCCAAACAACATGACTAAATTACATTACAACATTATAGCACATATTTAAATGAAATAAAATAACATAAACACTAAAAATGCTATCAGCGTTTGGGTAGGACAGAAATAGATTGGCTGGGCTCGGTTTAGCAATGATCTTTAGGTAGGAAGGATCGGGCTCTAATAGGAAAAGTTTCAATTTAACATACAGAGATAGGACTAGAATGGGCTATAGAGCAGTGAGGGAATTTGATCAAGTAGAGAGGATCGGTGGGCAAGAAGATTGTAGAGAAGGTTGCGACAAAGGAAGCATTCGAGCGGCTAGGAGAAACCTAGTGAGGGGATCGCAAGCATGACGTGGGGAAACGTGGGCTAGGGCAGAGCAGCTTGTGACATGGAGTTGTGTCGCGCGGAGGAAAGGTCTGCAACATGCTAGGGCAGCGAGCCTTTGGTTTTTGTGATCAGATGGGAAGAAGAGGTGTGAAAGGTTAGGGCAGGGGAGATCATGCGGTGAGGCCTTCGACAGTGTTGCGGCAGGTAAGAGGCCTCAGTGGAGGACGATCATGTAAGCAGTTGCGTGATAGAGAGGGTTTTGTAGCTTCGGCGCAAGAGAGTCGCGACACAGTGGAGACTGGTTCGTGGGTTGAGGAATTTGATGTCTTGTTTTAACAGGTGAGAAATTGCGACTTTGATGTGGGGAAACCGGCGGGAAGCTGGAGAACATGAAGGTGAGGGCCTTAGAGAATTCATTAGAGTAGGAAAAATAGTAGAAACATAAGGGGGCCTATGACTATAGCGATCGAGAGAAAGGGCAGTGCAGGCATGCATGACGAAAGAAGAAGAATGGTTTAAACAGAAGAAAAATTTTGGGGATTACGCACTAGGACAAAGATTGGAGAGGAAGTGCAATGAAACAGACGAACAAGGAATAAAATGCATCGGGGAAATAGGCAAGGGATATGCCATTACTTCGTGTGGCTTTTGAAGATGATTGTAGATTTTGAACAGTAAGAAAGTGACAAGGCGGAGAGTCGCGAAAGAGGAAGTGCGGCGTGCGGCTTGTTGTGGTAGAAGCATAACGAGAGAGGAGAGGCCAAAAAGGAATTGCAGGGAAAGATGTGCGAATAAGAGTTTTGTTCGTGCTTTTTAATTGACGAAGCAGGAATAGTTATCTATTGAGCAGGGAACTTATGCGGGAGATATAAGTGATTACTTAATTAATTAGTTAATTAAGTCTCCTTTTTTTTATATCTTACGGTCACATATCATCCGTCCCCATTTTTAAGAATAAAGGGGATGCACAATAGTGTTCAAATTATAGAGGAATTAAGTTGATGTGTCATGCTTTAAAATTATGGGAGAGAGCAAGTGAACATAGGTTAAGACGTATTTCATAGATTTCTCATAATTAATTTGGATTTATGACGGGCAGGTCTACCACGGAAGTTGTACATTTATTGAGAGGTTTGATGGAGAAGTTCAAAGATAATAAAGAGGATCTATATATGATTTTTATTGATTTAGAAAAAGCTTACCATAAGGTTTCAAGAGATATCCTTTGGAGAGTCCTTGAGAAGAAAGTTGTTGGTATAACTTATATTCAAGTCGTTAAAGATTTGTATACAAGAGCTGTTCACTTACAAGAGGATGTACCTTGGTGTATGTTTTTTCCTGATGATATCCTTCTCGTGGATTAGACGAGAGAAAAGGCTAGGAACAAATTTGAATTATGGAGATCTATCTTGGAGTCTAAAGGCTCTCGTTTGAGTGATAACTAGTAGTTGTATCTCTAGTGACAAAAATGTAACTATGGGTGAACAAATTATTAAAAGTTGTGAACGTTTTAGATATTTTGGCTCTATTATTCAAAGTGATGGTGATATTGATGGGGATGTTATTAATAGAATTCTAGTTGGTTGGTTGAAGTGGAGGAATGCTTCGGGCCTAGTGTGTTGTTTGATAGTAAAGTGTTGCTTAAACTGAAAGGAAATTTTTATAAGATGGTTGTGAGACCTACAATGTTGTATGGTGTTGAATGTTGGTCATTAAAAGAGAAGCATAAAACTAAGTTAAGTGTTGTTGAGATGAGAATGATTTGATGGATGAGAGGCTTTACACTAATAGACAAAATGCAAAATGAATATATCCGTGATAGGGTTGATGTAGTTCGAGTGACCGACAAAATTAGAGAGAGCCATTTTACATGGTTTGGTCACATTAAGCGTCAACCATCTGATGATCCGATTAGAAGAGTAGATGTTGTAGATTCGACTTATGTTAAGAAAGGCAGAGGTAGACCTAGGAAGACTTAGGCATATTGTATAAAAAATGATCTTAATAATTAGAATTAAATGAAAATATGACACTAAATAGGACGCAATGGAGAAAAAATGATTCATGTAGCCGACCCTACTGGGTGGGATAAAGGTTTTACTTTGTTGTTGTTGGTCAACATACCATTCAAATCTTTTCATCAGATCACATAAAAAATACCACCATTTTAAATTATAAGAACTGAGGTGCACCTTTTACTTGCCAAACTTGAAGCTTAGGTGTTAGATATGTAAGTACATAGGAAGTGAGTAAACCTTAGATTTAATACTTGTAATTTCTATAGACCGTAAAACTGATTCATCGTCATCACATCGAATATGATCCAGACATGTCCTTTTTTTTTTTTTCTTTTACAGCACCGCATTACAGAAGAGATCAAAGGACATAGCTCAGAAGATCCTTATCGATGAAAGTGAGCTGCGACGGTCAACACGGGTTAAATCCCTGCCAAGATGCAGTCCAGCCATGACATTCCATAAATATATCAACAGGTGGAAGGAGAAACCAAAAGCATCAAAACGCCATAAGAAGGATCATGGTGTAAATTTGGTATTTCTGGAGACCATCTCTCCTTAGAAGAGTGCATATCTTTTCCCCAATCAAAGTAACTTTTAAGAAGCATTTTTTTTGGCTAATGAAATTAGCAGGAAAATTGATACGTGATACGACAAAAAAAAAAAAAAAAGAACTAAATTTATCAGCATAGGAAAACTTATTTTATTGACTTGGGGGCATGTCCCCATCTCAGTTTTGATTCCTATTTATTGCTGATCTTTTTTTTATTTTATTTTTTCTTGTATTTTGTTTTTCCAACCTTTCTTACCTGCCCTGCTCCGTATAAATGTCACATCCTGCTGCAGAAATATTATGTTCTTTTGGTTATATTCATATGTTTGAATGATATGTCATTTGTTTAATTATTTATGACATGAAATGCATCATCTGGATGAATGATCAAATGTATAGAAATTCTAAATTGTCTACTATATTATGCAGGATTTCATTAGAAAAAGTCATGTATTGGTTTCAAACCATTTATAATTCTCTAGCATTTAAAGATATGTATCAATGTTTCTATGGATATGCATTGCACCTGAAACCTGCAGCAAAAGATAAAAATTTCTTTCAGATTGGGAATGAAAAGCTTTATCACAGTCATCATAGACTTTCTCCCAGACCCATACGAAGCATCCTTGGCTCTAGTTGGCAACAATTCATGCCTCGGAATCGGAGCCTGATTAATCAAGTTTAGCCTGTTGAAAATTGAAACTAATGAAGTTATTTATGAGTAAAATTTTACCTTTTCAATTTGATTTGCAAATAGTGTGAATGTTGAAGTGACTGTCTCGAAATATGGGTGTAACAAGCCAAGTTTAATCGAGTTGATCTTGTGTTTGTGTTTGACTCATTTATATTTTAGTTTTGTTTGAAATTTTCTTGTGTTCTAAATTGATCTTGTATGGTATTTCATGATTGGCTCAAAGAATCGTTTGTGTTCATTTATATCTGGTGTTCGGCTCAAATTGGTTCTTTTAATTAATTAGAAAAATGGATATAGGATATTTGATTTGAACTTGTTTCGTTTTCATTAAATAAAAAGCATAAAATAATGAGACAACACAAGCTTGAGATGATTTAAACTTGGTTAACAGTATATGTAATATATATATTTTTTTTTTGAGCTAAGAAGAGTTGAACTTGATTGAATTTATCAAACAAAGGGTCATATCTATTTGGTATGTTCATAATTCAAGCTTCAAAAATATGTTGTGTTTGATTTTCTTAACTAATTATTCAAACAGAAACAGTTCTCATTGTACAGTTCTCAAACAATGAGCTCTTCTGACAATCATGTGTAAACCGCCTGGAAAAGAACTAAACTTGCGGGCTCTATTTCTAGTATGCTCAGCGAGCTCGGAGCTTACATTCTCCATCAAGATTGTGTTGTTACGTCTATACTAAGTCTAAAGGCAAGTTCTTTTTTTTTTGTATGCTTAAGGGCAATTTAATTTTTTTTTATTATTGTTGTTGTTTGTTATAAATTAGCTTATTATGTTTAGGGTTAGGTTTTATGCATGAGATTGGATTGAATCTTAGGTTTAAATTTTAGGAGAGATTTTCTATTTCTCGAATTGTAAGAATTGGGAGAGCGAATTGTAGTTGTTTCTTATATATTCTTATTGAGTTGTTTTAATTATTGAAATAACAAATCTGTCATGTCCTAATTTTTATGAAGCATCGTGTTAATTTTTGCTCCGGATCGTATTAAGCAGACATATAATATAGAATATAGAATATTTTATATACAAATGTAATTCAATTCTCGACTTTTAAACATATTTTAATTTATATTCTTTATGAATATGTTAACGTGTTATCATAAATTAAACATTAAGAATTTAAATATATTATATGAATATAACACACCAAATTATTTCACACACACACACACACTAGAATTGTATCATGCTTCATTATAAATGCTTTACAGTGTCAGCATGTTACTTAAATTTATAATATTGAAGATAAAATCCCCTCTTTTCCGTGTTACCATCCAATAAGAAAAGAAAAGAACTTAAAAACTTAGATCTATTGTTATCTCTTGCTTCTATATTAAAGAGGGATTATTTCAAAATCCATTAGTTTTCAGCCTCAGGATGCGAATAGACCTGAGAAAATGGGTTGCATATTTTGTCTTAATTAAAATAAATGGAGACTCGCATATATGCCACTGAATTCTTATGTATTTACTTATGTATGATCTAAAATTCAATTTTTATACATATGAGACTTATCTATGCAAGAAAATGTATATTTCATTTTTTTTTCAAATTTACATGATGATTGTGTCTGTCCATATGAAATTTTGGGTGGCATAAACATAAGAAATATAAAGTTCACCTATTAGATATCTAAATACTAAATATAAATAATAAAATGTCTAACTTTTTCAAAGTAGTGGCCAAAAAAATATATATCGGGGTGGTGAGAGGGGGGTGGTAGGTTGGGAGAATTTGCATGTTTCGGAGCCTGTTTTTTACTTGATTTTTGAAAAATCATTCCCAAAAACTGAGTTTCAAAAACAATGGAGCGGGCTTGGTTTCGTGCAACGGTTCATAGCTTGGGTGGTAAAAGATGTTTCCCTTCTTCTTCTATCCACAAAAGATATATTTTATCCATGATATTTACCTTTGTGATTTTTCATCGTAATCACTACGGGCTTCTGGGGTTATGACATAGCATTGAGTATTTTTTGCTTCGGCTTTTCTCTAGTCTCCCCCCGCCTTCGATGTGAATCACATGTGTATCTCGACGTCATTCTTTGATTTAGGGTTTGCATTTTTTTTCTTAGTGCAAGGTTTTTATTTTTTTTTATCTATTGCTGAATTTTTAAATTATGATTTTTTATGTATTGACAAGTTTGATTGGTGTGCATTCCGCATTATTTAGGCTTTTCACTCAATGTTGACTTCGTATTTGTGGATGATTGCTTTGTTTTTAATTTTATTTTTTAGGTTCCACATTCCATGCGGCAATGGTTGAGATTGTTCTTGTTTGGGTTTGATTATATGTAGTTAATGTTGCTCTGGTTGCATTTTTTTACTCTTGTTGAAGCTGCTCTAATTGGGGTTTGATTGATTGCGGTTGGTGTTGCTCTAGTTTGAATTTGATTGTTTGTGATTGGGGTTGCTCTAGTTGGGGTTTGGTTGACCCTGGTTGGGTTTGGTTAGTTATGGTAGGGTTTGCTATTGTTAGTTTTAGTTGTTGGTTGTGGGCTGTTGTTTATGACTGGGGTTGTTCTAGTTGGGGTTTTGTTATATGTGCTTGAGGTTACTCTGATTGTAACTTGGCTGGTTGGGTTTTGACTTGCTTTGATTGGGGTTTTTGTTGGTTATGGTTAGATTTGTTTTGATTTAGGGATTGGTTGGCTTTGGTTGGATTTTCTCTAGTTAAGGGATATTGTTGATTGTGGACTGTGTTAGATGTGGTTGGGGTTCTCTGGTTGTTGTTTGGCTAGTTGTGCTCGGGGTTGCTTGTTTTGGTTGTTTGTGGTTAAGATTGCTCTAGTTTGAGTTTTCTTGGCTATGTTTGGGTTTGCTCTCGCTTAGATATTGATTAGCTTTAGTCGAGTTCGCTCTAGTTTTAAGATTTTGCTTGTCTTGAGTGTTAGGTGTGGTTGGGGTTGCTTTGGTTTTGGTTAGGCTGGTTGTGGTTGAGGTTGCTCTGGCTGTAGTTTTATTTATTTTCGTTGGGGTTGGGGTTGGGGTTATTTTGGTTGTGGTTTAGTTGTTTGTGGCCAGGGTTGCTCTAGTTTAGGAATTGATTGGATTTGTTTGTGTTTGCTTTGGTTTAGAGATTTTATTGGTTGTGGTTAAAGTTGCTCTGGTTGTTTTTGACTAGTTGTGCTTGGGATTGCTCTGGTTGTGGTTTGCTTATCTATGTTTGAGGTTGCTCTAGTTTATGATTTTTGTTGGTTGTGATATTTTGCATACATATAAATTAAATATTTTGTATCTAATATGTAATGTGAGTTTTGATGACGTTGGTATTTGCAATATTATGTAGAGCAATGATGAAAAAAAAAGAACAAGGAGCTTAACTAATCATTAACTATGATTTATATAATTGTTTTCACTTGTTTGCAATCATAGTTAATCACATATATTGCATGGCATTAAAACCCATATAACACAGTTAACCTCATATGCTACTTAGTCTTAAAGGATGCATGACACCGTTAGTCATATACATTACTTGTTCTTTAAACCATCAATTTATATATTTTGTCACAAAATTAGTGAATTTGTGCCGCTTTCATGCGATTCCAACACTCAACAGGCACAATTAACATATCTTTTGATATTGGGGTTAATTCTTTGGTTAGATTTTCAAATGAAATTGTCAATCCTATAGATTATGCTTTTGTGCATACATCAAGAAAAATTCTTAACGATATAAGATATGTGTCGGTCTCCAATTTATTTATTTATCTATTTAATCCGCATGCATGGTTTACAAATAAATTGTTATAACAAATATTTTAAATATAATTGTATATAATAAATTGATGACACATTTCTCAATGTGCGTGTTGGCAACAATGACAAAATTACATCTATCAGACATTGTGGATTTAATACACATAATAT